>CAWUFW010014275.1:0-422802 GCA_963921515.1 Calotriton arnoldi | reverse complement strand
CCAGAGGCTATACCCCTTAGGACCACTACAGCACCTGTGGTGGCAAGGGCCCTCCTGGGAATTTTCTCAAGAGTGGGCTTCCCTAAGGAGGTTGTATCAGACAGGGTGCAAACTTTATGTCTGGATACTTGAAATCAATGTGGAAGGAGTGTGGAGTGACTTACAAGTTCACCACACCCTATCACCCACAATGCAATGGTTTAGTTGAGAGATTCAACAAAACCTTAAAGGGCATTGGCCGCTGACTGACCTCTAGGAAGGCAGCTCCGGCTCTGTACTCCCTTATGAGACCCCTGTGAAAAATCTGGCAGCTCCAACGGATATGTTTGGGTGGACCGGGCTGGCTCTTGATGTTCGCTGGACTGGAGATTACTCTTACCTTGTTTTTCGTGGTGGCTCTTGGCCGGCGTGGCATATTCTGACTCTCACTCTGTGACAGATCCCCGCACGTATTCGGCGTCTTGCATCGTTATTGGGATTCAGGATGGCTCCAAAGGTGAGCAAAACCGCGAAAGACGCAGCGGCTACAAGGGAGGCTGTGAAGGAGGTCCAGGGGGGCCCGAAGGACGGCATGTTGGAAGTGGCGTCCAGCGTGGGTCAGCTCCGACGCGGGGGCATCCAAAAAAAGAGTGAGGATACTGCGAAGGCAAAAAATGTTGGGGTTGCCGGCGGTACCAGGCGGCGCGTTGCAGGCGCTGCTGCTGCTGGAGATGGTGTGCAGCGGCAGCCTTCAGTTCTGGAGGCATTTGGTCTGACGACAGCTCCGGCTCTAACGATGGCTCCGATGGCAGCTCCGACGGCAGTTCCGATGGTTGGTGAAACGCCCTCAGGTGCCGGTGACCCCCCCGGTCTCCCAGATGCAATCGTGACTCATATGGAATGTGAAGATAGCCTTTTCCTCTCGCCAGGTAACTCCGTTTCTCATTTGTCACGCATCATGCCTGCTGAGACTGCTGAGCCCGTCCAGGAGGATTCTGGGTTAGGTAGTTTTCTCCCTCAAGTAACAAAAACTACAAATCCTGCTCAGGAACAGAGCGGAGCTAGCCAGGTGGACACAACAAGAATTGGTGAGCTCCCGCCGGACACTATGTTGACTGAAACTGATGAGGTTGAGGCTACAGTATCCCGGATTTCTGCGGGTGAAGGGATGATTTGTAAAGTATTTTATGACGAGGAAGATACAATGAAGGATCGCATTAATGAGGACGGAGGAGATATTCCCCCTGATGGTGCATGCTGTCAAGCCCAGGTACTGCTAGATATGCAGGCTAGCGATCACTGCCATACCAGTGACATTTTAGGAGGTCAGATTAACCACGGTGTAATAATCCCTTGGCAGAGTGCCCCTTTGTTCTCCCCAGAAGGAGGGGAAAAATTCTTCTCGTTGAACGATGACTCAGATACATCAGAGGTTAGCGAGTTGGAATCTTCTCACGAAACGGCCTCTGGGGAGTCATCTGCTACGCAGAAGACGCGGTACAGCCGATCTGTAGACTCAAGGCGACGGACTAAGACCAAAATGAGGTTTACAGACTCCGCCACCCGGAAGCTGGAATGGGACTATTCCGCATCTGTCTTGACAGCGGGTACTAGTAGCGGGCCTGATGTAGGAAATATGGGCCATACTGGCATAAGAGGCATAGTAGGATCAAATGAAATTGGTAGTGTATCTTCCCCCACTCCTGCTGCAACACTGGATTTATTATATTCCACCCTAAAACAAATGCAGGGGGAGGCACGGCAGGAGAGCAAAAGATCACTATTAGCCAATAAGAAATTGCAAGGGGCCATACGTAAGATGAATAAGGTGTGCACCGATATTTCGGAGCGGGTTACCCATGTTGAAGAACGAACTGCTGCTGTAGAGGCGGAGGTCGATAAATTTCAATCATTTAAGGTCATTCAAGAGAAGCAATCCTTGGATGTCTGCTGGAAGCTTGAGGAATTTGAAAACCGGCAGCGCCGCAACAATGTACGGCTGTTGGGCCTGGAAGAAAACACTGAGGGAGAGAACATTATGGCCTTTGTTGTCACATTGTTGAAGGGCGCCTTTCCGGATCTCGCCCAGTGGAATTGGGAGGTGGAAATTCAGCGGGCTCACCGCTTCCCAATGTTTAGGAAAGCTCATGCCAAAAGCCAAGGGGAGCGACCAAGAGCCATCTTAATCTTCGTGGGCAACTATCTGTTAAGACAGGCTATAATAGACAAGGCAAGACCAGACTCAAAGCGATCATTTGAGGGGCATACCTTCTTCGCTCGGCCGGATTTTTGCCATACAACGGTCGAGCGGAGATGGAGACTTCGACAAATGATAACCCTGTTTCAAGGAGCGGGCTGCGAAGCCTTTCTCCTATTTCCTTCTAGGCTTAAGGTTCTCCATCAAGGAAAGGTCAGAATGTTTTTCTCTGAGGTGAAGGCCCGGGAATTTCTTACTGAGATAACTGAGAGGCGGGGGCAAACAGTAGCAGCCAATATTGGATCTGGGAGGGGCAATAACCTTTGATCAATGGATTTTGGGGAGCGTCTGGGGAGCGTTCTAGCTCCTCTCTTTTCTGTATAAATATTTGTGTTCTATAAGCTGAAAATTTGGGAATATGGGGTATACAGTTGATGGACTTATTTTTTTTGGTTCACTCAAGTTACTTATTAGGTGTTTTTATAGGGGTCTTCGGGGGTTGGGTCGACACTGCCTGAGATGGAAGCTCAGCTGCCACACCTAGGTCATGGTTGACCTAGTTGCCTGTAAGGGGAGCAGGGGGGTGGGGGTTGGGGGTGGGGGGTGGTTTCTTGATGGGGGTTGGTTCTGGATTAGCACAATGTGAGCTTGCACGATTAGTGAGGGCTAGGAAAGAGTTGAGGAGGTGGATGCAAGTTGTTCTGAAGTGGTTTAACGATGATGGGCAAAAGAGAGTGATGAATGCTAAAGTAAACATTATGAGCTTTAAAGTGGACGGTTTGGAGGGGATTATTTACAAGGAAAGAGAGAACTTCAAATCATGAATTTACGGATTGCGACAGTGAATATCTGTGGATTGAATGATCAACATAAGAGGTATAAGGTGGCTACCTGGCTTAAAACTTTGCGGGTAGATTTTATCTGTGTTCAAGAGACGCATATAGAAAGCTGTAGAGCTCCTATTTTGGAACAACTAGGATATAGACTTTTGGTACACACAACGCAAGGCTCACGTACAAGAGGGTGGCAATTCTTACTCGGAGGACCGATGTTAAAGTTGTAAGAAAGTCTGGAGATCAATGGGGGCGGTGGGTGTTACTAGAATGCTTATTAAATAGCAATAGATTTACATTGTGCTCTCTTTATGGATCTACTAGGGATGATCCGGAAATTTTTGCATTTTTAGATTCAAATTTAGCTCTATGGCCCTCCCCAATGGTTATCTGTGGGGACTTTAATATTAATGGTTTGGGGGTTCAGTGGGGCTCTTTAGGAAGTAATTACTCAGGTAGGAAAAGAAGGACTGCTAGTGCGTTAAATAACTTAATAATGAATAATGGTTTAACTGATATGTGGGCATATTTGAAGCCTACCGATCTGGGTAGTACATTTTTTTCCGCACCACATAAGATTATCTCTCGCTTAGACTATTTTTTTTGTCTCATCACCTTCTCCCCAACTCCAGTATAGAATTGCACCCAGGATATTATCAGATCATAACCCATTAATCCTTACAGTTAGGTTTTCAGGGGAGGGAAGCAACCTCGGGGGGTGGACTTTCGAGCGGAGGTTGCTATATGATCCAGAGTATGTGCTATATATGAAAGGTTGGATTAAAGAATTCTGGGAGTTTAACCGAGGGAGTGCAAATATAGGAATAGTCTGGGATGCTTTTAAAGCGGGGGTTAGAGGGGAGACGACCAGTTATAGTTTGCATCGACAGAAAAAGGAGCGACAACGGGAGGAGGAGGTTAAAATTAATCTAATAAAATTGGAAGAGGTATTGGCTCCTACTCTTAGGCAGGGTAGGTCGGCCGACGAGGTTATACTCCAGCTTGCTATAAAAAAGGCTGAGGCGGGCAAACATATTGCCGCAAAGGCTGCAGAAGTTTATCTGGCAAAAAAAGAGCATTGCCATGAATATAATGAGCGGGTGGGGCATACACTGGCAGTAAGAGCCAGACAGAAAATTGTGGCCGGCCAGATTTCCGAAATCTATGACAAGAATAAGAGGGTAATAACAGATCCCTCAGGGATCCGAGAGACGTTTAGGCTTTTTTACCAACATTTATATACTGAAGACCCATTAGAGACGCCATTGGAAATACGAAAATATTTAGATAGAATAGCTGTAAATAAAGTTAACCCGGTTGACATGGGAGAACTTGGAACGTGCCTTGTCTCAAGAAGAGATAACGAGAGCCTTACAAGATTTACCTTCCGGCAAGGCGGTTGGACCAGATCAGATTCCGTTGGAGCTTTATAAAATATTTATAGATATTATTGGATCGGATCTGTGTGAGGTAATTCTGCAGGCTCAAAGGGGGGGCCCTGCACCTGAGTCTTGGGCTGGAGCGGATGTTGTGGTCTTTTTAAAAAAAAGACAAGCCACCGAGGGAGCCAGGTTCATACCGCCCCATAACACTACTGAACAGCGATGTGAACATTTTTTCGAAAGCTATGGCCACAAGGTTAAATAAAATTATAAAGAAAAGTATTCATCCATGTCAACATGGGTTTATAATGGGTCGCGGGACCACCCAGCATGTACGGCGAGTGATAACACTCTTGGATGCAACAGAGACCTCAGGAGACCCTATGTCCGCCTTGTTGCTTGATGCTGAAAAAGCATTTGATAGGGTCTCCTGGGGGTTTTTATGGGAATCATTCAGATGGTTTGGGCTGGGGGAGGGTTTCATTAAAACTATTCAGGTACTTTATTCAGCACCCACGGCTCGTTTAAGGCTAAATGGTGTATATACACAATCTTTCGCTATACAGCGGGGGACGCGGCAGGGGTGCCCAGCTTCTCCCTGCTATTTGCTATATATATGGACCCTCTAATTCGGTTATTTGTGGCTAGTAATGGAATCTCCCCAATTATCTGTCAGGGTATTGAATCTAAAGTGTTAGCTTACGCTGACGATGTAGCTATTCTTACAGCTGATCCCTCCTCTGCAATAACAGCGGTTGAGCTTATAGCGCAAGAGTTTGGTAGATACTCTGGATATGCCTTAAATAGTACTAAGACTCAAATTATATTGAATCAGTTTGTTAACTTTGAGGACCCACGTGTTACAAATTCAGGAGTATATTTGGGAATTTCGATTATGTCTGATCTAGACAACTTAGTCGCCATGAATATCGGACCAATACTTAGGAAGGCGAAAGGTGATTTTAATAGGTTAAATAATCTTCATTTTTCACTGGTTGGGCGGTGCAATTTGGTGAAAATGATGTTTTTGCCAAAAATTCTTTATTTGTTTAGGGCAATCCCGCTGGAATTTTCTAAACATTGGTTTATAGCTCTGGAAAGCATAGACAATCGCTTTATTTGGGCACAGGGTAAAACTAGGAGGGCTCTCCGTTTTATGTGTTTACCACGAGAGAGGGGTGGATTCTCAGTCCCGGATTTTCGCAGTTATTACTGGGCTGCTGCTCTTCAATATATGGGTATACTGTTTGGTGCACCTTCCCGGGATAAAGACAGGGAAACTGAAATCCCGGATGTTTATAAGCTGTTATTGCGGGATCAGGCTGAAAATTGCTTCTTTAAATTTACAGAGCATAGTTATTATAAAAGGACTAAATTTAAGACCCTTGCCGCTGCATTTAATATCTGGTTGGTGCTAAAAAGACGATTGGTGTGGGGAGATACAACTATTACACCCTGCTCTATAAAAATCCTATGCTTCCGGAAATTTTTTCAGATGAGGTAATGGCCTTCTGGGCAAGGAAGGGAGTAAGGATCGCTGGGGACTTAACGCAAGAAGGGGTTCGTCAGTTTGGGGATATTCAGCTGGAGTATGGGTTGGAAAGGGGGAGTTTCTTTAAATACTTACAGCTGCGCAGCTTTTTTGGTAAAAAACTGGGGGGGGTTCAGCGGATTCAGTAGAAATAAAGTTTTAGATACTATTCGGGGCACCACTAAGGGTACTATTAGGTTATTGTATATGGAGTTGATTGAATTAAAGCAAGATGACTTAATTAAGCATGAGAATAAATGGGTGGAACGAGTGGGAGCTACACAAGAGGGGCTGGCAGAATCTCTGGATTTAGCTCAGACGGTTTTGTGCTCTGCCGGGCTTCAAGCACAACATTACAAAACTGTTTTCGTATTATATTATACCCCAGCAAGGATAAAGCAATGGGGTGGGCTCTCAGGGATTAATTGTGCACGGTGTGGTGTAGTGGCAGCAGATCTTGTGCATATGTTTGTGATTTGCCCACGTCTTCAGTGTTTGCTAGAATCTATTATGAGATTTTTAGATATGTCATTGGGGCTAAAAATCACGATAACACCTGTCTTGGTATTGCTGGGAGTTAGTAGTAATGAAAGGAATGTTATGGCTAATAAATTTCTCTTTGTGGCCATGGCTGTATTAAGGATAAGTATAGCTTCGGCCTGGCTCGATCCCCTTCCCCCCACTTTTCATCAATGGCTGTCGCGTTTACTTTTAATATATACAATGGAAAGGGCCATTTATGAGAGGAAGGGTAAAAAAGCAAAAATGCTGGGGCAGAGTATATGGGCATTATTGGCAAGATGGAAGGACAAATAAGAATTTTAAGGGCAACTATCTAGGCCAATTTATTCTAACGAGCCGGTGTATCCATGAGGATTGTAATTCAATGTCAGTCATGAATGAATTTAGATCATCGCAGATATCTGACTCAAGTCAATCTTTCTTGTCTCTCATGCTCTTTGTTTGTTCTTATGTCTCTCCCCTTTTTTCTGTTTGCTTAAAAATTTTCTGTTTTTCTCTTATTATTCTCTTTTTTTTTTAATTTTTTTTTTATTTATTTTTTTATGCCTCACAATCTTTGTCGTTTTATTTTATATTAAGTATGTTTTTATATGATTCACTTTGTATGTACTTTCAATTTATTGCGAACTTGTGCTGATCCATGGGGGAAAATTTGTTAAAATTTAATAAAAGTGTAAAAAAAAAAAAAAACCTTAAAAGGCTCCCAGAGAAGCTTAGGCGAAGATGGGACATACTCTTGCCCTGCCTTTTATTTGCATACAGGGAGGTGCCTCAAAAGGGGGTTGGCTACAGCCCTTTTGTTTGGTCACCCTGTCAGGGGTCCATTGTGCTTGGTAAAGGAAGGATGGGAGTTACCTCTCAAGCCCCCAAAGCATGACATAGTGGACTATGTACTTGGTCTCCGCTCCAGGATGGCTGAATACATGAAAAAGGCAACTAAAAACCTTGAGGCTAGCCATGAACTGCAAAAAGCCTGGCATGACCAAAGGCTGTACTGACTGTTTACCAGCCAGGACAGAAGGTGTGGGTGTTGGAGCCAGTGGCCCCAGCAGCTCTCCAAGACAAATGGAGTGGACCCCATACCATTGTTGAACAGAAGGGTGAGTTTACTCTATTTAGTAGACCTAGGAACACCCAGGAGTCCCCACAGGGTTCTCCATGTCAACAGACTGAAACCATATGTGGACAGGTCAGACATGGGCTTGCACATGGCTACTGATGAGGGACAGGAGGAAGAGAGTGACCCACTCCCGGACCTGCTCTCACAGAACCCTGATGATGGGTCAGTGGATGGTGCAGCCTTGGCAGGCAGCCTCACTGCTCAGCAGCAAACTGATTGTAGACAAGTGCTCAATCAGTACAGACATATGTTCTCTCTGACTCCAAGTCAGACCACCTGGTGCACTCATGAAGTAGACACTGGGGACAGTCTGCCTATTAAAAATAAGATTTATAGGCAACCTGACCATGTCAGGGACTGTATCCGGACAGAAGTCCAGAAAATGTTGGATTTGGGAGTTATTGAACCCTCAGATAGCCCTTGGGCTAGTCCAGTGGTCCTTGTGCCAAAACCTCACACCAGTGGTGGGAAAAGAGAGATGAGGTTTTGTGTGGACTACAGGGGTCTCAATGCAGTCACTAGGACTGATGCCCATCCAATACCTGGGGCAGATGAGCTAATAGACACTTTGGCCTCAGCCAAGTATCTAAGCACATTTGACCTGACAGCTGGCTACTGGCAGATCAGACTAGCTGATGATGCAAAGCCAAAGACAGCATTCTCAACCCCTAGTGGGCATTAGCAATTTGTGGTAATGCCCTTTGGTCTGAAGAATGCACCTGCCACTTTTCAGAGGTTGGTGAATACAGTCCTTACAGGTCTGGAAGCCTATAGTGCAGCATATCTAGATGATATTGCTGTCGTTAGCTCCACCTGGGAGGATCACCTGGTCCACCTCAGAAATGTTTTGCAGGCCCTGCAGAAAGCAGGCCTGACTATCAAGGCCACAAAGTGCCAGATAGGGCAGAGTCAGGTTGTGTACCTGGGCCACCTTGTGGGTGGAGGCCAGGTTCAACCCTTGCAGAGCAAAATCCAGACCATCATGGACTGGACTGCTCCAACTACCCAGACTCAGGTGAGAGCCTTCTTAGGCCTGATTGGGTACTATAGGAGATTTGTCAAGGGGTATGGATCAATAGTGACACCCCTGAATGACTTAACTTCCAAGAAAATGCCCAAAAAGGTTCAGTGGACAGTTAGCTGTCAAAAGGTATTTGAGTGACCTAAAGCAGGCCATGTGCACTGCTCCCATTCTACAGAGTCCTGATTACTCCAAGAAGTTCATTGTTCAAACAGATGCATCTGAATTGGGGGTAGGGGCTGTACTGTCACAATTGAATGATGAAGGTCAGGATCAGCCAGTAGCTTTTATTAGCAGAAGGCTGACCCCTAGAGAGAAACGTTGGTCAGCCATTGAGAGGGAGGCCTGGGCTCTGAAGAAGTTGAGGCCATACTTGTTTGGTACTCACTTCCTTGTTCAAACAGACCATAAGCCCCTCTTATGGCTAAAACAAATGAAGGGTGAAAACCCCAAACTGCTTAGGTGGTCCATTTCCCTACAGGGGATGGACTTCACAGTGGAACATAGACCAGGGAGTAACCATGCCAATGCAGATGGACTCTCTAGGTACTTCCACTTAGAACATGAAGACTCAACTGGACAAGGTTAGTTTAATGTCCCTACGTTTGGGGGGTTGTGTAGGAGAGTAGGATCTGCTTCACATGGGTACCCCCACTTTTTGCTGATGCTTCACTGTTTTTCGATCTTTAGTCTGGCTGGGGCCCTGCTAATCAGAACCCCAGCCTAGCTGCTTCCTCTCTAAAATGGTTTCCATGTGTCTTAGGCACATCTCTGATTGGAATCTGAGTGCCCTTGTAAGTCCCTAGTATATGGTATACTATGTACCCAGGGCATAGGTACCTCAGAGGCCTGCCAGGGGCTGAAGCATGTATTATGCCACCCCTGGAAGGCCAGCCAAAGGACACCACAGGTCTGCTACTGCAGCCTGGGTAAGGTGGTGCATGCACTCCTTACTGTGATATAGGTTACCTATATCACTACATACATACACACATATAAACCTATAAGTCACTCCTATGGCAGGCCTTATCAATCCTGAAGGCAGAGTGCGTGGTTCCTATGTGAGAAGGTGCCCCTGCATGAGCAGAGCCCCTCTGCAGCGTTCGGAGACCCTTCTCTGATGCTGTTTGTAGTGCAGCCTGACCGTATACTCTTAAGCGCATTATAACCTCGTGTTAAATGCTAACTTTGGGATGGCTGCACGGAAACATGTCGTGTTTGGTGTCAAACATCTTGGAATACTACCCCCCCCGCCAGTTCTGGCGGCAGGGGTAGCATTCCACCCTTCTAGAGGGAGAGACATGTACACACCGGCCTGCCCGGTAACTTCTTTCCAAGCCCTGGCATCACAAAATGGATGCCGCTGCCACAGACACGGGTCTGGCCTCCTGCTGCTGACTGAAACTCCGGCAGGGGAGGCCTGGACAATAGGGTTCCTGTCCCAGGGAGGTGTAACCACCTCCCCAGACAGGATAATGTGTATTGGGGCTGGGCGGGAGCACTCTCTGGTGCTTTGAAGTCCTGCACTGGGGGCACATTTGGTGTCCCTGTGCATACCCCAGTTCAAACTGGTTCAGGGGCTTCCAGCCCCTGCTCTGGCGCGAAACTGGACAAAGGGAATGGGTGTAACCACCCTCTTCCCTGACCCTCCCATAGGTGGGTCCCCAGAGTATGTCCAACCCCCTAACTTGGTATAAGTATGGGACCCCAGTCCTTAGGACTTTAGATTACCCTGGACCGAAACTCTGACACTGAATCCTGGACCTTCGACGCTCTACTTTAAGATTAGAGGACTGAAGAATCTCCCTTGGGGTCAAGGAGTGACTCCCCTGCTTGGCAGGCACCAACGAAGCAATTGTCCGGTCTGCATTGCTGAAGCTCCAGCCGGACGCCGAAGTCTTTGCATCACCAGAGGTGGATTTCCAGACTTCCCCGAGACTGCCCTGAGTCCCCAGCAAAGCTGAGGCCCGTAGCTGTCGTGGGTAACGTGGAACCATGACCCCTGGACACCGAGTACTTTTGCAAGTGCATTCCCTTCCTGGTCTTCCACGAAGTTGTGCTTTGGTCTCCAAGTAGCCCCCGCCTCCAGCACCGACTGCACCGAAGATCACTGGCCTCCACTCCATGAGTGTCCCGTGAGCCAGCTCTAAGTGGGTCCACTCGAGGCTCCTTTGCGGTCGCTAGTCCGTTAGCTAGTGGGCCCTCCCGAAGGCAACTCTTCTTTTCCTTGGGCTTCCCTGGTTGCTCCAGGCGTGCCCTGACTTACCCTTGCTGGGTGAGTCCCTCAGACCTTGCTGGTTTGCACCACCGTCCTTCTTCTATTTCCACGAGACTTGCCGTTGCCAAGGCTTGTTGGGTCCAATCCGGTCGCCGACACCCCTGCAATCGACAGACGTTGTGGGACAGCTCAAATCCAGCTCCTGGTTGTCGTCGACGCCTCCTGGACCTCGTGGCTGAAGAGTCAAGACGACCGTCAACCTACCTGAAGCCCCGACATTGGTGGGCATCTGCTCATCGCCTTCCTGGTCACTGGCTAGTGACCCAGACTCTGTCCCCTCTGCTTTCAGGTTCTTCAGATCTTCGATCCACCTTTGGATCCACCCGAACACTTTCGACTTGGCCGCCAGCAGCACTTTGCAGCAGATCGCCATTGAAAACGACGAAACCCGACCCCGAAAGACACCTATGCACCCGGCTTCCCTGGGTGAGGTAACACGAGTACTCCGGTGCTCCCATGGGTATAGACTCTAGAACAACCTAGTTCTAAAGGGGTTTGCTCCAAGTCCTCCTCTAAGTGTCCTTTTCTTTAAAATTCCAACCGCAACTTTCCCCATAGAAGTCAACGGCGATTCGCGGCTGTGTTCTCACACTGCACGCGTCCCCCGTGGGTCCCCTGTGTCACTACCTTGGGTGGTTCCTTGTGGTCCAAGCACTTCTACAGGTTCTAGGCCTTGTGTCTAGCTCAGTCGTGGTTCTTATACCACTTTATTGGTATATGGTTTGGTACGCCCTAGGGCTCAAACGTGTATTTGTGCTATTACTGTTGATAACTAACTTATAACTTATGTATTTCGAACTCTAGCCTCATAAAGAGACTAGAGGGGTGTGTTTAGCAATAAATACATATATTTTGAATATATACCTGGTGTGGTCCTCTTTCATTTGGTTACTCAAGAGATTATAGACTGGTAAAACAAGCTGCTTTACATTCCTTCAAGACTTAGCCTGAAGGCTGCTCTCCATAGCTACTACTAGGATAGCTTTCAATAAAGGTTGTCTTTAACCTATCTCCAATAAGGGGTTGTTTGGACTGGTGCAAGGTGCCCACTATAATTAGTGGACAGCATATACCAGGCCAACTTCTCACACTTTAGTTCTTGGGAATGTTTTAAAGGCTGAGGGTGGGAGGCATGGCCACTCGGCCCCCTCTATGGTATAATCACTGCGGCCTCTCTGCGGTGCTGCGACTGGGAGCACTGTGGTGTGCATCAGCTGGAGGCATACCCCGTCTTGCTACTACTATGGCCAGTGACGCTCCGGGCCCTGCCGCCTCCTGCTAAACCCGCCTCTAAGGGCATTGGACTAGTGCTACGGCACAGCTGATTCTACACCTCATGCCCACCCCCTGATTGTTCCGCACTTCACACTTACCTGGGCCGCAGCTGATCCTGAACACCTTATTTTTTGCGGACTGCACTGGGGGCGAGGCCGGGGGGGGTGGCTAGTGTCCTTGGCACGGCTCTGTGTGCGCTGCCCCCTGGGGTTGGGTGGCATCGACACACACCCTTTTGAGAGGTGGGGTCTGGAGCCATGAAGTGGTACCACTTGACATCATGTGGGTAGACCCTGCCCCATCCTCTGTTAGTGCATTCAGTTCTCTCCGGATGCCCTCTGCGCTGGCCTGAAGAACATCTCCTAGACTACTTTCTTAGTGCTGAGAGTATTGCATTGGTCAGAGCGCCTGACAGCCACCTCCATATCTCGTTACTCCTGCAATCTCTGCCTTTCCTCACTATTTTTCACCGCCCTGCACATATCTAATCTCTGGCCTCCATGATGGGCCGCGGGGACCCGAAGCAACGTAAACTGCTGGTTGAGCAGTCCAAACCTGCTTGCCCGCAGGGCTTCCACTCTGATACGGACGAACTGCTGGACAGAGATGCAAGCTCTGAATCTGCAAGTGGCACAGCCACTATAAAGGCTGAACTCCGAGCAAGGTTTTGCTCCATTGATGCATGCTTTGACACCCTCACCAGTCGCCTAGATCGTATGGGCGAGCGCCTAGATCGACATACCACCAGAGGTGATGGGGCTGAAGAGCGCATTTCTGACCTAGAAGATGGCGTGACGACCACAGTGAAGCGCCTGGAATAACCGGAGCGCATTCTAAAGATGGTAGCAATCAAACAGAAGACCTGGAGGCACGCTCCCATAGAAATAACAATCCGCATAATGGGCATCGCAGAAACCGCAAATATGGGGAGACCTGACACATTACTTGAACAACTCGTTACAGATCTCTTTAACGTCAGCAATTTCACGCTCACTTTCGTGGTTGTACATGCACCTAGATCACTAGGTCCGAGACCGCCGGCGGGTGCCCTACCACGGCGATCATCACATGCCTCCTCAATTATAGGGACAGTGACACCGCGATCAGGCTGGCCCGTGAATGTGGCCCGCTGCAATACCAGGGCTCCACCATTCCATTGTTGCCTGACTTTACCATCGCCGTCCAGGAGGCACGTCGCAAGTGCTCTGATGCCATAAACTTTCGTAACCTAGGCATAAAATATGCAACATTGTATCCCACGTATTTACATAGTGAAGTCAATGGGAAACCTCACCTTTTTGATATCCCAGCAGACGTAGCAGCCTACTGCAAGCAACATTCTGCAAATAACTCCTTTTCCAGGGGTACTACACCGGAGAACTCGTGCTCCCCGACCCCTCTGACGCAGTCTCTTCCAGCCTGATGGCTGTTCTTTTCCCCAAAGCCTTTATTTAGCACTGACAGGCCTGCCATGGACCATGGACGCCAGCCCCTCCCCGGGGGATGCCACTTTATCTGCTCCTTCTATACTCTGATACAGTGCTTACGTTGCTCTCACCTTTTGTAATACATTTGCGATCCTATCTTTGTTTTCAGGTATTTTCCATCATGCGGATCATGCCGACCGGAGTGCTGCCTCCCCCCAGAAGTGTATACCATGTTATTGTTTAAAGGGATGTTTGTATTTGTTCTGTTTGTCCTGGGGATTTGCTGGTGTGGTTGGGGGGGAGGGTATTTAGATTTTGAATGTCTTTGTTATTTTTTCTGTTACAGCTCTTATTGGAGGGGGGTATGCATTCTCATCCACAAAAGTATCCCTTTTTCTCTCACTACCAACTTCATTGACCCAGACAGCTGTTACATCCTGCTAGCTGGTGTTTTGGCTGAAAAGCGCACTTTGTTGATAAACGTTTATGGCCCTAATATAGATACACCCGAATTCTATCAGAATATCTACTCGCTCATGGGACAGGTGGAGGAGGGCCTTATGCTTATAGGTGGAGACTTCAACATGGTACAGGACCCGCAAGAGGACTCCACCAGTACATAAGCAAGTGGTAAACCACACTCCCTGGGGGTCCTTCGTGACATTGCTGACACCTATACACTCCCTGACATCTGGTGTTCGTGACACCCATCCACCCCAGATAATTTTTATACTGCACCCACGTCGTGTGGACGAAACTTGACTATTTGCTTCTTTCTGCAAATGCCATGCTCTGGACAACTGATGTTGTGCATCTACCACCCGCTCTGTCAGATCACTGCCCAGTTCGATTAGTGTTGCAGCTCCCATATGGAGGTGGTCGAGAGCGCTCTTGGCGATTTCCTGGCGAGGCTCTCCATGACATAGGTTTTCGCTCTGAACTATGTGACTCAATCACCAAGTATTTTACCCTTAATGCTGGTTCGGTCTCGACCCAGGCCACCCTTTGAGAGGCCTTCAAGGCCTATATCTGCAGAGTATGTATTTCCAAGCTTAAGGGGCATCCTGCACGACAAACGCTCCCAACTGGCTCGGGTTGAATCTGAGCTGAGCGATATAGATCACGCGGATTCTCGACCCCACCATTCTCCACAATTACACCGACGCTCAATCTTAACGTCTGAATCCCAAGACCTGGCTGATAGGGAAATCGCATATATTGAAAATCCCCCCACTGCTAGGTGATATGGTGATGGGGAACACCCTGGCTGCCCTCTGGCACAATTGCTTTGCCCCAACCTTCTCAGCGGCTATATCAGCCAGCTGCAATCTTCCACTGATGACAACATCTCCAATAATGCGAGCATAATGACCAACTATATTCCATCCGCTCCTCTGGTGACTTAGAAGAGATCGTAGATTACCTTACGGCGATCACGATAGTGTGGATATCTGGAGGTCAACAGCATGTCCTCAGTAAGCCCATGACTTGTGAGAAGATTACACAGGCCATGGATGCCCTTGAGGGGTCCAGGGCCCACGGACTAGATGGCCTCACTGGAGCATTCTCCAAAGCGTATAAACACAATCTAGCACCTCCTCTCCAAGCCATGTATTCTGAGTCCCTTGAAACAGGCATCTTGTCACCCACACTGTGGGAAGCTGTGCTCACTGTGGGAAGCTGTGCTCACTGTGGGAAGACGTGACCCCCAACCATGCACCTCCTACTGTCCCCTCTCTCTCCTCAATCTTAATAATAAGATTTTAGCCAAAGTCCTCCCCACCAGACCATCTCTATTAATTGACCAGATTATCTCTCCTGTCCAATCAGGCTTCATCACCCACAGGTCCACGTCACTTAATCTACGGACGTTATTCACAGTATTAAATAGGGTCTCCCCAAAGTACCTGCAACAGTAGTGTTATTATATGCTGAGAAGGCGTTTGACTCCCTGAAGTGGTCCTTCCTGAGGGCGACGTTGGCCAAACGAGGCCTTCCCTGTGATTTCATCTCCCTGGTCATGCACCTTTATTCCAACCCTGTGGATAGACTTCGGGTGAATGGTTTGCTCACAAGTCCCTTCCCTGTGGCTAGGGGGACTAGACAAGGCTGCCCTCTCTCTCTCCTCTTCTTTTTATCAATAAAATGGATCCCCTGCTTTGCCATCTCCAAGAGAGGTATATGCATCATGGTCTTTAGCTTACACACAGCCCCTTTTTACTGTCCATGCATGCGGATGAGATACTGCTCTTCGCTCGCCATCCTTCTGACAATCTCCCGCCGTTAGTTCAGGAAATTCTGAGATAAGGTGGCCTTTCCGACCTACACATCAATTGAGCTAAATCAGAACGTTTCCCTCTTACTGATTGTACCCAGCTGGTGGCCATGGAATATACCCTAAAATGGAGCGCCAACTCCACCAAATACTTAGGCATACAGATACACAGGGAAAAAGACCAGATCCTTTGGCTCAATTATGGCCCCGCTGTTGATAAGCAATCAGCTCAAGTAGAACGCTGGATTAAACTTTCGCTTTTAATGGCTGGACGTGTGGTGATAATCAAAATGGTTGTCCTTACCTGTTTCCTTTACTTCTTCCTTAATATTCCCCTGCCATTAGTAGCAGTAGCAGTTCTGGGAACCAAAGCATGGAACAAGTTGCCAACTCATTTGAGACTGCAAAATAATGAAACTCAATTCAGGAAATTGTTGAAAACATGGATATTCAGCTCCACAGACGAACTATGCCTCTCCCTCATTTAATCTCGATGGGAATCTCCTCTCACCTCTAACCAGCGCCAGGATGCTCCTTTCGGAGTGGCAGCTTGCGCTCTATAAATAACCCCATTACATTACATTTACATTACATTACATTGGCATAACATTTCTTTACCACCCTAGGCGGTCTACTTTTACGGCTCATATGGGCTGGACGCCAACCCCGCATCCGATGGATTACATTGATCCTCCCTTAGGAGTGTGGTGGCTTCGGTGTCCCTGACCCCCAACTCTATTATCTTGCTGCACAATGCCAATATGCATACCATTGGTACCACCCAGATGCTCATGTCCCCTATCTCAAGCCGGAGAGGGATCAAGTCAGAGACCAGCCGCTATCCTCCATTGTTCCGGAGGGAGTTCCTCTGGATCCTTCAAATATACAAACACTGTCCACCACCAGTTGGGCATTGCAAAAACTTTGCTGTGTATTAGGAGGCGGTATCCTTTACTCACCAGCTCTACTGTTGATTGATAACCCCTGGCTCACCCTTAAACGTGAGAAACTAGTTCAGTGCACCTTACACCAACACAACCTACACACCATGGTAGATGTTTCCCGGATGGCCATGTACTTTCTCATGCTGACGACACTCGATTTCAAAATGCCACTCATATGGACCATTTTGTACACCAATGACTCTATAATACTTTGCGTTCCCGATTATCCTCCTACCCTCTGGCCCCAGACGACTTACCACCATTAACACTTATTATTTCTGATAACGATGGAGGGCGGTTGATTTCTCGGTTGCACCAAACCTGCCTGGCCATGAAATCTGATTCCTCCAAATGGGGCAAGGAAGCCTGGGAAACTGATTTGGGCCACCCACTCTTGGATAAAGGCTGCTATTATTGTTGTTCACAAACCAAGCTTGTTTCTATCAACCATTGTTAGACTTGGCATCTTTTGGCGTGTTTCCCCCGAGTTTTTGCTTTCTGACCTCCCGGTTTTGACTCTGTTTTTGCTGGCGTAGCGTTTCTGCGCACTTTTCGCACTGCTGATCAGTGGTAAAGTGCAAGTGCTCCTGTGGTAAATTGTGTTATGGATTGGTGTTTCCATGATTGGATATTTGATTTACTTGTTAGTCCCTAGTAAAGTGCACTGAGTGTGCCAGGGCCTGTAAATCAAATGCTACTAGTGGGCCTGCAGCACTGATTGTGCCACCCACGTGAGTAGCCCTGAAAAGGTACCTCAGACCTGCCATTGCAGAGTCTGCGCGCAGTTTGTAACTGCCATGTCGACTTGGCCAGTGCACACACTTGCCAGTCCCTAACCTTCCCTTTTCTTACATGTCAGGCACCCCTAAGGTAGGCCCAAGGTACCCCTGTGGGCAGGGTGCAGTGTATGTGAAAGGTAGGACATGCCCTGGTGTGTGTGGCATGTCCTGATAGTGAATTACTGCCAATTTCGTTTTTCACTATTGCAAGGTTACCTGTTCCCCATAGGAAAGAATGGGAAGTTTGTTTATAACATCTTATAAACATAACTGGCCCTGGGAACTAGGTAGGAAAATAAAGTTTAGTATGCCTGAACTCAGAATCTAAAGATGCATCTTTTAGTGAAGGTGATTTTTACATTCTGTGTTTGAAAATACCACTTTTAGAAAGTAGGTATTTTCTTACTCAGTCATCCCGTGTGCCTCTGCTGGAATGTGGATTGCCTGTCCGGGTTTTGGATGACAGAAGGCTGGGGAGCAGGAGTGGCTCCAGATAGTCTAGGTGGGTCAGGAGAGGGATGAATAGACCTGGGCTGCAATTGGGGAAGGGGGAAGAGATTTCCTTGCACCTCAAAGGGCCTGGTCTGCCTCAGACAATGCCGTCTCCACCTCCTGCCAGGATGTCACACCAGAGAAGGGAGAACTGGTTCTGGCTGGGCACAGACACTCTCTGCCTAAGAGATCAAAGGATTTTGGGATATAAATATTGGGGCCCAGACCCCTGAACTTTAGAACTCTTTTGGACCAAGAAGACTGCCTTGAAGAAGAGCTGGAAAAGCTATGAGGAGGAACTACCACATTGCTGTGTGCTTTGCTGTGTTGGCCTGCAGTGGCTGCATCTGTCTTGGGCAGTGAAAGGACTGGACTGAACTTTCTGCAATCTACTTTTGAGAGTTTCTCCAAGGGCTTGAGGTAGAGCTTTCCCCCTGTTCAAGAAGTCTCAGGAACAGCCAAGACTTCAAGCTCTTCTGCCCTCAGCACTGGGAACTGTGTGTTTTCTGCTGCAACAAGAAGAAAAAGCCACCCGACGCTGTCTACGACACCGCTGCCGACTCCGTGTCCTGAAGGCACCGCAGAGGGCACCGCGACCCTGGTCTCACCGATGACGCCTGCTGATGCCGCGACATGGCTGCTGCTCGCACCGCGACCTGTGGGCACTGCACTCCGCACCACCTCGCTTCACGACGACGCCGCGGTATCCCCGACGACGCCGCTCCACGCCCAAATCAACGCAGCTGCTTGCACCGTGGTTCAACGGCACCGCTCAGTAATTTACACGACGCACCGCCCTCATCCCGTACCGCAGCCTTGGCCAACCGACGCTGGCGCCATCGACTCCAGTCGTCAGCCGACGACAGCGCTTCAGCAACAACGACGCCGCTGCTTGCACCGCGACCTGCCAGCACCGCAACGAGCACCGCCGTCGCTTCGCACCGCGACCCTGGTCTCACCGACGACGCCATCTGACGCCGCCACCGAGCCGCTGCTCGCACGCGACCTGAGGGCACCGCACGCCGCACCGCTGCACTTCGCACCGCAGCACCCAACGCCTGCCGACGCCAGTGCTCCTGACTTCAACAGAGAGGAGTTCGATCTGCAACGCGTGTGACTTCGAGGGCCCCGACGACTCCTGCACCGACCTCTGGAACTGACGCCTGCGGACACCGTGTTTTCAGAAGCTCAACGAGAGGTCGCCAACGCCCTGCATTTCTAAAAGGTACTGTTTGCGGGTCTTCCCGACACCGTAGCTGGCCCGCGAGGCCACGGTCAGCCAGAACTGTTTGGATTTGTTCGCTCTCGACGCCGTGATAACCCCGGACAGAGCTATCGACATCAAGGAACTGTTTTTCAAGCGTATTTTGATAACTGTAGATTTTTAAGTACTGTATTGTGGATTTTTATAGTTTTTGGTCTTGTCTCAAGTATATAAAAATATTGGATATTTTTCTAAACTGGTGTGGTGTCCTTTTGTAGTATTTACACTGTATTACTGTTGGTTATGTGCAAATGCTTTACACACTGCCTCTAAGATAAGCCTGACTGCTCATGCCAAGCTACCAAGGGGGTGAGCAGGGGTTATTTTAGGAGTGTAACTCCCTTATCCTGACTGGGAAGAAGGGTCCCTATTTGGACAAAGGTGCAAGCCCTTGCCAACTAGAGACCCCCATTTCTAACATTGGTTGTCAGCGGTGAGGATAGGACTTGCGTTTGCACTTGACTTACAGTGATTGGTGTGCACTACTACCATATCGCAGACCATTACGTACCACATACTTTTGTGTTTGGCCTATTTTTGACCTTGCCAGCTTGAACTTGCTCCCTCATCATGCCTGAATCAAGAGCATCATCTGTTGCATCCATGGAAATTGCCTTTGAGGAGGATAGGTTGGAATCCTACAACGTGAAGGAGTTGAAAGCGATTGCAAAAACCTAAAAGTCCAAGTCAGAGGCCTCACTAGGAAGGAGGAGCTACAAAAGGCACTGAGGGCCGGGGTAGCAGCCAGACATGCCAGCGAGCAGTCTGGTATTCTCAGTGGGGAGGCGGAGGAGCCTATTCCTAGGGTGGATGTGCTTTTGGGAGGGGGGGATCCCTCCAGGCCAGGTAGCAGTGGTTTGTCCCCAGAGGAGCTGGAGGACAGAAGGGAAGCTAGGAGGCACGAGATAGAGCTTGAGAGGCTCAAGATGGAGTCACAGAGGATGGTATCGGACCATGAGCGTGGGCTCAAGGAGCTGGAATTGAAAAGCAAATCCAGCACGGATGGTGGCAGCAACTCTTCAGTACAGGCAGATAGGATTGTGCACATTCCCGAGAATGTAGGTAAAGAGTACCAGGAGGGGGATGACATACAAAGGTGGTTTCAAGGGTACGAGGCATCTATTCATATGAATGGGGTCCCTGAAAGGAACTGGGGGGCGGGGTTGTGGCCTCCTTTTCCGGAAGAAGCTAGGGATACCCTGATAGCTTTGGGTAAGGGGCAGAACCTCACCTATGCTGACATGAAGGGTGCCCTCCTCACCAGGTATGGACTCACTCCTGAGAAGTACAGGGATCAGTTTAGGTCCAGTAAAAAGTCTGATGCCAACACTTGGTTGGAATGTGTAGATTCGTTCTGCAGGTCATTGGATGGCTGGGTGAGGGGCAGTAATGTGACAGATTATCAGGGGCTCTACAATTTGATTGCATGGGAGCCCTTGTCTAGTCTATGTTTTGCAGATCTGCGCCAGCACCTAGTTGATAGTAAGTTGACTGACCCCAGGAAGCTTGCTCTGGAGGCGGACCGCTGGGTGAGTACCAGGATCTACAAGAAAGCGTTTGGGGGAGACTCAGCCAAAGGTGGGCAGGGTCCCCAGCAGAAAAGTGGGGGGACAAGGGTAAAGGACAGGAGTTCTCGAAAGGGCCCCAAACTAACACCCAGGGTAAAGGTTCCCATCCCCCCGGAGATAAGAAACAAGGGGTCTCTTCAGGGAAGCCTGCTGAGACCGGCCCCCGCAAGTGTTTTGCATGTGACCAGGTGGGTCACATGAAGGGGGACCCCAAGTGTCCTAAGGGGGCACAACCACCCACCGGTGGGCAGTCCAAGGTGTTGGCTAGTGTAGCGCTTGGGGAGGAGGAGTACCCACAGGAGGGTGGGGATCCCGCAGAAATGACCCTCGTCTCACTAGGGGACAGTGAGATGGTCCCAGGAAACCAGGTGCCCCCTAACACAAAGGAATACAGCACCTGGGTGACCATTAATGGGAACAGGGTAGAGGCTCTCAGAGATACTGGAGCCAGTGTGACCTCAGTCCGGTGTCACCTGGTCTCTGAGAAGCAGGTAGTCCCAGGGGCATTCCACCAAGTAATTGCTGTAGACAATTCAGAGCACCAGTGTCTGGTGGCGCAGGTTCCCTTCGAGTGGGGGGGGGTCTCAGGTCCCTTGAGGGTGGTTGTGAGCCCTTCCATGCCTGTAGATTGTCTGCTAGGTAACGACCTGGAGCAGTCCTTATGGAAGGATGTTGAGCTCAGGTCTCACTTGGAGATGCTTGGGTTGCCAAAGTGGGCATGCGTGTCCACTCGGTCAATGGTGGCCAGAGAGGGTGATCAAGAGGACTTGGAGCCTGAAACAGTGGCCCAAGTCCCTGCCAAGAGAAAGGGCAAGGAGCGTGGGAAACCAGCCCCTGAAGTTCCCATGGACCGGGAGGAGGCGGACCTTGAGGGGGACGCCCCGGTGCCTACAGGGGAGCAGGTAGCTGAACTAGGGGACATCTCTGAGCTGACCCATTGGCAGCAAGAAGGGGGTCCCACCAGGGAGGAGTTCTGCAAAGAGCAGAAAGAGTGCCCTTCTCTGGAGGGTCTGCGGCGGCAGGCTGCAGACCAGGCAGCTGGTGATCAGTCCGGATCACATTGGATCTACTGGGAGAATGATCTCCTGTTCAGTGAGCCTAAGGTCGCTGAGCCTGGGTCAGCCCATGTGCTGGTGGTACCCCAGTGCTTCAGGACCTTCCTACTGGGTCTGGCTCATGACGTGCCTCTGGCAGGACATTTGGGGCAGGACAAGACATTTGACAGGCTTGTCACCCACTTCTTCTGGCCCCAAATTCGAAGGCAGTCCGATGGACATTGCAGGTCTTGCCAAACTTGCCAGGCAAGTGGTAAGAGTGGGAGGAAGGTCAAAGCTCCTCTCCAACCTTTTCCAGTTGTTGGGACACCCTTTGAAAGGGTAGGGATGGACATTGTGGGGCCACTAGATCCCAAGACAGCCATGCGCAACAGGTACATCCTGGTCTTGGTGGACCATGCCACCCGGTACCCGGAGGCAATCCCTCTCAGGACAATGACGGCGCCAGTGGTGGGCCGGGCGTTAATGGGGATCTTTTCCTGAGTGGGGTTCCCCAGAGAGGTGGTTTCTGACAGGGGGACCAATTTCATATCCAAGTATATGACAGCCTTGTGGAAGGAGTGTGGTGTAACCTACAAGTTCACCTCCCCTTACCACTCACAAGGTAACGTTTTGGTAGAGAGATTCAACCAGACCTTGAAGGACATGATTAAGGGTCTAACAGAACCCATGAGGCGTAAGTGGGACGTCCTCTTGCCGTGCCTTCTCTTTGCATACAGGGAGGTACCACAGAAGTCTTTTGGGTTCAGTCCCTTTGAGCTTCTGTATGGTCACCTTGTGAGAGGACCTCTGAGTTTGGTGAAGGAAGGCTGGGAGGCAGCTCCCAGGAAAACTCCCCAGGATGTGTTTAGTTACATGCTGGCCTTCAGAAACCAAACTGCCCGCTTCAGGAAACTCGCTCAGGCGAACCTAGAAGCAAGCCAGGAAGAAATGAAGAAGTGGTATGACCAGAATGCCACTCTGGCCGAATTTCAACCTGGGCAAAAAGTGTGGGTCATGGCCCCAGTGGAACCTTGTGCCTTGCAGGACAAGTGGACGGGGCCCTTTGAGGTGGTGGAGCGCAAAAGTGATGTCACCTACCTGGTGGATTTGCGGGCTCCAAGGAACCCTTTGAGGGTCCTCCACGTGAACCGCCTCAAGCCCCACTTCGAGAGGTCCGAAGTGAGCATGCTCTTGGCGACAGATGATGGTGTGGAAGAGGAGAGTGAGCCTCTCCCTGACCTCCTGTCTACCAAGGAGGGCGATGGGTCAGTGGATGGTGTGATCCTCTCCCCTACACTGACCACAGAGCAGCAGAGCGACTGTCACCAGTTGTTGGGACAGTTTGCCCCACTGTTCTCCCTGACCCCAGGTGTTACTCACTGGTGTACCCATGACGTGGACACCGGTGACAGCCCGCCTGTGAAGCACAAGATTTACAGGTTGACTTACCGGGTCAAGGCTAGCATCAAAGAGGAGGTCTCTAAGATGTTGGCGTTAGGGGTGATCGAGCCTTCCAACAGTCCTTGGGCCAGCCCAGTGGTCTTGGTCCCAAAGGCTGCTGCACCCGGTGCCACCCCAGAACTGCGGTTTTGTGTGGACTACCGTGGGCTCAATGCTGTCACCAGGACTGACGCACACCCCATCCCCAGAGCTGACGAGCTTATTGATCGGTTGGGAGCTGCCAAGTTCCTCAGCACGTTTGATTTAAAGTCTGGGTACTGGCAGATTGCCTTGACCGATGGGGCCAAGGAGAGGTCAGCATTTTCAACCCCAGAAGGACATTACCAGTTCCGGGTGATGCCCTTTGGGTTGAAGAATGCCCCTGCCACCTTTCAGAGGTTGGTCAACCAGGTGTTGGCTGGGCTGGAGGATTTCAGTGCCGCCTACCTGGATGACATCGCAGTGTTCAGTTCCAGCTGAGAAGAACACTTGCAGCACCTCGGTGAAGTGTTAAAGGTGCTGCAGAGGGCAGGCCTCACGATCAAGGCCAGTAAGTGCCAGATCGGGCAGGGTTCGGTGGTGTACTTGGGACACCAGGTAGGAAGCGGCCAGGTGGCGCCCCTACAACCCAAGATTGACACCATTCTGGCTTGAGAGCCCCCCAAGACCCAGACACAGGTGAGGGCCTTCTTAGGGCTCACCGGGTACTACAGGAGGTTTGTTAAGGGGTATGGCTCCATTGTTGCCCCCTTAACAGAGCTGACTTCCAGGAAGCAGCCCAAGAAGGTGATCTGGACTGAGTCCTGCCAGAAGGCTTTTGATGCCCTGAAGGCCGCCATGTGCACGGCACCCATGCTCAAGGCACCCGACTTCTCCAAGGAATTTGTCGTGCAGACTAACGCTTCAGAGCATGGAGTGGGAGCGGTGCTCTCACAACTGAATGAAGAGGGCCTAAACCAGCCTGTAGTCTTCCTTAGCCGGAGACTACTCCCCAGGGAACAGAGGTGGAGTGCCATAGAAAGGGAAGCTTTCGCTGTGGTCTGAGCACTGAAGAAGCTGAGACCATACCTGTTTGGGACTCACTTCCGGGTTCAGACAGACCACAGGCCCCTCAGATGGTTGATGCAAATGAGGGGTGAGAATCCAAAACTGCTGAAGTGGTCCATCTCCCTACAGGGAATGGGCTTTACGGTGGAACACCGTCCTGGCACAGAACACGCCAATGTAGATGGTCTGTCCAGGTTCTTCTGCCTTAGTGAAGAGAACTCCCAAGAGGGTGGGTAGTTCTCCCTACTTTCAGCTGGAGGGGACATGTGTTAGACTTGGCATCTTTTGGCGTGTTTCCCCTGAGCTTTTGCTTTCTGACCTCCCGGTTTTGGCTCTGTTTTTGCTGGCGTAGCGTTTCTGTGCACTTTTCGCACTGCTGATCAGTGGTAAAGTGCAAGTGCTTCTGTGGTAAATTGTGTTCTGAATTGGTGTTTCCATGATTGGATATTTGATTTACTTGTTAATCCCTAGTAAAGTGCACTGAGTGTGCCAGGGCCTGTAAATCAAATGCTACTAGTGGGCCTGCAGCACTTATTGTGCCACCCACGTGAGTATCCCTGAAAAGGTACCTCAGACCTGCCATTGCAGAGTCTGCGTGCAGTTTGTAACTGCCATGTCGACTTGGCCAGTGCACACACTTGCCAGTCCCTAACCTTCCCTTACATGTCAGGCACCCCTAAGGTAGGCCTAAGGTACCCCTGTGGGCAGGGTGCAGTGTATGTGAAGGTAGGACATGCCCTGGTGTGTGTGGCATGTCCTGGATAGTGAATTACTGCCAATTTCTGTTTTTCACTATTGCAAGGTTACCTGTTCCCCATAGGAAAGAATGGGAAGTTATTTTATAACATCTTATAAACATAACTGGCCCTGGGAACTAGGTAGGAAAATAAAGTTTAGTATGCCTGAACTCAGAATCTAAAGATGCATCTTTTAGTGAAGGTGATTTTTACATTCTGTGTTTGAAAATACCACTTTTAGAAAGTAGGTATTTTCTTGCTCAGTCATCCCGTGTGCCTCTGCTGGAATGTGGATTGCCTGTCTGGATTTTGGATGACGGAAGGCTGGGGAGCAGGAGTGGCTCCAGATTGTCTAGGTGGGTCAGGAAAGGGCTGAATAGACCTGGGCTGCAATTGGGGAAGGGGGAGGAGATTTCCTTGCACCTCAAAGGGCCTGGTCTGCTCTGACAATGCCGTCTCCACCTCCTGCCAGGATGTCACACCAGAGAAGGCAGAACTGGTTCTGGCTGGGCACAGACACTCTCTGCCTAAGAGATCAAAGGATTTTGGGATATAAATATTGGGGCCCAGACCCCTGAACTTTAGAACTCTTTTGGACCAAGAAGACTGCCAAGAAGAAGAGCTGGAGAAGCTGTGAGGAGGAACTACCACATTGCTGTGTGCTTTGCTGTGTTGGCCTGCAGTGGCTGCTTCTGTCTTGGGCAGTGAAAGGACTGGACTGAACTTTCTGCACTCTACTTTTGAGAGTTTCTCCAAGGGCTTGAGGTAGAGCTTGCCCCCTGTTCAAGAAGTCTCAGGAACAGCAAAGCCTTCAAGCTCTTCTGCCCTCAGCACTGGGAACTGTGTGTCTTGTGCTGCAACAAGAAGAAAAAGCAACCCGACGCCATCTACGACGCCGCTGCTGACTCCGTGTCCTGAAGGCACCGCAGAGGGCACCGCCGCAACGCCGCACCGCGACCCTGGTCTCACCGATGACGCCTGCTGACGCCGCCACCGAGCCGCTGCTCCTACCACGACCTGTGGGCACCGCACTCTGCACCGCCTCGCTTCACGACGATGCCGTGGTATCCCCGACGATGCCGCTCCACGCTGAAATCGACGCCGCTGCTTGCACCGTGGTTCGAGGGCACCGCTCGTAAAGTTACACAACGTACCGCCCTCATCCCGCACCGCAGCCTTGGCATGCCGGCGCCATCGACTCCAGTTCGTCAGCCGACGACAGCGCTTCAGCAACGACGACGACGCTGCTTGCACCGCGACCTGCCATCACCGCGACAAGCACCACCGTCACTTTGCACCGCGACCCTGGTCTCATCGACGATGCCATCTGACGCCGCCACCGAGCCGCTGCTTGCACCGCGACCTGAGGGCACCGCACCGCTGCACTTCACACCGCAGCACCCGACGCCTGCCGATGCCAGCGCTCCTGACTTCAACAGAGAGGAGTTCGATCTGCAACGCGTGTGACTTCGAGGGCCCCGACGACTCCTGCACCGACCTCCGGAACCAATGCCTGCGGACCCCGTGTTTTCAGAAGCTCAACGAGAGGTCGCCGACGCCCTGCATTTCTAAAAGGTACTGTTTGCGGGTCTTCCTGACACCATAGCTGGCCCGCGACGCCGCGGTCAGCCAGAACTGTTTGGATTTGTTCGCTCACGACGCCGTGATAGCCCCGGATGGAGCTATCGACATCAAGGAATTGTTTTTCAAGCGTATTTTGATAACTGTAGATTTTTAAGTACTGTATTGTGGATTTTTATCGTTTTTGGTCTTGTCTCAAGTATATAAAAATATTGGATATTTTTCTAAACTGGTGTGGTGTCCTTTTGTAGTGTTTACACTGTATTACTGTTGGTTATGTGCAAATGCTTTACACACTGCCTCTAAGATAAGCCTGACTGCTCGTGCCAAGCTACCAAGGGGGTGAGCAGGGGTTATTTTAGGAGTGTAACTCCCTTATCCTGACTAGGAAGAAGGGTCCCTATTTGGACAAAGGTGCAAGCCCTTGCCAACTAGCGACCCCCCTTTCTAACAACCATAAACATAAATTATTACATTTTAACATCCTAAACCGAGCTTACACCACACCCAAAGCCCTAGTGCGCATCAACCCTGCTCGCTGGTTCCATTGCCCCAAATGCCATGCGACAGAGGATGATTTTGCCCATCTCACCTGGGTATGACCACTTATAAGTCACTACTGGACTACCATATTCTCCCTAGTCTCTACCATGATAGGTATTCTGCTTTCACCCACCTCGTTGATGGCACTCCTGGGATACTCTCAGGACGTCCACTTGAACATCTGCAGGTTCACCTCCATTGCTTTCCTACTCAAAAAATGGGAACTGGCGCTCCATTGGGGTAGTTTGCCACTGCCCCTGGGACTCTGCCTGGCTGAAAAGTATGTTTTATTGCGATAAGATTAGTATAGACTACTCACAGTTGCAGCCCTCCACCTCTAGGCCCAAGGACATATGGTTACCATTACGAAACTACTTACTCACCCTGGAAACAGAATACTCGGACTGAAATCACACTCCTCCCTACCTCTTTGTCCTCAATTCCTGGCCTCCACTGGCCTATTGGGTCCTCAGAGTATGGGCCTATCCCATGCCAGTGCCATTCCTACATCTGGTTTTCAATAACTGTGTCATATTTTGCCCAGTGTGCATATTCTGCATTTCTCTTGCTGTTACAAGAAACTGAAATTACGATGCCTCTTTGTGTCTTGCTGTGTCATGTATTATGTGGATAACTCTTGTGACCCGAGCTAATATGTTCTTGTTTGTTATATATCACAAAATATTTACTTAACAAAGTTTTATTAAAAAAAAAGGTTGAGGGTGAAATTCTTGAAAAGGAGTTGCATAGAGTTTGATGGAATAACCCTGAACCATTGACAGCACCCACGGATTTTGCTGTGATAGTTGCCACCATGAAAATAACTTTTTTAGAATAGTCACAACAATATGAAGACCAGAACTTTGCCTTACCACTTGTTTTGACCCTTCTTTTTGTTAAAGCACCATGGTTTCTGAAGTTTCCACCTCTTTGGGGAAAGTCTTAATTGTAGAAGTTGGAGTCTCTGTAATGCTGAAACCTGAAGTAACAGACAGCAAAGCAATTCCTTCCTCTGCTGGCCCTGGCAAATTCCTGTTGCCCAAAGACTTCTTAGAGATTATTGGGCTTAGTCTAAAGATTCAAACGTAGTGACATATTTGCTGAATTCCATTTATTATGTGGGGTGAATGCATGTAGGGTGAAAGGTGCTGCTCGCTTATCTCGTGCTAAAGTGGTAGGCCTTTGCATGTGTTGCAGTGCTCTAAAGGAACAGGGATCCACCCTACCCCCTTGAAATGGGATCAAAAAGATCACTACAATTTTAAACACCAACCCCCTGAGCACATGCTTAAAAGTATCACACATTATGCGGATAATTGAAACACCATGATTATTCTTTATCTTTATTTTCTTTCTTCTTTTAGCCAGCCAACACGTGTCTCATCGTATAGGGAATACCCCATGACTACTTCAGGGCTATCTTCTCATAAATCCTATGTCGGATCAGTCTTTGATACCGGTTCTAATTCCGTCCGGGATATAAACTGTATAGCGTCTCTGTTCCTCGTTTCTGTCCGTATCAAGTGATATTGAAAGTCCCAATCTGAGAATCTTAATTTGACATCTCCCTCGTCCGACAATCCCGTGCTTCCCGTTCCGCTAGTCCAACCATTTCCTGGGTAAGTTTCCCCTCCAAAACTTTGCTGCAGAAGTTATAATACCTGAAAGCGAGTACGCTTGCAGACTCTTGCGGCATCTAGGAACTGCGCTGCCCATATTCAGGGGCTTGGTATTTATATTTGTTGAATTCTTTGTTGACTGAGTCTCCAAAAAGCATTCCAACTGCTTGTACTCCAGCATCTAAAGTAGCTAGGATTTCCAGCTTAATGTTAATTTTGAAACTAATACATTTTCTTCTTTCATGAGCCATAGCCACGTTGGCATTGTCTTGGAAGCAAATTGCACATTGAGTCCACATAGATAATTCATCCACTTCAATAGAAGAATTTTCGTAATGTGGCTCACTGGGATGTCTAAAATACAGGTTAATGGACCGATCACAGAGGTCTCCAACCTTTAGATTAGCAAGAGCTACTTCTGATCTAAGAAAACAATCTTGAGCTACTGCCTTATTTATGCATTAGTTAACAGTACAAAAAAGCACGCACTTTATACACTGCCCCTAGAGCACCCAGTACTGCTGTAGTCCGCACACACCATTAATGGTAGAAGAGCTAAATTGGGAAAGGTTTATCTGTGTGGTCTCCAAGGACCAGTTGCATCTCTTTACACTTATTTATAAAACCTAAGAAATACTTTGATTATCTGGCAAATTACCTTAAAATCCTTTGGCTGATGTCCAGAAACTGGCCCTCCCTTAATATTCAAGAGTAAAAATAAGTTTATGCAAACTTCTTATTGCTCTACCAGTAAACATATCACTGCAGCAGTTCCAATTTTGTAACAGGGATGAAATACAAAGTAATCAATGAAGACTTTACTTTAGGATGTAAAGTACCTTTAAAGAACAAAAGAAAGAAAAGGAAGAAAAGAAAAGGGAAACAAAGGAGAGAAAGAAGAAAAGATAGACAAATATGAGGAAGAAGGTGGAAAAGAAAGAAAAAAGGAACCGAGGTGAGAAGAAATAAGGAAAGACAAAGCGGAAACAAGAGACAGAGAAAGGAAGAGAAAGTGGCAGAAAGAGGAGTGACGGAGAGGAAGAAAAGGTACAAGGTTAAGAAATAATCACAAAACGAGAGGTTGGAAGAAGAAAGAGAAAGAAGGAAGGTGAATAAAAAGGAACGAAGAAATGAAAGAAAGGTAAAAGGGGATGAGGGAAACAATGAAAGGGAAAAATGACAAGAGAGAGAAGAAAAGGAATGAGGAAAAAAAGCACAGAAGGGGAAAGAAAACAATCAAAGAAGACAAGAGAAAGAATGGAAAGAAGGAACAAAGATGAAATGGAGACAAATACAGAAGAGGAAGGAAGAAGCAAAGAAAGGCAGAAACTAAAAAGAAAAAGCAATTATAAGAGCAAGTGATAGAAAAAATAAAATGTGAGTAAAATCAGAAAGGAAGAAAAAGAAGGAAAGAAAGAAAGAGAAATAAAAGAAAAAATGAGAAATGAAGGAGACTGAAAAATAAATATAGAAATGGAGGAGAGAGGAAAAAGGAGGGAAAAGTAAAAGAAGCAAGAGGAAAAAGAACAATAAAGAAAATAAGGATTGAAAAGGAAAGAGAAAAATAAAGAGAGCAAAGTAAAAATAAAACAACAGATTTAAATGTAATGCAACTCTTTCAAATACGTTACTGCCATTGACTTTTTGGAAATAAACTTTTCATGGATATGATATTTTTTTCAGGATTAAGGTTTTCATACAATGTATTTATTGTTTATTTAAGGCTTCATATCGAGCAGCAACCCTCAATGATCTTTCTGAGCCTTACAACTGCATATTCCAAACTAGCCTGACAAGCAGGGGAGCTGCTCCAGTGCAGGTTGCGAGCTACTGGCAGCTCACGAGCCATTGACCCACCATGTCTGACATCTTATTCTGACAATTGGACCATGCTTTGTTCTCCCTAGGGTCTTGCCCAAATTTTGAAAAGAAAATTAACATGTTCGGATCAGTAATCGGAGTTGTCATAATACCATTCGGAAGACTAGTCATAATGCATTCCGATTTTAATTGTGTTCTAGTTTGTTTGTCTAAGGCCATCATCGTTAGTGTCCTGGTAATAGTTATCATTATCCGTATCATTAGCTGTGGGTAAAGAGTGAATTTTATTTGCAGTGGAAGTGCTCTCCTCATTAGGAGGCCCAGAACTGTCAGAGCTCTGACATGTGTGAAGAAACCTCACCCCCTGTTTGCGAACTACTAGAAATTGATTTTTTTATTACATGAATTATCTTCATTGGTAGATACATTATTAGTTGCATTGGTTCCAATCAGTTTGAAAGCAATGTTTGTGTTTTATGCTTTCTACTTCCCTCCACAGAATGGGCCAATTATTTCTTATTTAGTATATTTTGAACAGAAACTTCAATGTTCTTTAAAATATTTTTATGGATCATTAAACTGCCTGTTGGACTGATTGAATAAAGGCATTGACGTTTTTTTTCTATAGTCTTGTCCTTTATCTTCCGCACAGTAAAATGCAGAGGAGTAGTCTGTGTTCATTTTTAAATATATGTGTATGTTTGGTAAAATAATAATATTAGGAATAAAATAAAACCTTTCAGCCTAATGGGGTAATAGTCACAGTCACCGTGTCGGAGTTGCTGAAATAATCCTCCAAGCCGTCCATCACTGCTGACAAGCGAGTTGAATTGGAGGGTTAGGCGGAGCCAGGAGGCTATGCCCCGTGTGGGTGGGACGACAGGATTGCAGAAACAGAAGACACGCTGGCTTGTTGTTTAAGGAAACATGCCTTGAAGGAGATTCAATCAGTGAGTTTTAATAAATCCAAGGGTTAACAAGCATATGCAATGGGTCTCACATCTGTGAGAGTTAGAGCTATTGGCATTGTATATGACAATGTTTTGGTTTGGAGTGGAGTGGATGTATGTGGGTTGGACTGGAATTGTTAGTTGTGGAATTGTGTGGTGGAATTATCCAGTGCAAGACCAGTTCCACCAGCCATAAAACACGAACCTGGCTGCCAACCACAATACACTTCAGAGCCCGCTAACACCCACAGAATACTGAGCACTCAGCTTACAGCCACAGGGTTTTATGCCCAGCGACCTAGAGTACAAAACAGAAGGCAATCTCATACAGTACACTGCTCACTATCTGTCACTAACTGACCAAAGCCAATTGTCATACATGATACAAGTGCATCCAGATGTAACCCACAGCAAACTACAGACGGCTCTTGCAAACTCTACACTGCGCACAACCACCTTTTACTATTAGTGCACGGCAACCTGCTATGCACTGTACAATACATATATGCGTGATGGGGTTTCCAAATTGTGTCGGTCCTGCTTTCTATTGTGGAAAGCACCAGCGGGCGTTACCGTGATCAAGGTCTCAGTGAGACCGAAACGCGTTGGTTTCTGATGTTCCTATGGAAGTATTTGCTTTGAATTGAAAATAAAAATAATTTTACTGAACCATCCCGGGAGTGCGACCCAGTCTTTTTCCCTGTGGGAGAGGAGTGTTTGAGAAAAAATATATATATATATATATATATATATATATATATATATATATATATATATATATATATATATATATATATATATATATTTATATATATTTATATATATTTATATATATATATATATATTCTACATAATCTACTGGCGGTCGCCAGTAGATAGTTATAGTTAAAACCTATTATCCATAGGAAATCCGCGACATTCTATTTGAAATAACGTTGGCGCCGGTTGACGAATCTTCGCGAAAGTTTCCAACTTGTTGGGGCGCTCCGCCGCTCCTATCCTGAAAGTCTCGGGGTGATACTTCAAGCGGGGGCCGAGAAAAAGGGGGTCCCAAAACGCGTTTTCCCATTCATTTTTCCATAGGAACCTTTAGTCGCAGCTACAGCCCGAACTGCTGAACGGAATTACACCAAATTTGGCAAAGAGGTAGCCCTTGGTTCAGTGTCGTGCCTTTTGCTTAAATGGTGTAAATCCGTTCAGTAGTTCCTGAGAAAATCAAAAGTAAAGTCACATATATATCTGGGCGGAGCCTAACCACACATGTCATCGTGAGATCTGATTGGCTGTCAGCACTTCATCCTGGAATTGCTGGCAGCCATCTTGGGACCAATATAAATGATAGTACCTCATTGAAATGCATTGTAGTGAATAGAAGATTTTGAGGGTCACCAAAAGGAGAACTATAAAGGGTGATAACAGGCTTTAGTTACATTAGAATTTATTTGTTGATGGTACCATACTAATTTTAGGAATTGTGGTGTATTCTAAGGTGATTTTACCATGTGAAAAACCTTCTGCTGGGATATCATGAATCATGTTTGAGAGAACACTATTTTCTCATGCTTGTCCCATGGAGGTTTGGAAGGTGCTCCAGAAGCTAAAATGAGAGCATATTTTCTTTAAATTCACATTATCTTTCTCACTCATGTGAGAATGAAGTCTGACATTCTCAGTAAAACATGTACATCCAACAAGGGCAGAGACTGTCAGTTGATTCCTTTGTGTTCTACTGCAGCTTCCCAGAGTGTTCTAAAGAACAACTAGAGTGCTAACAGCCTTACTTATGACAAAAGTATGGCACACCTGAAGCCATCTTGATTGGAATAAACTGGTAACACTTAAACAATTTAATTTAAAAAGGAACAAAATGATGGGGTTCATTTTGTCATAGCAATTATGGTTAGTGCTGTAGAAAGAAAAATTAGGACATGTTTCAAGTGTGATCTCAAATATCTTCCTGTTATATTTCAACAGGAGCAGCCTGCCAGTTGATGCCTTTGTGTTCTACTGCAGCTTCCCAGAGTGTTCTAAAAAACAACTAGAGTGCTAACAGCCTTACTTATGACAAAAGTATGGCACACCTGAAGCCATCTTGATTGGAATAAACTGGTAACACTTAAAACATTTAATTTAAAAAGGAACAAAATGATGGGGTTCATTTTGTCATAGAAATTATGGTTAGTGCTGTAGAAAGAAAAATTAGGACATATTTCAAGTGTGATCTCAAATATCTTCCTGTTATATTTCAACAGGAGCAGCCTGCCAGTTGATGCCTTTGTGTTATACTGCAGCTTCCCAGAGTGTTCTAAAGAACAACTAGAGCGCTAACAGCCTTACTTATGACAAAAGTATGGCACACCTGAAGCCATCTTGATTGGAATAAACCGGTAACACTTAAAACATTTAATTTAAAAAGGAACAAAATTAGGGGTTCTTTTTGAAATAGAAATTATGGTTAGTGCTGCAGAAAGAAAAATTAGGGCATGTTTTAAGTGAGATCTCAAATCCTCTTCTATTTCATTAGAAAATTCTGACATGCAGACTGAAACAATCACTTTCAATACCAGCAGCAGACTACCAGTTAACTCCCTGGTGAGCAGTAGCTTTACTCCAGTGATCTAATGAGCAACTAGAGTGCTAACATTCTGAATTTATGGCAGATGTGAGACAAATCTGAATGCCTTCTTGATGGAATCAAAGTAAAAAACTGAAAGCATTTCCTACTGAGGAGACTGCAGTAAATGAAGAAATTAGGAAACTTCATAACAAAGAAGTCTTCCAAGATGGCCACCAGTGAAAAAGAGCCCAAATGTAGCACAAATATTACCCAGATGTAGCCCACATATAGCCCAATGACAAAAGTGTGCAAAACACTTTTTATTTTTAGTTTTTTTGCAGTTTTATGTAGTGCAGACTGGTCAGGTATTGGAGCATTGCATCTTAAAACATGACCCCCTACACTACAAAAACACCACTGCACTACCTTAAACCCTAAAACACTACCCCCAGCACGACCCCCTACACTACACAAGCACCACTGCACTATCCTAAACCCTAAAACACTACCCCCAGCACGACCCCCTACACTACCCAAACACCACTGCACTAACCTAAAACCTAAAACACTACCACCAGCTCGACCCCCTACACTACCCAAACACCACTGCACTACCCTAAAACATGACCCCCTACACTACACAAAAACCACTGCACTACCCTAAACCCTAAAACACTACCCCCAGCACGACCCCCTAAACTACACAAGCACCACTGCACTATCCTAAACCCTAAAACACTACCCCCAGCACGACCCCCTACACTACACAAACACCACTGCACTACCCTAAACACTACCCCCAGCACGACCCCCTACACTACCCAAACACCACTGCACTACCCTAAAACATGACCCCTACACTACACAAACACCACTGCACTACCCTAAACCCTAAAACACTACCCCCAGCACGACCCCCTACACTACACAAGCACCACTGCACTACCCTAAACCCTAAAACACTACCCCCAGCACGACCCCCTACACTGCCCGAACACCACCGCACTGCCCTAAACCCTGAAACACCAGCCCCTGCATGACCCCCTACACTGCCCGAACACCACTGCACTGCCCTAAACCCTGAAACACCAACCCTAGCACGACCCCCTACACTGCCCGAACACCACTGCACTGCCCTAAACCCTGAAACACCACCCCCTTCACGACCCCCTACACTGCCCGAACACCACTGCACTGCCATAACCCTGAAACACCACCCCCAGCATGACCCCCTACACTGCCCGAACACCACTGCACTGCCCTAAACCCTGAAACACTACCCCCAGCAAGACCCCCTACACTGCCCGAACACCACTGCACTGCCCTAAACCCTGAAACATCACCCCCAGCAAGACCCCCTACACTGCCCGAACACCACTGACCTAAACCCTGAAACACCACCCCCAGCACGACCCCCTACACTGCCCGAACACCACTGCACTGCCCTAAACCCTGAAACACTACCCCCAGCATGACCCCCTACACTGCCCGAACACCACTGCTCTGCCGAAAACCCTGAAACACCAGCCCCAGCACGACCCCCTACACTGCCCGAACACCACTGCACTGCCCTAAACCTTGAAACACCAGCCCCTGCACGACCCCCTACACTGCCCGAACACCACTGCACTACCGTAAACCCTGAAACATCACCCCCAGCACGACCCCCTACACTGCCCGAGCACCACTGCACTGCCCTAAACCCTGAAACACCAGCCCCAGCACGACCCCCTACACTGCCTGAGCACCACTGCACTGCCCTAAACCCTGAAACACCAGCCCCAGCACGACCGCCTACACTGCCCGAACACCACTGCACTGCCCTAAACCGTGAAACACCAGCCTCAGCAGGACCCCCTACACTGCCTGAACACCACTGCACTGCCCTGAACCCTGAAACACCAGCCCCAGCACAACACCCTACACTGCCCGAACACCACTGCACTGCCCTAAACCCTGAAACACCACCCCGTGCATGACCCCCTACACTCCCGAACACCACTGCACTGCCCTAAACCCTGAAACACCACCCCCTGCACAACCCCCTACACTGCTTGAACCCTACTGCACTGCCCTAAACCCAGAAACACCATCCCCAGCACGACCCCCTATACTGCACGAACACCACTGCACTGCCCTAAACCCTGAAACACTATCCCCAGCAAGACCCCCTACACTGCCCGAACACCACTGCACTGCCCTAAACCCTGAAACATCACCCCCAGCAAGACCCCCTACACTGCCCGAACACCACTGCCCTAAACCCTGAAACACCACCCCCAGCAAGACCCCCTACACTGCCCAAACACCACTGCACTGCCCTAAACCCTGAAACACCAGCCCCAGCACGACCCCCTACACTGCCCGAACACCACTGCACTGCCCTAAACCCTGAAACACCACCCCCTGCACGACCCCCTACACTGCCCGGACACCACTGTACTGCCCTAAACCCTGAAACCCCACCCCCAGCATAACCCCCTACACTGCCAGAACACCACTGCACTGCCCTAAACCCTGAAACACCACCCCCTGCACGACCCCTACACTGCCCGAACACTACTGCACTGCCCTAAACCCTGAAACACCACCCCCAGCACGACCCCCTACACTGCACGAACACCACTGCACCGCCCTAAACCCTGAAACACTACCCCCAGCAAGACCCCCTACACTGCCCGAACACCACTGCACTGCCCTAAACCCTGAAACATCACCCCCAGCAAGACCCCCTACACTGCCCGAACACCACTGCCCTAAACCCTGAAACACCACCCCCAGCAAGACCCCCTACACTGCCCGAACACCACTGCACTGCCCTAAACCCTGAAACACCACCCCCAGCAAGACCCCCTACACTGCCCGAACACCACTGCCCTAAACCCTGAAACACCACCCCCAGCATGACCCCCTACACTTCCCGAACACCACTGCTCTGCCCAAAACCCTGAAACACCAGCCCCAGCACGACCCCCTACACTGCCCGAACACCACTGCACTGCCCTAAACCCTGAAACACCAGCCCCAGCACGACCCCCTACACTGCCCGAACACCACTGCCCTAAACCCTGAAACACCACCCCCAGCACGACCCCCTACACTTCCCAAACACCACTGCACTGCCCTAAACCCTGAAACACCAGCCCCAGCACAACCCCGTACACTGCCCGCACACCACTGCACTGCCCTAAACCCTGAAACACCAGCCCCAGCACAACCCCGTACACTGCCCGAACACCACTGCACTGCCCTAAACCCTGAAACACCAGCCCCAGCACGACCGCCTGCACTGCCCGAAAACTACTGCACTGCCCTAAACCCTGAAACACCACCCCCAGCAAGACTACCTACACTGGCCGAACACCACTGCACTGCCCTAAACCCTGAAACACCACCCCCTGCATGACCCCCTACACTGCCCAAACACTACTGCACTGCCCTAAACCCTGAAACACCACCCCTCAGCACGACACCCTACACTGCCCGAACACCACTGCACTGCCCTAAACCCTGAAACACCACCCCAGCACGACCCCCTACACTGCCCAAACACCACTGCACTAAACCCTGAAACACCACCCCCTGCACGACCCCCTACACTGCCGTAACACCACTGCACTGCCCTAAACCCTGAAACACCACCCCCAGCACGACCCCCTACACTGCCCTAACACCACTGCACTGCCCTAAACCCTGAAACATCACCCCCAGCACAACCCCCTACACTGCCTGAGCACCATTGCTCTGCCCTAAACCCTGAAACACTAGCCCCAGCACGACCCACTACACTGCCCGAACACCACTGCACTGCCCTAAACCCTGAAACACCACCCCCAGCACGACCCCCTACACTGCCCGAACACCACTGCACTGCCCTAAACCCTGAAACACCAGCCCCAGCAAGACCCCCTACACTGCCCGAACACCACTGCATTGCCCTAGACTCTGAAACACCAGCCCCAGCAAGACCCCCTACACTGCCCGAACACCACTGCATTGCCCTAGACTCTGAAACACCAGCCCCAGCAAGACCCCCTACACTGCCCGAACACCACTGCACTGCCCTAAACCCTGAAACACCAGCCCCAGCATGACCCCCTACACTGCCCGAACACCACTGCACTGCCCTAAACCCTGAAACACCAGCCCCAGCACGAACCCCTACACTGCCCGAACTCCACTGCACTGCCCTAAACCCTGAAACACCAGCCCCAGCACGACCCCCTACACTGCCCGAACACCACTGCACTGCCCTAAACTCTGAAACACCAGCCCCAGCACCACCCCCTACAATGCCCGAACACCACTGTACTGCCCTAAACCCTGAAACACCACCCCCTGCACCGCCCCCTACACTGCCCAAACACCACTGCACTGCCCTAAACCCTGAAACACCACCCCTGCACGACCCCCTACACTGCCCGAACACCACTGCACTGCCCTAAACCCTGAAACACCACCCCTACACTGCCCAAACACCACTGCACTGCCCTAAACCCTGAAACACCACCCCTGCACCGCTCCCTACACTGCCCGAACACCACTGCACTGCCCTAAACCCTGAAACACCACCCCCAGCATGACCCCCTTTACTGCTCGAACACCACTGCACTGCCCCAATTCCTGAAACACCACCCCCAGCATGACCCCCTACACTGCCCGAACACCACTGCCCTAAACCCTGAAACACCACCCCTGCATGACCCCCTACACTGCCCGAACACCACTGCACTGCCCCTAAACCCTGAAACACCACCCCCTGCACGACCCCCTACACTGCCCGAACACCACTGCACTGCCCTAAACCCTGAAACACCACCCCCAGCACGACCCCCTACACTGCCCGAACACCACTGCACTGCCCTAAACCCTAAAACACCACCCCCAGCACGACCCCCTACACTGCCCGAACACCACTGCACTGCCCTAAACCCTAGAACACTACCCCCAGCATGACCCCCTGCACTACCTGAACACCACTGCACTACCCTAAACCCTAAAATACTCCCCCCAGCACGACCCCCTACACTACCCGAACACCACTGCACTGCCCTAAACCCTAAAACACTCCCCCAGCATGACCCCCTACACTACCCGAACACCACTGCACTGTCCTAAACCCTAAAACACTACCCCCAGCACGACCCCCTACACTACCTAAACACCACTGCACTGCCCTAAACCCTAAAACACTACCCCCGCATGACCCCGTACACTACCCAAATACCAATGCACTACCCTAATCCCTAAAACACTACCCCCGCACAACCCCCTACACTACGCAAAGACCACTGCACTACCCTAAACTCTAAAACAATACCCCCCGCACTACCCCCTACACTACCCAAACACCACTGCACTACCCTAAACCCTAAAACACGACCCCCAGCAAGACCCCCTACACTGCCCGAACACCACTGCCCTAAACCCTGAAACACCACCCCCAGCATGACCCCCTACACTTCCCGAACACCACTGCTCTGCCCAAAACCCTGAAACACCAGCCCCAGCACGACCCCCTACACTGCCCGAACACCACTGCACTGCCCTAAACCCTGAAACACCAGCCCCAGCACGACCCCCTACACTGCCCGAACACCACTGCCCTAAACCCTGAAACACCACCCCCAGCACGACCCCCTACACTTCCCAAACACCACTGCACTGCCATAAACCCTGAAACACCAGCCCCAGCACAACCCCGTACACTGCCCGCACACCACTGCACTGCCCTAAACCCTGAAACACCAGCCCCAGCACAACCCCGTACACTGCCCGAACACCACTGCACTGCCCTAAACCCTGAAACACCAGCCCCAGCACGACCGCCTGCACTGCCCGAAAACTACTGCACTGCCCTAAACCCTGAAACACCACCCCCAGCAAGACTACCTACACTGGCCGAACACCACTGCACTGCCCTAAACCCTGAAACACCACCCCCTGCATGACCCCCTACACTGCCCAAACACTACTGCACTGCCCTAAACCCTGAAACACCACCCCTCAGCACGACACCCTACACTGCCCGCACACCACTGCACTGCCCTAAACCCTGAAACACCACCCCAGCACGACCCCCTACACTGCCCAAACACCACTGCACTAAACCCTGAAACACCACCCCCTGCACGACCCCCTACACTGCCGTAACACAACTGCACTGCCCTAAACCCTGAAACACCACCCCCAGCACGACCCCCTACACTGCCCTAACACCACTGCACTGCCCTAAACCCTGAAACATCACCCCCAGCACAACCCCCTACACTGCCTGAGCACCATTGCTCTGCCCTAAACCCTGAAACACTAGCCCCAGCACGACCCACTACACTGCCCGAACACCACTGCACTGCCCTAAACCCTGAAACACCACCCCCAGCACGACCCCCTACACTGCCCGAACACCACTGCACTGCCCTAAACCCTGAAACACCAGCCCCAGCAAGACCCCCTACACTGCCCGAACACCACTGCATTGCCCTAGACTCTGAAACACCAGCCCCAGCAAGACCCCCTACACTGCCCGAACACCACTGCATTGCCCTAGACTCTGAAACACCAGCCCCAGCAAGACCCCCTACACTGCCCGAACACCACTGCACTGCCCTAAACCCTGAAACACCAGCCCCAGCATGACCCCTACACTGCCCGAACACCACTGCACTGCCCTAAACCCTGAAACACCAGCCCCAGCACGAACCCCTACACTGCCCGAACTCCACTGCACTGCCCTAAACCCTGAAACACCAGCCCCAGCACGACCCCCTACACTGCCCGAACACCACTGCACTGCCCTAAACTCTGAAACACCAGCCCCAGCACCACCCCCTACAATGCCCGAACACCACTGTACTGCCCTAAACCCTGAAACACCACCCCCTGCACCGCCCCCTACACTGCCCAAACACCACTGCACTGCCCTAAACCCTGAAACACCACCCCCTGCACGACCCCCTACACTGCCCGAACACCACTGCACTGCCCTAAACCCTGAAACACCACCCCCTACACTGCCCAAACACCACTGTACTGCCCTAAACCCTGAAACACCACCCCCTGCACCGCTCCCTACACTGCCCGAACACCACTGCACTGCCCTAAACCCTGAAACACCACCCCCAGCATGACCCCCTTTACTGCTCGAACACCACTGCACTGCCCCAATTCCTGAAACACCACCCCCAGCATGACCCCCTACACTGCCCGAACACCACTGCCCTAAACCCTGAAACACCACCCCTGCATGACCCCCTACACTGCCCGAACACCACTGCACTGCCCCTAAACCCTGAAACACCACCCCCTGCACGACCCCCTACACTGCCCGAACACCACTGCACTGCCCTAAACCCTGAAACACCACCCCCAGCACGACCCCCTACACTGCCCGAACACCACTGCACTGCCCTAAACCCTAAAACACCACCCCCAGCACGACCCCCTACACTGCCCGAACACCACTGCACTGCCCTAAACCCTAGAACACTACCCCCAGCATGACCCCCTGCACTACCTGAACACCACTGCACTACCCTAAACCCTAAAATACTCCCCCAGCACGACCCCCTACACTACCCGAACACCACTGCACTGCCCTAAACCCTAAAACACTCCCCCAGCATGACCCCCTACACTACCCGAACACCACTGCACTGTCCTAAACCCTAAAACACTCCCCCAGCACGACCCCCTACACTACCTAAACACCACTGCACTGCCCTAAACCCTAAAACACTACCCCCGCATGACCCCGTACACTACCCAAATACCAATGCACTACCCTAATCCCTAAAACACTACCCCCGCACAACCCCCTACACTACGCAAAGACCACTGCACTACCCTAAACTCTAAAACAATACCCCCGCACTACTCCCTACACTACCCAAAGACCACTGCACTACCCTAAACCCTAAAACACGACCTCCTACACTACACAAACACCACTGCACTACCCTAAACCCTAAAATACTACCCCCAGCACGAACCCCTACACTACCCAAACACCACTGCACTACCCTAAACCATAAAACACTACCCCCAGCAGTACCCCCTACGCTACCCAAACACCACTGCACTACCCTAAACCCTAAAACACTACCCCCAGCAGTATCCCCTACACTACCCAAACACCACTGCACTACCCTAAACCCTAAAACCCTAAAACACTAACCCCAGCACGACCCCCTACACTACCCAAACACCACTGTACTACCCTAAACCCTAAAACACTCCCCCAGCATGACTCCCTACACTACCCAAACACCACTGCACTACCCTAAACCCTAAATCTACCCCCAGCATGACCCCCTACACTACACAAACACCACTGCACTACCCTAAAACCTAAAACACTACACCCAGCACGACCCTCTTCACTACCTAAACACAACTGCACAATTTGTTACAGGCGTTGCAACGCAGGCCTGTGGTGCTTACTGGAAGTACCTGGTGGGCTAGTTGGGCCCCAGGGACTCTCAGGATTCAAGGTGACCTAATCCCCCAACTTAAAACGCACCACGGGGCGCGTTTGCACAGTGGTGAAGGGAGGGAGGGGCCTCAGGTGACATGTGCGCAAACACGCCCTGTGGTGCGTTTTAAGTTGGGGAGTTAATTCCCTTTGAATCCTGGGGGCCAACTAGCCCACCAGGTACCTTCAGTAAGCACAACAGAGTTGCGTTGCAGAGAGGTGAAAAAGGTGCGTGGCCTCGGAACGCCTCTCTGCAACTCAGCTCTGTGGTCCTAACTGTAGGTACCTGGGGGGCTAGTTGGGCCCCAGGGACCCTCAGGATTCAAGGGGACTTAATACCGCAACTTAAAACGCGCCACGGGGCGCGTTTGCACACATGTCACCTCAGGCCCCCCCTCCCTTCACCACTGTGCAAACCCGCACCGGCTCTGGTTAGTCAGAGTCAGTTACCACCAGTACCCGTCTGAAAAAGTTGTGGGCACAGGATGATTTTGCAACAAGGCCTCTTTCTGCTCCTCTGTTGGTTCTTTCTGCACATCTTTTGATTCTTTCTGTGCGTTTTTTCTTCTTTCTTCACATGTCCTACCTCTGTTGGCATAGTTGGAAACTAGCATTTAAAAAACCTTTGAAATTCACTTAAAAAATCATAGGTTTCAGGCACGTTATAGTTAGAAATTAGCATTTAAAAAACCTCTGAAATTCACTGAAAAAACCATAGGTTTCAGGCACGTTATAGTTAGAAATTAGCATTTAAAAAACCTTTGAAATTCACTGAAAAAACCATAGGTTTCAGACACGTTATAGTTATAAATTAGCATTTAAAAAACCTTTGAAATTCACTGAAAAAACCATAGGTTTTAGGGACAGTTATAGTTAGTTGGACATTGCACTCGTACAAAACCCGTGAAATTCCCCTGTTATAGTTAGTTCAGCTAACTATAACTCGCGCCCCGCAATGCACTGCTGATGACGTCACATATTACATCACTCATGACATGGTCAGTGACATCACTGATGACATCACTGATGACATCTCAAATGACATCACTGATGACATCATCCATGTGATAATTTCATGCATCTTCTCACACCCTAATATAACTTTTGATACACCCACTCTAAATTACAGACTGCCATTCTCAAAACCATAGACACTCCAACACCAAAAACTACATACCCACTCACTGATTCTTAGGTCTACACACACATCCACTCACTCACCTGTACAGTCACTCATACTTACAGTCACTCAGTACAGGACTATCATATGCACTCATACACCTATATAAACACTCACACACCGCCACTCATCCATAGAGGTACTCACACACCTAGTCAGTCATGCAAAAAATTAATCACACACCCATTTACTCACCTATACAGTTATACACACACCAGCTCACTTACTCATACAAATACTAGCACATTCTTACGCTCTTATACAATAACTGATACAAGCACACACGCATCCATACAGCCACTCTCACAATAACACACTCTCACTTATAGCTATTTAAATACTCTAACACACATATATACTGCCTTTTACATATGTAGTTACTCGCACATGTACCACTGAGATATACATTCACTCACTAACACACCCATACACACACCCACCCAAGCAGTCCATCACAGATGCACTCTTGAAATCATGCACCCAGTGAATCACCCACTCACACATCTATGTATAGAGTCAAACACACCCCACCCACACAAACACTCAGGCAGCCATACAGATACTCAGAGAACCAATCAATAACCCATATAGACACTCATGTAGCTATTCGCAAATCCATGCATCCACTTACACACCAACAAACAGACGGATACAGACATTCACACAGTTTAGTCACTAACCCATGCATTCAGTAAGATATGTTTAATCACTCACTTGTAGAGTCAGTCACTCACGTACTAAATCATCCATTCAGACACTTATACACCCACTCATTCTTCAATACGCCTTTCCCTATATATATTAAACATATTTAAACTTTACAGAAACACACAGTCACTGGATGATGTCATCAGTGATGTCATCAGTGATGTCATCAGTGATGTCACTGACCATGTCATGAGTGATGTAATATGTGACGTCATCAGCAGTGCATTGCGGGGCGCGAGTTATAGTTAGCTGAACTAACTATAACAGGGGAATTTCACGGGTTTTGTACGAGTGCAATGTCCAACTAACTATAACTGTCCCTAAAACCTATGGTTTTTTCAGTGAATATATATATATATACACACACACACTACTGGCAGTCGCCAGTGGTTAGTTATAATAAGGACCTAGTTTCCATAGGAAGAGCTTTTTTTGATTTGCCAATAACTTTGACGAAGTTTGATGAATCTTCGCGAATTTTTCAAAACTAATGGGGCAGTCACATCAGCTGCTGTCTTGAAAATTTCGGGGTGATTCGTCAAGCAGGGGCAGAGAAAAAGGGGGGGTCCCAAAACACTTTTTCTCCATGTTAATTTCCATACGAAATTTTAAACACGGCTACAGCCCGAACTGCTGAACGGAATTACACCAAATTTAACAAAAAGGTAGCTCTTGGTCCACAAAGCACTCTTTTTGTTAAGTGGTGTAAATCCATTCAGTAGTTTCTGAGAAATGTTAAGATTTCTCAGATATAACAACTGTGGGAGCAGTGGATCCGCGAACCCTCCCGATCTCGTGCCTGAGATCTGATTGGCTGCCAACACTTCAAACCAGGAAGTGTTGGCAGCCATCTTGTGACTCGGTTGAACCGAGTCACAAGCAAAAACGTTAAAAAAAAAAAAAGAAAGGGGGGGAGGGTAGAAACACCCTGACCTCCTAGGCCTGTTCAGGGGGCTCCCACAGGGACCCGCAGGGCGCAATAAAGCATATTTTAAATTTTCAGTTGGGGTATCGGTGGATCCGCAAATCCGGCCGAAAATCTAAAAACAAAGTGCGGGCTCCCAGGCTTTGTTTAATTTAGGCCCCCCGGTGGGATAGGTCCTGGGGACAATAAAAAAATAAAGATGGGGGTCCTGCGTGGGCCCCCCGCAGCCCTGGGGACCACCACCACCACCCCAAGGCTGATTAGCCCTGGGGACCACCACCACCCCAGGACTGATTTACTGAAATGAAGGGGGCCATGCGGCCCCACAACGGAATATATGACGTTACAACACATGCAATTACAACGTATGCTTTTACAACGCAGTCTTTACATCGCAACTACCATTACATTGCATGATTTTACAACGCATGCCATTACAACGCATTTTAATAAACTACCATTACAGCGCATTCCATTACAGCGCATACCATTACAAGGCATAATACTTTTAGGGCAACAGTAGGGTAAGTGTTGGATAGTGTAGGAGTAAAAATTACTATTCCCACTCCAGTGAGTGCAACAGTAGGGTAAGTGTTGGATAGTGTAGGGGTAAAAATTACTATTCCTATGTACCCCAAAACCCATCCCCACTCTAATAATAAAAAATCGCCATTACTTACCTTATAATGCGTTGTAGTGGCATGCGTTGTAGTGGCATGCGTTGTAATGGCATGCATTGTAATGGCATGCGATGTAAAGGCAGTTGCATCGTAACAGTTGCGTTATAAAGGTAGGTCGTTGTAATGACAGCGTTGTAATGGATGTTTCCCCCACAACCTCCCCAGGGCTAAATTGCATAATAGTGCATGGGAGGCTTCAGCCCCCCATGCTGCCCCGGGGACCGCCCCTCCCCGGGGCTAATATATTACATTGCGGGGGACGCGCCCCCGGGGACCGCCACCTCCCCGGGCTATATCAAATTATAATGCGTGGGGGGGCTTCAGCCCCATCACGCAGCCCTGGGGACCGCCACCTCCCCGGGGCTCTGCAGAAGATGGGAGGGGGCTGGTCGGCCCCCCTCCAGGAGCCCTGCATGGCCCTGGGGACCGCCACCCCCCAGGGGTGGCTCCAGCAATGTCCAGGGGTGCCCACCCCAGGACATTGCATTTTGCTATGGGATGGCAGGAGCACTGCTCCTGCCGTCCCATATCAACAAGTGTGCTCCGCTTTGAACAAGCAAGAGCATTTTGCTCTCGCTTGTTCAAAGCGGAGCACAGTTAGCTTTTTACACCCAGGGCGCTGCATGTCAGCAGCTCCTTGGGTGTAAAAACAATGCCGGCTCCCGCAGGAGCCGGGAGCCAGCCAGGACCACGGGGGCCTTCAGGCTCCCCCACGGTCTCCAACCAGATGGCCATGCCCCAGGGGATAGGGTCCCCAGGGCCGAAAATGGCCCGGGAGTGGGGCCGCTCAGCCCCCCTCCCTTTCAGAAAAAAAAAGAAAAAGGCGTCGCCCTGGGGGATGGGGTCCCCGGGCCGAAAATGGCCCAGGTAAGGGGGTCCACGCGACCCCCTTTCCTTTCATTCATAAACTTTTTTATGAAAGGCCGGGCCCGGGGGATGGGGTCCCCGGCGCCCAAAATGATTTAGGGAAGTGGGGCCACGCAGCCCCCTTCCTAAAAAATAGGAAGAATTTTTAAAAAAGCAGTCAAATCTCCAAGGCCCGCCCCCTTTTTCCACTACTCTGCACTACTGCCTCCTTGCCAATTGCTGGTTGGGGGATGAAGTCGCCTTGGCTGCTGAAGGTCCTTAGGGGCCAACAAGGCCTCCAGTAAGCCCCACACAGTGGGATTGCTGAGAGGTGGTCGGAGGCCTCGCCCCCATTCTCCACCACTCTGCAAACGTGCCTCTTGGTGCACTGCTGGTGGGGGGGGATGAGGTCCCCTTGCCTACTGAGGGCCTCAGGACTAAAGTGTACTTCATCACCCAAGCAGTGTGTGTGTAGACCTATGAATCAGTGAGTAGGTATGTAAGTACTGGTATGGGTGTGTCAATGGTTTCGAGAATGATAGTGTGGAAGTTGCAGTGCCTGTATGAAAGGTTACATGGGGTACATGGGGGTGTGAGTGGCTGCGTCAGAGATTCAGTGATGTCATCAGTGATGTCACTGACCATGTCATGAGTGATGTAATATGTGAGGTCATAAGCAGTACATTACGGGGGAGTGAGTTATAGTTAACTCCGCTAACTATAACAGCTGAATTTCTCTGGTTTTGAATGAGTGAAATCTGACCCCAACTATAACGTCCCTATAACCTTTGTTTTTTTCAGTGGATTTCTAGGCTTTTTTAAATGCTAATTCATAAGTATAATGTCTTTGTAACCGTTGGTTTTTTAAGTGAATATATATATATATATATATATATATATAGTTAAATTTACAGCTGTTGTCAAAGGGAAATTATAAAGAGGGACAGTGTGATTATCAAGACGGACAGTGTGTGATGTTCTATACAGTGGCGGCTCCTCCGCTAAGGTGGAGGAGCGTCGCCCCACTGCTTTCAGCAGTGAAAATAAAGGAAAAATAAAAAGATAATAACTCATTGTTATTATCATTTTATTTGTTCCTGCTGCGGGCATCTTTGCAGGGCGGGGCTGCTCTGCATTCAGAGCAGGGGGGAGTAGTGGTGGGCACACTGTAAGTGGGCAATGACTGATGGGCCGACCCTCTCGTGCCAGCTAGAAAGTCATGCGTACTTTGCATGTTCTCCACCCAGGCTGCAATGCAGCCTAGGTGGAGGACATGCCCAGGCTCCCATTCCCTGGCTGAGCACCATACCATGGCGCTCAGACCAATCGCAACACTGCATTGCAGCATTTTGATTGGTCAGGGGAGCCTGGATGTGCTTCCTGTTCCTGGCTGGGAGAGTCGCAGCAAGAAGATGGAGGAGAGATGCGACGACAACGGAGGAGAGTCGCGGCGAAGAGGTACTTTTTTTTCATAATTTTTCACAACCCTCTCACCCCCACCTCACCACCCCCGATCCTTGTTGTCCGCCACTGGTTCTATATTGATTAATAGTGTGTATGTGTAGCTTGTCGGGGTGCTGCACGTGGTGAGAAATGGAATAGTCTGCGATGGAGTACAGAATGCAGAATTAAAATGGCATGGGAGAGTGAGTTGAAGGAGAAGCAGAGGAAGCAGCTGTTTAAGGAAGCTCGTATTGCGAGCCCCCTTCTTAAAAAAAAGACCCTTTATGATTGAAGTGCCCGATTCCTGGATCGTTCTTCAGATGCATCACTATGCACCGATCAGAAATCTACCCTGAGCTACAGCATACTTCATCAGTCAACACCACCAAACATCAACCATGGAGGTTGATCCTTGGGGACCCAGTGTGCTTGGTTGAGGAATACACTAAACCCAATTTGGAGACCAGAGTTAAAGTACCTGTCGTTCTAGAAATATTTGAAAACAAACTTTTCAAACCTGCATACAATTGAGCTTCACGCAAAAAAAGGGGTTGTAATCGAAGAACGTCGGATAAGGTTCCCATTTACCGCTGACATTCAAGCCCTCTCCACTCGGTGAAAGCAGATTTTTCTGACAAGAATTTCAACTCTCCCAAGTAACCAACGGTGAACACACAATGAACCACAATAAGTTTGCATATTCAGCTCTGTCACCCACAATAAAAGCTACGACCATCATAACAGCAAGATGTCAGAGTAAACTTCCCCCAATCCTACTTAAAACGGTCAAGTCCAATTTACCTGGCACTTCATAGATGTTATATTGGCCCGTATGATGTGCACCATTTTCAGCAAACCCTGGCTTTTCAGACTACAATTCCCATGCCGGAGTGATTTTAAGCTCATAGTTATAACGGGGAAAAGGTAAACGGTGTATAGTGAATAGTTTATCTTTCACTACTAATAGGAGAAGAGTTAGGTGGGCAGTAATAAAACAAACACCAGAGAAGATGGGAGCTCTATATGAAATAGTAATTCCAGCTTTCCAGGAACTTAGTTGTTTACCCGCTGACTGGGATAACCCAGTATATTTTGATCAGGTTGCGGTACTCCATAAGAAACTGGCAACAAATCTAGCTGATCTCTTCCATCCGATAGTACGCCCTAGTAAAACAAAAAAGGCAACCCATAAGTGGTTTAATGATAATTGTCGTAAGGCCAAACGGGCGTTGTTAGTGGCTATTAAAGATAAAAACAAGCCACTAACTAAAATTAGGAGAGCTCACTATAAAGTTACTGTCGCTCATGCGAAGCAGTCCTGGGAAGAGAATAAGTGGATGGATATTAAGACCGCCCTACTGAACCGGGACATGAGAGAATTCTGGGCCATAGTTAGAACAGGAACTAGGGAGGGTAACCCAGCGGTTGAACCTAATATTCCAGCAGAAATATGGGCAGAACATTTTCGGGCGTTGTATGCAGTAGAAGCTGATTTAGACCCCCAGCCTTGTAACCATAGTTCTCCCACAGGTGGTGTGGGTTTAGATAGTGGGCAGACACTGGATACATGTCCTACTGCCCTTACCCGCGCTAACGCGGGGGTTCTCGGGATAACTCTTCGTGAGGTTGTCTCGGCAATTGAGAAATTACCAGCAGGCAAAGCACCTGGATTGGATAGGCTTCCAGGGGATTTGTTTAGGGACGAACCACATATTTGGGGTCCCTATCTTTGGGTCCTATTTAGTGCTATTTTGAATGGCATGCCAATCCCTGAAACCTGGGCTGGGGCAGAAATTGTCCCAGTTTTTAAAAAGGGCTCTCCTCTAAACCCTGCAAACTATAGACCGATCAGTTTGATCGATGTCACACAAAAGCTATTTGCAAGGGTTTTATTAGATCAAATACAGACCTGGCTGCTTGAGAATGACATCATAAGCCCCTACCAAGCCGGATTCAGGAAAAACATTTCTACCGTGGACCAAATCTATAGACTTCAACTTATAGTTTGGAAGACGATAACAATTGAGGGTGGCAGCCTCTTTTTGGTTTTTGTGGACCTGAAAACGGCTTTTGATTTGGTCCCCAGAATTAAACTTTGGGGGTGCTCAGAGAACTGGGGATTCCCCCCACCTGCTTAGCATGCTTATTAAGCTGCATGAGGCCACTTACGCCCAAGTAAGATGTGGCAGGGGTGGAGAATTAACTAACAGACTCCCAGTTGACAGAGGAGTGAGACAGGGTTGTGTGCTCGCACCCACCCTTTTCTGCCTCTATGTCAACGCATTAATTGCACAACTCTCTGAGGTTGAGGATAATGATGCCCCTAAGTTAACAAACTCAAAGATACCGGCATTGATGTTTGCTGATGATACTCTTTTATTGTCTAAGACGTCCAGGGGGTTCAGAGGATACTGGATAGGTTTGTTGCTTTTTGTAATAATAGGGGCTTGGTGATAAACACCTCAAAAACAAAATTTATGGTCCTTAATCCGCCTAGGAAAATACACTCAAATCCTAAATTAAATGGCATCCCACTTGAAAGGGTTTCCGTATTTGATTATCTGGGTGTCACCCTCACTGAAAATATGGAATGGGCTTCCCAGATAGCTAAAGCCAAGCTAAAACTTGCCCAGACTGCCGGGGAATAGCCAAACTGGTAAGGGAATCAACGATGAAGCCCATTGCCCCTGCCATTGAGATTTATAGGGCGCAAGCGAGGAGCTGCGTTGTATGGGGCTGAACTCTGGGGACATTGCTCTTCTGTCTCCTTAACTAAGGTTGAGAACAGTTTCCTCAGGCAAATCTTGGGCCTTCCACCTAGTACACCGCTAACCCCCTTGCGGCTAGATATAGGTATTGCCCCGATTGAAGATGAGGCTGCCTTACGATCCCTAACTTTTTGGCGAAGGCTTTGGGTGACCCCAGAATTGGTTGAATATCAAGCAGAAACGAAGGATCTTCTAGCTCATCTAGGGGCCCTAAAAAAGTCCCTTGGTTTATGCATGTTAGGCATCTATGTGCAATGATAGGTAAACCAACACTTTGGACTAATCCTGAAGAAACCAGTTTTATAGTTTCACGAGTTGAACTTGTGAAAATGTATCGAATAAAAAAGCTTGAGGCCATTCAGGTAAACCCGAAATTAGGTCCTCTAACTATACTGTTCCTCACAGTCAAGGAGGACTACAAATTTGAACCTTTTTTGGATGATATTTTACCTCCCATAGCAAGGAAATTATATGTGCAGTTTCGATATAGTATTTTACCTATCCGGGCTTTTACTTCTAAATGGGCTCATTTGCCCCCTCGTGGGTGCCCTGCTTGTAATAACCACGAGGAGACTGAACTGCATGTTTTATTCTTTTGCCCTGGGTATAAAGAAGCAAGGAAAAGTTGGCTTGTACAGTTGTGCAGGAATCTGGGGTTTGTGCAATGTATGGTGGCATTTAGAGTTTTGAAATATGACACTTCTAAGCCTATAGTTTTTGCTGTTTCTCGGTTTCTAAATGCAATGTGGCGAAGGAGAAGGGGTTTCCTTCATAAGGAAATACAATTAAAAGATAATAGCCTGATTGCAGTACTAATACAAGAGCCCAATGCTTAGACCACTTTAATGGGAATTTGCTTTTAAATTTTTAAGATCAATGTAGATTCTTTCTTCTTTTTTTTTTTTTTTTTTTAATTGGAACTTGTTTTTTATCTATTTATTGCAACATTACTGTGCTGTCTTTTGCTTAGGGCCTGTTTAGTTATACAAATGAACCGACCAACTATAGGGAATTCCATGTTTTCTCCATGTACTTGCAATTGTTTGGATGTATTCAATTTTTTTAGGAAATTTATGTCACGATGTGTAGCCATAACTCTTCTAATGGAAGTGGTTTTATTTTCAGGTTGGAATGTTTTAAACTCAGAATGTAGTTTTACCGATTTTTGTATACTTTTATGGTCTTAGTGACCGAAATAAAGGTTTTTGAATGAATGAATGTAATTCGTGTAAGGCCTTGCCATATGTGGTACTGGAGCCCCTAAATACCTACAAAGCACGGAACAGAGCAGGGAGCTGTAATCTTCCTCCAATTAAAGAAAAAAAGTTAAGACCATGTTAGGCACAAGTCTGAAGAATGATACCGATGTTGACAAACACGTTCATCATGGTTTTTTTTTAGTTTAGAATGCTTTATTGAAGTAATAAACAAAGTAAAACATCAGTACAAAGTCATGTTCATCATGGTTTTAATGTAGCTCATTCGCCTTGGTTTTTAGCAGATATCTCCTTATCTATTGGATAAAAGAGGTCTGGGGGAGATAAAACAAGTCTACGACATCCACAAGACAAATATAAACAAGGTGGTTGGTAAAATTACCTTATCCAAACAGCCACAGCATCCTATTTTTAGTAAACAAATCAGGTTAATGAAAACTTTCAGAAACTTCTTTACTGAAACATCAATTCATCTGTTACTGTGTCTTGATTTGCCTCGGTAGGTTGGGGCGGAAAGGTGTGTGTTAAAAATCTCTGGTCAGTGGGTGGCCTCGGTACAAGTTGCTGAGGTGCCCGCCCAACACACTGTATGTACAGTGCAGGGCTGCTGCTGTCTCTGACATCTGGCGTGTGGTTATTACTGCAGGTGGTGTCAGACAGCAGCTGCTCGCTTTAGCCGCCTGCAGTGCAGATAAGCTACCAAGAAAGCACTGCGGAGTGCCAGCAACCGGAGCACACACGTTAAGCTAAAGACAAGCAAAGGCGAAAGAAACGAGACGTCCTCGTCATGACGGTAATTTCATCATCGCGCATGACATGTGCTGCTATCTTAAATTGGGGCAATATACAATAAAAATTAAGGTAGTGATTTTCTCTGCACATCAACAGCACATAACTGGGTGTAAATAGTTGTGGTCACGATTCTCTTTGCGCAGCGGGCGGTGGAAACCGGTGCCCTGGAAATCAGCCTCCAACATTTCACCTTGGTCTTTGAATGCACAGCAAATGTAACAAGAGAAGAACATGATTTACAGCCCTATTTACAGAAACTGACCTGGAGCGACTGAAAACATCCAGTGCTCTGGACAAATGCTTTTAGAGAGGGAAAGGTAGCCCATAAACAGATGCTACAATGGGACAAGTGGAAGGGTACAAGTACTGGGGCACTGATCTGTGCGAGTGTACAACTGATGAAAAGGAGGGACAAAGAGGAAGGATTGACCACTAGCGACCAAGGATTTTTTAAGGACACTGAAACAAACAAATGAAAAAGCAGAGAGCTCACAAAGAAGTATATGCTAAAGTATATACAAGAGGTCTTTAATGCTCGACCTAAAAAATGAAAATGCGAGCCCTTATACAGAAACCTTGTGTGATTTAAAGGAAAATGCACGTTTAAGAGATAAACCAATCAACTAAATATATATAATTATGAATAAATCTTCAAAAACAAGAGACAGAATTGTTAAATAATATATAGTAAAAACAAAGCGCCTGATTTAGATCTTGATGGGACGCCCGTCGTCCCTTCGCAGTGGTGTATCCAAGTACTCCACCAAGCTGACCGTATCCCACCTGCAGTATTTAGGTGTATGCTGGCTGAACCGCTGTCCGCATCAGCAGACTGTTTCGTGTCGCGTAAGTGGCTCACTATCATCAAGCTGTGGACTCCTCTGCTGGCTAAGAGTACTTCGTCGCTGTCAGGTTGGCAGGTTTGCGCCAAGCCTATTTAGATGTCCCCGTTGTGCTGGTGTTGTCCTAGTGGCGGTTTGCTGACAGAGTGAGTCGCTGGTAGAGTGGAGACTGGTAAATGCTATTTATTTATGTGTCAATACAAATATATGTTGTGTTTGCTTCTAAAATACATGTAGGTAATGTCTGGCCCTTTTTTTTACATATTGCATAGCACACAAGCAACACACACACCACTATTGAATGCACAGGCACCACAAGCACAACACCCACAACCACCACAATAACATAAATGTTTTTATAAGTGTCAATACAGGTGTATTCTTTTACCTTGATAAGTAGTCAAATGTACACTCATGCATTACACATGAAACAAAATGCATGTAAAAGCAATGTAAAAATACATGAGCGTAAAGCAATTGTCAACACATTATTCATAGTAAGACAAGTGTAAAAGAAGCTTACCTTAGATCCCGGTGACAATGGAGCTGATTGGTGTCATAGTCTAGTAGCAAAGGGAGGACCTGAACAATGGGGTTCAAGATGGAAAAGAAGTGGGAAACAGAAAAAATTGTATGTTTCTACCTCATTTCCTTCGATTCCACCATCTCAAAGTAGGAGGTATCCCTGCCACAGTTTCCTCAATGGAAAGACACATCGTGATTTGCCCGGCGATAATCTTGGCTGGACTCCCGCCGACAGCTGCTTCTGCCTATGATGCCATCGACGTTGGTAAAAATTCCTGACAGAGTTGGGGGCACTTGGCCGGTCTTTTACCCATGGACCCACTAACATGTAAATACAGCGGGTGTACCGCCAAGTTGCCGAGCAGGGAAACCATCAAAAAAGTGACGGCGGTACCAGATCCGCTAAGATCTAAATCATGCCCAAAGTACTTATTTGACTGTGAGCAGCAGGAAAAGAGGGGTATTTGTATTCAAGCTAGAAATTATAGGTACAGCCGAATTCTGACTGGTGTTTCTTTCATTCTACTTATTGATAGTTTCCCATTGGCCGGATGTTGCTAAGCCACATAGGAATTGTAGTGTTTTTGTTGCTTCTTGACTGCTGCTATTTTAAATAAAGCAAGGTTAGAGAAGCATATTTTGAGCCTCCAGTCTTGCCGTAAAATTTGGGGACAAAGTCACCAAGGCCTAATTGTAATGTGATTGGAGTAAGGCCTCCAGTAGTGATGGCACTAATAGCATAAAAGGCACTGCCCCTCCTGATTCCTTTCAATTCCCCATTTCTCACCCAGATGTCGGCATTCTGGAATACTTTCAGAAGCTGGTTTAACAGAAAAAATGGTCATGGATGAATCATAAATATATATTTATTTTTTCGGAATGGATAATGTTCTTTTACTGATATGGGCAAGAGGGCTTCTCAGTTCAAAAGCTGTCGCAAGTGGAACAAGCATTGGCCTAGACAATAGGTCTGCCTATGGCAAGCATGAACTGGTTTTTCACTTTTGTTTAACTTTTTTGCAAGCGTATTTTACATTAAAAAAGTAAATATGCTGCTGTAAAAACATGGTGGCCAAAAGCTTGAAAAGAAAAATAAGAAATAAGCTATAGCAGTGGGTGGCCATCTATCAACAATATTGTGCTTACTTTAAACGTATGTTTCATTTTCGTGTCAAAAGCTTATGATATAATCTACGAAAACATGCACCTGAAAAGGTACATAATCGTCAGATTAAGATGGTCTCTAGATGCAAAGTTCTTACAATAAGGTCATCTGTATACATGTATGTCTCACAAACAGACCTTCATGTAAACGTATCCCATAACATACATTATCGATATTTGTAACCTACAATGAGATTTGCCACATGTATATACACTCTACAGTGAGATCCTCTGTGTCTATGGTAATGCACAACCATGCAGTGGAGTAGCAAGAGTGCAAATCCATTCATCCATTTTCAAGATAGTTGCAATTGAAGAGGTGCTCAATGTGGTCATTAAGTGGTTAAAAACTTAGGCATATCTGCACTGTTGGTATCCAGCTCCCATTGGCTACTTTTAAGGGGACTAGTCAATCAACTGGCTGACCACAACCTGAGCAATATGTTGTGGCAGCCATTACAGGACTTGGGGGCATGGTCCCTGCTCCTGAAAATGGATAAAAAAATATAAGCGGGCAGGTTGAGCACACCCTAACCCCAAGGGGGATGTTCAGGGGTCCTAAGGAACACCACCTTGATTGGCTGTCTACATCATGGACAACCTGTTGTGGCAGCCATTACAGGACTCTGGGACATAGTCCCATTGAAATGCATTATGATGAATGCCAGGTTTTGAGGGTCACAAAAAGATCACATATAAAGGGTAATAACAGATTTTTGTCACAGTATAAATCATTTGTTGGTGGTATCGTACCTGTGGTGTTGGAATTTTCATGGTGGGGTGCTGGCATTAATGGTGCATAGCTGAAGTCATAGGGACTGTGAAAAATCTAACCATCACACAAAGAACAAGTATAGCAAAAGAGCCACACCCATTCAGAAGGAGAGTGATAAGGGTGTGGTAAGGGTGTGGTATGTAGCTGGTAGTGCATTTTGTAGCACACTGTCGTACTACTAAAGCATGGTGTGGCAGCACATTCTGATTTACAAACTGAACGTTTTCTATTGAAATGGCCATAAAACGTGCTCTGACGTGCAGGTTTACTGATAAAACTATATAGCGCACCTACAAAAATGCATTGAAATCGGTTTTCAGCAAATATTTACCATTTGCACATCACCAACTGAAGTGTCTTGATTTGCTTTGATCCTATTGAAATCTGTTTCCATTACACTTCAGAATTACAAAAAAGGTGCGCTTCGTTTGTGCTTTCCTAACTGTTGATATATTTTAAAGTATCTGTACAGTTATTGTACAGGTATTTAAATGATGTGTGTTAGAAAACTGGCATCACAAATCCTTTCATTTTCAACTTCATGTACACCAGCAAGATTGTTAGATAGTTCGCAATACAAAATGTTAAAATAGTAAGCAGACATTTTTCAGAAGACATAGCCTGACATTTGACCTCTGTCTTTGAATGCACAGCAATTGTGACAGGCTTAAAGTTCAATTTAAAGGCATCTCTATTGCTCATTCATCCTCTGAACTCCAACATGGTTATTCTGGGGGAGATGCAGCAATCCGCACACACCCAGCCCCTATGTATTATACTAATCTAAGGAATTGTGGTGTGTTCTAAGGTGAAATGCTGATTCTCAACTTTGATTTGATGAACCATGGTTGATAGAAAACTGTTTTTTCTCATGATTTTCTTATCGAGATTAGGGAAGGTGCTCCAGAAGCTAAAATGAAAGCACATTTTCTCTACGTTCACACTTTCTTCCTCAGAAGATGGTGAGAACAAAGTCTGATATTCTGAGCAAAACATGTACTTCCACATGCAGCAACAGCCTGTCATTTGATTCCCTGGTGTTTTACTGGAGCTACTTACTGTAACTTCACACAGTGTTCTAATGAACAGCAAGAGCAGTAACATTCTGTGATCATGACAAAAGTGTGGCACACCTGAAGCCATCTTAATGGAATCAAAACTGTAAAACTTAAAGCATTTCCTTTAGAAATAAATAAAATGAGGGGGTTTGTTTTTATCAAAATTATTGTTAGTGTTCTATGGCACATTCACTATGAGTTCTCAAATATCTTCTTCATCCATTTCAGTAAGGCATTCTGACATGCTGAATAAAAGAAGTACTTTCAGCAGCAGCCTGCCTGTTGGTTAACTCCCTTGTGATCAAATGCAGCTTTACCGCAAAGTTATAATGAGCAACTAGAGTGCTAATATTCTGCATTTATGACAAACGTGTGGCACACTTGAACAATATCTTGATGAAATCAAAACTGTAAAACTGAAATAATTTCCTACAGAGATTACTGCAGTAAATGAAAGAAGCATGGGCATAGCCCATAGGTCTTGACACTGTGACTTATTGGTTTTCCCAAAGGTTTTTTGCCACTCTGCACAGCATCCCTGTTTCTGTGCAGCGCAGGTGAAGTTGGAAACAAAAAAAACACCCACGTCATTTTGTAGGCATGCGCACTATGCAAGCTTGCACATTTCTTTTTAGTTACTGATCTGCTTATCATACTGGAAGATGTTCAGCAAGGAACATTTAGACCTAATTTTCTACAGCTTCTTTACTGCTAATGCGTGTAAGCTTTTGCAACATGCTTGGCCTTCTAATGAGTCTTGTGTGTGTGAAGAGAGTGATATCTCCATGAATGGTTGTGCACAGGGTGAGCACTGTGCACAACAGAGACTTGCCAACTCGTGTCTCATTGATTTCCCACAAGAGATCTGCTCACTGTAAAAGCTTTGCTACAAGGCAAAGATTTACGTAGTAGGTGCTTACTCTGAATAGGGGGCTTGAGTGATTGGAGAGAGTGGGCTCTCCATGAGAAGTTGTGCATTGAAGTGAAGACTGTACACTTCAGATACTTGCGTAACCATTTATGCTTGATTGCCCATCAGTGGTACAAGAGAATGATCAACCTTTTGATACAGATGTCGTCTGCAGTCAATGGTGAGACTTCTGTGACGCCGTGATGATAATCGACAATACTGTGCATCCAGACAGGAACTTATCAGGGTCCCTGTCTGGTCTTCGAAATATAGTCTGACCGGTGCATTTGCCATGCTGTCAGATAGCTAGATTTATACTGAGAACTCACCGCCTCCCAAGACGGACAAATTTGGCTACAGGATTCACTGTATGGTCCATAGAAACTTTAGTTACACTTGATTTGCTGTTGCTGGTAATACTAGAAGGTTATATATTTCCTCACCTATCAAAAGGTCGATCATTCTTAACCTTAAAGTAGTGTATGCACGAGCTGACTTATGGTACCCCATAGTAGATGGGTCCACTGCTTCACGCATTACATGTGACACAATTATTGTGACGGATCCTTCCAGATCTTAGTACCAGCGACTTACCATTCTACTGGGTGCTTTTTCCATGTACTATCTCAACATGAGCCCACCTCTTACGGAGTTTCTTCTTGATACTAGCGTATCTTACCATTGCTAGCCTTGAAGAAGTCACTGCATGACAAAACACTTGTCGGCTGTAATTTGCTGTCTTTCAATGCAAATGTATAGAAGATCACAGAACCTGTTTTCTTTCTGCAATAAACCACAGAATTGAAACAGCTACGTGAATCCATACTTTATGGACTGACTAAGTTTTGTACTTTTAATTGAGTGCTGTGATATCTTTATTTTATGTTGTATACACAGTGAATCTTTAGGCCAGTGTGTGTTGGCACACCAGATAGTTAGGTGTTGGGTATCAACATAGCACCAACCCATAAAGTCTTTTGGGTGTTTGTTAAATATAATATCCACACATATTTGTACGAAGAAGTGCAATTGCAAACCACTACTACCAACCGTACTGCAATAAAATGTGAGATAACCTGGTCTATAGATGGGGTCTGTCGCCCACGTTTCGTGTAAGAGGATAATCTGGTGGGCATCAATAAATTCACCCCACTCTAGATCATTTAATTTGTCCTGCAATCCAGTCACATTCCAGGACATGAATCTGACTGGAGATCTGAGTGGAGGGGTATTAGCTAGATTAGACAAACTCGAAGCAGGAACCAGTGGGGTCACACAGGAACTCGTGCCAATATTTATCAGTGAGATTACCACTGCCTCTGTGCAACATGGGGAGCGGGCTGCTGGCTGTTTGAGTCCATGGTTACTGGCTGAGTATATGGCGAATCGGGATTGATGTAGCTAGTCACCACTGGTTGGCAGTCAATCTATAGCTGACATAACCAGGGAGTCAGTGATGACCACTCCCTGCCCACGTACAGTTTTAGCAGAGGTATCAGATCTCATGTTAGTGTTACTCCCAGGAGGATTTTCCAAAGGTGGTGTAGTTTTGATACATATACTACTAACGTTAGTTAAAGGGGCTCTGTGTTCCAAGGCAACTAAACCTTCATTTATGGTATTGTTGGTGAATCTTATGCCAATATATTCTAATCCACTGCAATTGGAACAGTAGCGTCTGACTGATATAATGTCATCCCTAATTACTGACCTACAGCCACAAATTTTCTGTACCCAATTAATACTTTTATTGGTATGAGATTCTCCATTCTCAGCTTGGCCTGGAGTTAGCTCAGGGACATTTGTCAAATAGATCTCAAAAGTCAAATTAGTTGTAGTGCCACTTCCTTTTAAATCTGAGGGCCAAGAACTTTTCCCTTTTCTCTTTGCTGATTGGGTGACAGGGTCCTGTCTACCCAACCTTGGGGGACCAGCTGTTAAGAATTTCATAGGCATGTAATGGCCATGTGGTAAGTCAGATGGGTTAATTTTGTCCCCTCTCTCCTATCCAAAGCACCCATTTGTTGCATGGTACATTTATGTAACCACTACTACAGAAGGGGGCCCCTGACGGCAGATAGGCAGGATGGACAGGGGAAACAACCAAATACAATTTAGAAAAACCCAAACTGCCTGAGTGTGGATAATATAGTGCTAACAAAGTCACTGATACATTAGAACCTCGCCTAAGCAAACAGAAAAAAGCCCCCACATGGATGAGAGACAGCAATTAGAAAAAAATAGATATAATTTTTATTATTCATATTTTATCAAAATTCATAAAGGTAACATATAATATAATTTCATTGCAATGTACATAAATATCAAAGCCCAATCCCACATTCATACATTCAATACATACTAACAACCACAGTCGCACACATACTCAAACATTCTCCACACTCAGAAAAAACTCAACTTTTGTAGTATAATCAAAGATCAAAATATGTAACATTCATAATATAAAATACATCCGGTGGTCATTGATCATTCAAGTGTCTTCTTCTAAAAGAAGGTGGATGCAAACGGAGGCACAAGGTTGTCCAGCGCCAACGCGCGTTTCGGTGTCTAACCCAAAAGGGGGGTCACACCTTCATCAGGGCAATTTGATCAGAAGTGGGACACAGGGGTGGATGCGCCTGGGTTAGGAGCATCTGGATAAGTCACCAGTAGTAAAAAGCGTAGGTTGAGATGAGGCCCAACGCACGAATCAAAATATTCAACTAATAACAGCAGAAGAGTGGCTAGTGGAGATAGTCATCCAGAACCACTAGTGGGGTAATTCAAACATGAAAGGAAAAGCTTTTGGAGTTGGTACAATCTCCAGAAGAATAGCGCGCAAGGTCGCGAACTCAGCAAAGTTCAGGTTACATCCAGTTAGAGATATAAAACGCGGCGGCCATACTCCTGCGACGTGCGGGGAACAAAGCTCCCGCCGGCTGCTCGGTGTACATTTATGTGCCAGGTTGGTATCCCTTGGTTTATTAATGATGTTTGCTGGGATGGTGTACAGCAACGCTAACCAGTCTTGTTGAGTTAGACCCAGAATCAGTTTAGTGTGAGTTAGTACCAGACCTATTGATTTGTATGATTGGTTCACGGTAGTGCCCAACAGAGCAGTTGGTGTCTCCACCTTCTCAACAAGCAAGTGAATCCCTCTCCTCAGCTCACCTTATTCCTCCATCATGAGGACCAGCTGATCAAGAACAGGATTCCCCTCAACAGGAATGTTTAGGATAGGGCCTTTAACTACGAGTTCTCTCTCTCCCACAAATTGTGTCTCCTCTCTTGGCTGTAGAGTCATGAACCTGTTGGAACACTTAGCGTTAATTGTAAAGGGGACTTGGCCGCTTGCTCCGAACCCAGCTTCAGGGGCAACCCCTATCGATGGAGGCTTAGAGTCTGTCCCGTTGTTGTTGGTAGGAGTTGGAGTAACTGGTGGCACAGACTTAGGGCCTGATTTAGATCTCGGCGGAAGGGTTACTCCGTCACAACGGTGACAGATATCCCATCCGCCGAAATATAAATCCCATTGGATATAATGGGATTGATATTTCGGCAAACAAGATATCCGTCACCATTGTAACAGAGTAACCCACCCACGAGATCTAAATCAGGCCCTTAGTCTGAATTGAATGTGTTTTGGTTAAGTATGATTTTATACCTTTACGGTTGAACTTGGTCCTTGGAGGAGCACCCACATTATCCTTATCCTTTTGCAGACTCCACTTCCCCAATTAATACCTCAATATCATCCAGGGTACAGTTAGAATCCGCTTGCTTCACTTGCTTCTTGGCCTTCGCAGGCCCCCCTGCATTGTCAACTGCTTTCCGTTTCCCAATTTCCCCTGGTCTAACAACAAAATATCAATAGGCAATGTTACCACACAAATACCTTAAGTATAATGCCTAAGGGACGCCAAAAAATAATGAAAACAAAAGAAAATTGTAAGTGCTACATGCAATAATTGTAAAGGGGAGGAGTCTGCCAGAAGTAGCCCTCCACTGCAGCTATTATAGGCCCCAAGCTGAATCGAACAGACTAATAACTGCAGGCCTGAGAGCAATGACTAATATTGCTAAGCAAGTAGCTCAACTAAAATCTCTGATATCTTGGGCAACAGCACCACGGAATAATATGCAGGCTAATGTAACCCCTAAGGTAACTCGAGACAGGATAATGTCTACAGTCCAAGGAAAAATGAATGATAATAGTAAAATAAATTAAGTAAAATTGTAAGTACTGTCGAAGTATAAAATTTGCATATAAAATTAATTAACAACAATGCTAATTTGCCTTAGGCTTCAACACGAAAAATGCATTTTAAAATGATACGTAGACAAACACACCAGGCATTCATTTTCATAGGTAGTTCTTAACTGGACTTTTCCATTAATAAATAAATGTTTTTTAGGAAATGCTGAACCATGCACAAGTTTATTCAATAGCTTGATCTTAATGTGACTTGCTTAGATGCTGCCATAACTACAGATTGTACCGAGTTTATAAAATGTATTTCTTGCTTAAGCTACATATTCATGATGAACTAAAACGTCATGAGTGATGTAATATGTGAGATTATAAGCAGTGCATGGCGGTGGTGTGATTATAGTTAGCTTAGTAAACTATAACTGGTGAATTTCAAAGGTTGTTTGTTTTTTAAATTATTATTTACAGAACATAATGAAGTAGCAGCTTTAAATGCTAGTTTCAGAGAACAAATGCCCACACATGGTTCCCGTACTGACTGTGCCACTGGAACCAAGCTCCAGCTGACTGATGAGCCCTAATCTTTGTGAAACCAGTTTTGTGTTGCTTGTGTTCAGGTTCAGGGAGGAACTAGCTTAGCAGTTTGGCCTGGAAGTTTCCCATTGGAGCAGCAAGAAGACTGACTTGCAAAGGGCTGGGTTTAAAATGAGGAGGCATAGTGGGGAAAAAAACAATGGATTGGTATGCGACCCAGAGCGATTGCCAGTGGCTGAGATAAATTCTTGCATTCCATCCATCATCTTGTTTTTGGCATCCTAAATGCGCTAGGTATACCCACACATGGGCCCCGTGCTCACTGTGCCACTGGAACCAAGCTATACCCAACTAGTGCGCCCTAATGAGAACGAAACCTGTCTTGGGTTGCTTATGTTCCAGTTCAGGGAGGACCTAGCCTGTACGTTCAGGGTAGACTGTTCCTATTGGAGCATAATCAAGATTGATTTGCATATGTCTGGGTTTAAACTGAGGTAGCACAGTGGGCAAAAAACTATGCACTGGGATGCGACACAAAGCAATTGACAGTGGCTGAGATTAATTAACACATTCCATTTATCACCTTGTATTTGCAGTTGAAGCCCTAAGTGTGACGGGTATGCCCACACATGGGTCCCATGGTCACTGGAACAAAGCTATAACCAACTGATGAGCCATAATCAGAGCAAAACTGGTCCTGGGTTGCTTGTGTTCCGGTTCAGCCTGGAATTTCGGGACTGTTCCTATTGGAGCAGGGTCAAGACTGACTTGCACATGGCTGGTTCCAAACTGAGGTAGCATGGTGGGTGAGAAATGATGGATTGGAATGCAGCCCAGAGCTATTATCAGTGGCTGAGATTAATTCAAGCATTCCATCCATCACGTTGTGTTGATAAAGAGAAAGTGAACCATCCTTTGTTAAGAATTTGCAAGATGTAATTTACAGGACAACAGTGGCCTGGAAACTGTTTAGACAGTGTGGTCATTGAGTTAGTGGCTATGTTTCCTTTTGTGACTTCAGTTCCTGCTTTGCTTTATTGTGCAGCCATTTTGTTTTTTGCAGTTCAAGATTCCCAATACTGAGGACATTAATAATAAAGTTACTGATATACTTCATAAGGGTTCTCAAGACGAGTCGCTCTTTCTTCTCTTTGCAGAGACTTTTAGGAACTCAAAGCAATTCTCTGGGTGAACCTGTCTTCTACATTGCTATTTCACAGTGTTGGAAAAAATTACACCTTTGCAGAATGATCCATTTAACTGCCTTGTGGCAAAGGGCCAATTAAAAGGAGAGATCAATTCATTTCTGACTTTTCCTTCATCTGATAATGGAGAAGAGAAAGAAAGATATGATTTACCAGATCAGCAAGCTGTCTGTGTTAGGTTGCGGTGAATGGTAAAGAGCAATGCTTGCCAAACATTTTAGAACACAAACTCACTTTATAGCATGACAAACTTTTGTGACCCACCTACCTTTAACAGACATGAGGCAGGCGATTTTTTTAATGTAACTAAAGCATTGAGGGGTAGCGCACCGTCATTTACAAACAGCACAATTTACCTTGAAATGGCCATTAAATTTGCACAGACATATAGTTTTACTGATAAAACTGTATTGCACACAGATGATAATGTGTGGAAACCAGGTTTCAGTGAATATTTATCATTTGGGCATCACCAAGTGAAATTTTCTGGATCTGTTTTGATCCTATTAAAATATTTGTTTCCATCTCAATTCAGAATTACAAATAATGTGCTTCATTTTTGCTTTCTGAACTGTTGAATGTGTACAGTTCATTTACAGGTATTTACATTTTGTTGTGTGATACAAGAAATTACAACCTAGAGCCTTTCCTTTCACACTCTCTACAACCCAGCAAGATTGTCACATAATTCACTTTACTTATCTTTCTCTGCCTGCAAAGTTAGAGGAGCTTGCAAACACCAGTCCCCTTGTTAAAAGATTTGTCAGAAGACCTAGCTTGATATTTGACCTCATTGAAGCACAGCAAATGTGACAAGATAAATAAAGAATTTAAAGACATCTTTATTTATTGCTTGGACTTTCATCACCCACCAAAAATGGTCTCATGACCCACAATTTCGGAAACACTGGTATAAGAGTCTTTAAAGCACATCACATAGTCTGGTTTAGATTCTGCTTGTTCATTTCCAAGGGGAATGCTTCTTCCCCCCACACATGATACATTCTTCAAAAGCCAAGGCATGCCAGATGTCAGCCTTTGGTGAGGCAATGATAGCTTAATTGCATGCCAGCCAAAGTTGGCAGGATAGACAATAGACTGCTACTCGCAATACTGAAGCATTGTTTCCAGAAACATTCGATATCTCTGGTTCTATTGATTGGATTTTTGTCATTCTGGTCTCATTTATGTATTAGAATTTACAGTATTTTTTAAAATTGGTTTGGGATTTTTTGTGTGTTGTGTTTTAACTTTATTTCTGGTTACTGGTTTCCACATTGCCTCTAACTTAAGCGTCACTGCTTTTGTGCCAAGCTACCAGAGGGTTAAGTACAGGCTAATTGAGTGACTTTTGTTGTTCACCGTGACAAGGATTGTTGTTGTTGCCTGAGTGGGGATTCAACTCCTTTCAACCACTAACCCAATTTCTTAGTCTCATATATAACAGATGCAGGTGAAGCGATGAAGAATGCCCATGGAGAACGTTCCACCATGGTGGGTTAGGAGCCAGGAAGACACCAGCACCCTTTGTAGTTGGCCCATAACCATAAATCAAGAGCGCCACTGCAATGGGGAATGTGTTTGTTGACCTCCTCAGCTCCCTAGAAATCCAATTAGAGATTCTTGGCTGGTGGAGTTGATGTTGCATCATAGTATGGTAGTGTGACTGCTTGCCAGGATTGTGCTTCTGACTGTAACTGCACACGTGCAGAACTCAAGCCTACCGAGTTCTATTATGAACACCCGGAAATGCATGCTGAGCTGTAGGGTGCAATTTGAGTAAAAGAGTACAAATTCTGCCTTTTTCATGACCGCTATATCTCATAATAGTTCAGCCATGTTCTAAAATACCTGAACTTTTCATTTTTTGGAAAGTAGCTCCCTTAACAGGGGTTTGACATACTGCAATCATAACAAAGCAACACATGAAATGCAACTTGAGTGCTGCATGCAAAAGGCGATAAAGGGCAGAAAGATAACATCCTTTTACACAGTAATAATTATCTGAGCTTACATTGATGAGCTGATACAATGAAATAACCATACCGACAATCATTTTTGAGCGACCAGATGCAGCAACTGCTGCAGGGTCTGACATATTTTGATGGGTGTGCAACGTAGAGGTCAGCTATCCCAATTTACTCCCTGTAAAGCATATATCACACGTTTACAAAACCTCTGAGACAAGAAATAATGTACACACAGAGGAAGCAAAGATGTTACTGCCTGACTTGAATTGCACAAGGCTGCAACCATGTTTGTTGGAATAGTGGTACACCTGAATTGAGAGAACTACCTGTTACAGACCAACCTATTGCACTTGACACCAAAGCAGACGCCATGCTGTAATTATATAGGAAGTGGCCTTTATTCAGTTTTCTAGAACCAAGTCTATACTCATCCTGAGGGGAAGAATGTCATGGACCCACAAGCCAACCCAAAATTATTTGGCCATAATCATCCTACCAGACTCCTGCTTTGAAGAATGCTCCTATTACAGACCTCATTTTTAGTCACCCGGTACAAATGGGGTGATAATACTGGAACCTGTATTATCATCCTACTGCTATGTGAGAGAGAGTTTTGGACCAGGAATAAGGAATAACATGTAGCCCCTGGAATTCCTGCTCTTAGCATGTGGAATATGAGACTGGAAAAGCAAGTGATATCACTGGGGACAGTATTATCAGCTGCAAGCTAACCTGGGAGTACTGGGTGGGATTTCGAACCCAGAAAAACATATACTCATTTCATTAGGAAAACATATGAAGCTGAGTGGTCAAACTGCCTCAAAGGCCTGTCCTTAAGAAAATGCAAAGCAAACACAAGGAGATGATGGACGGAGCACTGAAACATTTCGGGCACTCACCCCCAGTCACAGATCTGGGTTGAATCCATCATCGTTCTTTGGCTCACTTCGCCATCCCAGGTCAGACCCATTCATATGTAAATCAGTCTTGACCTTGTGCCTCATGGGAACAGTCCAGCCCGAACTGCCAAGCCAGATCTTCCCTGAACCGGAAACAAGCATCCTGGGACCGGTTTCTGGGTAACACCCCTCATCAGCCAGGCTAGTTTCAATCCAGTGGGAAAGTGAACAAGGGACCCACGTCTGGGTGGCAAAGTGACAATGTATAAGCTAGAATTAGAATATGTAAAAAATAAACATGGGTCGCGAATGACCAACCAGAAAGTTGCGATATGTATGATCCATGTTGTGTAATAAACTGCAGCCTTTATACACCACAAACTGTGTTCCCTGAATGTTTTGAAGGAGGGATGATGCATGATACGGGGTGAACTGACACGCTTGGGAGGGGTTTAAAAATATGCCAAGATTGGGGCACTTTTCACCAGACTAGGGCACTGACCTATAGAAGGTGGCCACAGATACTAGCATATAGCATTGGCTCTATTTGTCTGGTGTGTTTATAACCGCCTCAACAAGCTGCACAGCTTTCTAATAAGCGCTGCAAGAGTTACAAATGAAAAAAGAACAACTCTCCGGCTCCTAACCAAGGGCTTAAAAGAAACTCAAACAGCACAATCAAATCAAATCAAAAACAGCTTTATTCGGAGTGAATATTTACATCCATAAAAGCATACTGTAGGACAATACGTTCAGCATTCATAGAAGAAAATAATGAAGTTTTACATAAAGTATCCAAAATTTCATGATTATTTTTAAAACGTCTTAAAAAACACTACCGGGATATTTAAGTATTATATTCACATAAAAAATAACCACAATTTTCATATTACCATTATTGTCAATGCAGAAAAAGTAAGTTAAAACTGTTGTACATATAAAATATTGATTTGAAAAATGTGCAAAACTACAAGGATCTCCAGAAAGCGATTGTTCAAGCATTATATAAAACAGGCACAATATCCTAATAAGGCCTTGTTAAAAATATCTAAGGTTGGGCACCATAAGCAATCAATTATTTAATATTAAATGTAAAATCGTTAAGATCCAGATCCAGTCAGGTATGGCTTAGTCTATTTTGATACAATAAAAAAGTCATGAAAGCACACGTGATAAAAACAAATATACAAAAGTTATCACAATTATGTTACATAGTTCAAGGACATGAAAGAGGACAATTCTTATTTTCATAAGTATGTTACATACTCCTAAAGCCAGTAGAGCAATCCATTATGTACATAAGTGCCACTACCTCACAGCAGCCTTTAAAAATGAAAATTGATCAGTTAGGCCAGAGTCATAAACACACCAATGGTTAAAACAAGTATACAAAGCTTATCACGATTATATTACATGTTTCAACATCATGAACAGGGCAATTCTTATTTTCATCATTCTGTTGCGTGCTGCTAAGGCCAGGGGGCGGTCCATATATGTACACAAGTAAATAAAAATAGGCAAGGTAAGGGACTAATTTTAACAAATTACATTGTGTTCCGATACCTAACAACGGCCTTTAAAAACGAGGAAATGATCATAATAATCTGTTCATTTTCCAGCAGTTGTAACCTTAATAAAGCTGGTTTGCATTGTTTTAGGCCCCAGCTTCTGAGGGTAGGCATTAAAAACTTTTTCCTTGGTACAACATAATATTTACAGAACAAAGTGCAATGCAAGGTTGTTTGTATTGAAATGTCATCGCATGGGCATATGGGCAACCTTTCTGACCAATCATTTTTTTCAGGAAATGTGACCAGCCTAAAAAATGACCCACAGCGAAAACGAGCCAGAAGCATACGACAAAAGCTGCTCTGTACCAATACCAAATGCGGTTGTAAACCTATACATGTGGTCATCAAATGGTTATCCATGACTGTTTTTTTACCCTTCTCCACTAACCAACGCTTATTCTCTAGATGGTTCAGGCAAATGTCTTTTAACGTTTTTCTAGGTACCATTTCCAGGGTACTCGGGGAGTCAAAATATTCCGGGTGGCCAATTTCATGTGTGAGTCTTTTTATATAATTAATCCATGTCATATTAGCCACTCTCTGATTTAAGGCAATCCGAAATTACATCTCTGTTAAAACCAGTCTCCACCGATACCCAGACCTTATGCCATAGTAATAGGGGATTAATTTTGATGGTATCAGAAATGTAAGAAAGACCAAGTTCCCTATGGCAGCTAAAAGTGGCGGTAGAACTAGGAACAGCCAACAAGTAACGGATAAAAGTATTTTCACAGCATTGAATTTGTTCTGCTTCTTCAATGCCCCAGATGCCAGCTCCATATGTCCCAGTTGGGTTGCATTTGGATTTATAAATGGCCAGCAACTCTGGGACTGGTCTACCGCCTAGTTTCTTGGAGAAATTAGTAACCGCTCCTATAGCTCTTGAAAAGTTCAGTTTTCTAGCCTTCATGGCCGCTTTCCAAGTTCCCTTCCTGTCAAAGGTTATACCTAAGTATGAGAATGTATCTGTACTTTCGATTTTTTTACTATCAATAAAAATGTCACATGTCTTTTTCCTGTTTGTTCCACAGCTCATAGTATATGTTTTAGTAATATTTACCCTTAAGCCCCTATCATTCATATAGGCAACAAAGTTACTAACTGACCTTTGTAGTCCTAATTGCGTCCGCGCCATTATCACTGCGTCGTCCGCGTATAAAAGGATGGGGACGGGGGTATCCTTTATGGTTGGGTAATCACATTGATATGTACTCAGATGTTGTCCCAAGCTGTTAATATAAAGTGAGAAAAGCAGAGGGGCAAGTATGCACCCCTGCCTGACTCCCTTTTTTATAGGGAACTTGGATGAGCACTCCCCCTGTCTCCCAAAACGAACCATCGCCCCAGCTCCCCTGTATAATTCCTTGATGAACGTTAGCAGTGGTGGATCGACCTTTAGTTCTTCAAGAATGTTCCACAGTTTATCGTGTTTAACACAATCGAATGCGGAACTTAGGTCCACAAACGTAAGAAAAAGTTTACCCTTCTTTACTCTTGTATATTTATCTATGATTAATGACAGGTTTAGTCCCTGCTCAGTTGTACCGAGACCTGAGCGAAATCCGTATTGAAAATTTGATAGGACTCCCATGTCTTCAATCCATATCTGTAGTTTATTTAAGATGACCCTCCCTGCAACCTTCATGAGAGCATCCAGTAAGGAAATGGGGCGATAGCAGCTTGGTTCATTTCTATCCCCTTTTTTAAATATGGGGATCACAATGGCATCCATCCACGTGGGAATGAACCTATAATGGTTACAACTATTTAAAACATTCGTTAAAATTGGGGCCCACAGCCCCACGTTCGATTTGTAAACATCCACCGGGATACCGTCTGGGCCCGGTGCTTTCCCTGAAGTACTTTCCTTTAACGCTCTAGTAACCTCCTCGAGGGAGATATCAATGTCTAGGGGAAAGGGTCCATTATTGGTGTTATCTTCAGTGCCCAATGCTGCTCTTGCTATAATGGTTTCACTAACGGTTTCATCATTGTATAATCCCATAAAAAATTCTACCCACTTTTCTCCTGTAATGGCCGTATCTATGATATCGGTCTCTCTATTAATAAAAAAGGGAGCATTGACCGCTTTCAAAAATCCAATATTATCTTTCCTTAAGCAGGCCTGATGTAAGGACTCCCAGGCTTCCTTTTTTAATTGTGCTTTCCGTTTCTTTAGGGCTGATCGATATAATATTCTGGCCTGCCTTACTTTTTCCTTGCATCTAGGCGCACTATGCAGGGTATTTTTCAGGAAAGTGTGCGTCTTTGTACATTCTTTATCAAACCAGCCCAAAGTGTTGCACGATACATCTCGCTTTTCCCTGGTTAATAGTTTTCGAGCCTCGTCTGTAATCTTAAGGAAGGCATGAAATATTTCTTCATCATCCCTGCCCTGTGACAGGCATACATCTATTTCCTCTATCGTTTTTTTAAGTAGTCGTTGGAGGAATACCCCGGGATCCACTTTTGCCCAATTTAAAGTATACCCGTTAGTACTTGCAAGGTGAATGTCAAAGTTATATCGTGTGTTCCTATTGATTCCTCTCGCCAAGCCTCTCAATGAGATTTAAACAAATTGGGTAGTGGTCACTCATTACAATATCAAGGGTGTTACAGGAAGTATGTTACTAGAATACCTCTTAGACAATAAAACAAAATCAATAATTGAGTTACAACCCCTACCATTAAAGGTCGTTTGGAAGGGTATCGAGGGTGAGCACAAATCATTTGCATATCCTAAATCATATTGGAAAACCATTTCATTTAGCAAATCCCCAAAGTTTGTATGGGCAAAATGTGGGGGCGTATCTTTCCTATCCTTGCCCAGGCCACATATGCCCTGTTCACTATATTTACACAGATAACAGTTAAAGTCACCAACCCATATGATAAACATATCCCCTGACATTTTCCCTTCGATATGTTTTAAAAGTCGACAAAGGTCGGTGAAAACATTCGTTATCAAAGATTTGGGAATATTGTTATAAAAATTTATCAGCACAACGTCCTTTTCCCCACCTAGGTTCATTGTCAGTATCTGATAAAACTCACTGGCGTTTACACTTTTCACGTTGTTAACCCCTGCCACATTAGAAACGTAGGTGCATAAGCGCCCTTTATTTCGCCCCTGTTTGGTTATAGTTGCTGGAATATTGAAAGTTTGGAAGCCTTGTAAGTGTATTTCCCTAGATGCCCACGTTTCTTGGAGGCAGATTATAGTATGTTCCTCTATGAACGTTAACCACTGTTGTTCTCTAGCTTTAGCTGCCAGCCCTGCGATATTCCAGGTTAGTATTTTACATATTCCACTAATGTTTGGCTTAATCAATTCTCCTTCGACGTTCCTTTGCAACCCAAATGTGGTGTGTTCATTAGAACCCTTGTCAGTACTACTTTGGATGTTGGGTGGGTCTGCACATATGTCCCCCCCCCCCCATGATTTTATCTTTGTTGGATATTTTGCCTCTTGCTTTCTCGTCCTGAGTGCGAGTATCGTGTCCACTAGAGTGCTTGGGGTCGCCCCTTTGAAGTGTCAGATCCGCTTTCCCTTGGGCCACCTCCCACCCTTGGTTTGGAACTAGTCAGTCCAACTCCTCCAACGAGGATAGGGGTTCAAAGCGATTACAGAGTGCAATATTTCCTCGAGGTAAGGGTTCTATATGGGAGTCCCCTGCAGCTTTTCTGGCATCGGGCCTGCAAGCGAGTGAATGAGGTGGATAAAAAACTCCTAACGATAGTACATTAATTCCATGGTTATTGTAGAAAGCGTTCCCTATCTTAGTTAAGATGGCGTAGACTAGCATGGGATCACTAAACGTCAAAACTATGCAATCTCCCTGGAGCTCTTTTCGCTCTTTGCCCAACCAAGCAACTCGTCTTGCCATTTTAAAATTTTTAAATAGCGTATCGCAGGAGCCAAAATGTCTTCCCAACCAATGGAGTGACTTGTTACGAAGTTCACTCCATGATTCATGTCCCGGAGTCGACAAAGTAGGGACATTGGCCAAAATTACAACATACGGCGTAGCTGCCGGGGGCAAATCAAGGCGATTACACATTACATGGTCCGGGTTAAACCTTGGTCCCATGGATAATTTTCCCATACTGTTTTTAGATCTGATGTTTTCTACAGGCAGTCTATTTGGCCCAATATCATTGTGTAAATTCCGTCGTGCCTAGAATGGGTCCGTGAGATGAGGGTCTGGTAATAATATCCCTCGCAACTATGGTTGGGATAACTGTTTGATTCGTACTAATGGGCCCATTTGAACATGATTCTGTCTGTGTAGTCGGGGAAGTACCCACTCTTTTGTTAATGTTACTTTTTCCCATTAGGTGTCCCTCTAAATTTGCTACTCTCTCGGTCAATTTTTCCAGGGCTCCCACCATGTAACTATGCAATGCATCTATGCTTTTGGATATGTTTTCCAGAGCCAGTGTTTGTCCCTCCATTTGGGCAATCATGGTAGTTTTCCCAGTACTAGCAGAGTTTTTACGGGCAAGCTGTTTTAAAGGTAACAGTTTACCGGGGGTTTTCCTTTTCTTGCCTTGCGTGTTTTTGGGCCGCTTCGCCGGATTTTGCCCTTCAGCTTTCTGTGCTTGGGGGCTCTCTAACTTGCTTGGGTTTTTCATACGCTTAAGAGGGGGTCGTAGATCCTCCGCTAAGTCGCTCACTTCACTGATGGCTATACTTTCTAGTATACTATCATTTTGGGTACCCTGAGCTATATGAGTCTTGTTAGCGGGTCAGTAGGAATGGGCAGGACTACTTGTGCTTTCAGTGAAGATTTTATTGGGCGAAGTGTACGGGTCCTTCGTGAAGCCAGTATACAGGCCAAACAGAACCCCAGAGAAACGATAGTCCAACAAGTCCCCTCATCCGGTTCCCTGCTTCCAGCGTCTTCCGGCGTCTCTCAGGGCTCGATCCCGGGTTCTGGCGCTGATCCACGACGTGGGGGTCATACGAGGTGGAAAGGAAGAAAGAACACGGGGTGAGTGTCAGGACTGCTCAGGTGTTGAGGGGTCGGGTAGTGAGGGAACACCACCGGTAAAGTGCGCAGGATAAGGACTGGGGGAGTGATAGTGCTGGGGTCGGGTGTCAAACCACACACAAACGAGGGAAGGGGTGAAGTCCCTTACGTATCCGACTTCTCCCGCCGCCCTGCCCAGCCCGTGAAACGCTTGCGTACCTATGTTAGCCACGCTCCTCCTGGAGCGTGGCTGGGCGAAGCGTGGTCCTCGTAGCCCCGCGGCTCTCCGGACGTCCTCCGCTCCTCGATGTCCTCCGTCCCGCCAGATGTTGTTCGCGTCCTGCTTCTTGCTCCCTCGTCTCTCTCTCTGCCTCGGTCTCCACCTTCCGCACTCCTCCGCTCTCTCTGCTCCTCTCGACCTCCGGTGATAAAACACACCTCCTTCCTGGTTCCGTCGTCTCTTGTGTAGGCGTCGTCTGCCACGTCACACCAAGGGGCGGGGTTGTAGAGTTCGTCGTACTGGTTAAGGGAACAGTCTCCTTTTTCTGGGGCTGGCTCGTCAGCCCCTCGTGAAGCCGGCATCCACTCTTCCTGCTGGGTAGAGAGAGAGGATGAAGTGTCAGGATTAGCCTCCCACCAGTCCAGCTTCTCCTCAGGGCTACCGGCTCTGTGACAAGACTCTCTTGGGGTTGTTGTGACATTGACTATGACCACCCGCCTCCCTTCCCGATCCCCGCCTTCCTTTAGATAGAGTTTCCTCTACTGTATTAATTTGGTCTTCGATAGCCCCCATAGCCCCGGTGAGGTAAGTCAACAATGAAGTTTGACCTGGTACATTTGCTATATTGCCTGCATGGCTCAATTTCCTTTTGGACATAGTTAAAACTCTCTGGTTGCAAACATACGATTCAGGGTGCTTACTTGAACATATAGGCCATAGTCCAGATGCAAGTCAGCTATGAGGGTTTAGAGGGGTGGCCCAGCCCGGCCTCATTCGGCCCCTGACGGGCACAGACTGGTCCGCCCTTGGTCCGGGCTTCGTCCGGGCGCACCCCGCGCGCGTATCGCGCTGCGTTCGCGCTGGGAATATGTAGGCGCCTCCTGTCGCTGGGACGATGACGGGCACAGCAAGGGAGTCTGGGGAATGTAGTCCGACACTCTCCCCGACCCGCGAGGATCTCCCAGTTCTCAATGGGCTTGGCCCCCTCCTCAGTCCTGGCGTCGCGGTAGATGAGCTTCCCGCGCTGCGGTGTTCGTGCTGGGAATATGTAGGCGCCTCCTGGCGCTGGGACGATGACGGGCACAGCAAGGGAGTCTGGGGAATGTAGTCCGACACTCTCCCGACCCGCGAGGATCTCCCAGTTCTCAATGGGCTTGGCCCCCTCCTCAGTCCTGGCGTCGCGGTAGATGAGCTTCGCGCTGCGGTGTTCGCGCTGGGAATATGTAGGCGCCTCCTGGCGCTGGGACGATGACGGGCACAGCAAGGGAGTCTGGGGAATGTAGTCCGACACTCTCCCCGACCCGCGAGGATCTCCCAGTTCTCAATGGGCTTGGCCCCCTCCTCAGTCCTGGCGTCGCGGTAGATGAGCAGCACAATGTAAACGTCTGCAAAATGAGGTGGGCTTCGAAGGTCAACCCATCCAAGCAATGGCAAATTCAGAAAAAGCTTGAAAACCAATAGGTGAAGGGGGCTGATTCAAACCTCACTCTCTGTTTTTCTTTTTTGCACTTTTTTTTAGAGAACTAATGACTTTATCTCTGTCAGAAAGCTAAAACGGTCTACTGCCAGACCTATAAATGTGGCAGTGATGCTTTCTTATGTTTCACGTCTACAGGATGCTATAGGTTGCAGACAGGGAGTTTTTCAGGATACCTGGACATTGGGCACAGCAACTGAATGGGCTGGGGGGCTCATTGCTTGAACTGTACTTGTCCAATGCAACTTTCAGCTGATTTTCTATGGGCAAACACCTTTAGAATGCTAATGGAGAAATAGGCGTTCAAAAGCAGCGCAGTAGGTCTGATTGTTGGATAGAACAGACGAATGGCAGAGCTTAATTTGAAAAGGAAAATTAAATAAAACAAAGAGAAAATTTAAAAAAAATCAGAGGTCCAACGTTTTTCTTAGGAGCCCACCACTGCCTGCGCTATTGAATGCTGAGGTTGCCAAATCCCAAGGCTTCCGAGCCTTGATTCCAGCTCATGCCTCTTTGTTCCACCGCTCTCTGCTTCCTGTTTCTTTATTTCACTTTTGCAGGTTCTTTTTCATCCTTGCTTTTTTCACTGTGTTTCTCCGTTCATATTTCAATGTACAAAACGTAATAAAGCGCTCTATGTGCTCCTGTGTAATAAGGGTTGCCTGGTTAAGATCACCAAGGCGTTTCTAGAAATGTTATAGAATCATCTTAGACAATTACAGATTCTTGAAAGTAAAACGTTGCCAGCCCACCAGTTCAACAGCTTGCTGCGTGCATTGGGATCCCACTGCAAGAAGAAGGGGACACGTTTATTTTGGAATTGGCAGCCTTTGGGGCTGGTGGCAACAGAATTGCCTAATGACATTATCATGATGGTGGGAGGCCAATGCCCAGTTGTTTTAAGCTCTCTGTTCACCATTTTCACAGATGTACCCAGAGCCATTGGCAGCTGTGTATCAGCAAGAAACTGTCAGTGACTTTGCTTACAGGAAGGCCAAGGTGAGTGGCTCTTCCGTTTGTTTCTCTCCCTGGGGTTTTTTCTTGTTTATTATTTTGTTTTTTTCTGTTACGTCAAAGCGGTGATAAGTGGTGCGGTGCACTGCACCTAGGTTGCTGCTTGTAGGGTTTGACTGCAAGGGCATTCATTTAATATTTTACAGTGACTCGATACTCTAATTCATTTTTGCTCCAAGTTTGAATTGTACAATGCCTGGGCTGCTCTTTTCCCCGCTAGAGAGGTTCTTCCGATAGCATCTGGGGTCATGGAGAGGGAGGGCAGCGAGCTAAATCAGCTAGAACTGGTTTTTTCCATTAGAGAAGTAGAATCCAGGCCGGCCTTTAGCATGGGCGAGCTGGGCCCAGGCCCAGGGCGCCAATTTTCTGAGGGGCGTATGGAGCTGTGTGCATTAAGGTAATGCCTGCAGCAGCGCCCTTCTCACCTTGTTTCACCTTTGCCGCTGGCTGTTCGTTTCTGTCTGATTTGCCAGTTTAAAGTGGTTTTAGTCCTTCGTTATCATACGGCAGGTGATGTTTTTAACATCCATTTAGTGCCTTCGTTGCCCTCCCATCACCCTCTGACCCCTGCTGACACACATCAACAAAACCATAATCTGCGTGAGGCACCTAAGCTATCGGCGATTTAGGTGAGCTGGGGGAGGCCCGTGGATGTTTGTTTTCAGGAGCCAGTCCCTGCTCATCCAGGTACTGACCAGTGAACATAAAAGGGCCCCCCTTCTACCTAATTTAATTCACCATAATCACCAAGGGCGCCAAATATCTCTCTGCCTAAGCCTAGGGCAATACCTTAGCAAAGGCTGGCTCTGAATAGAAGAGTTTAGTTTGAGTGGTGTGAGCTGTGTAACTACTTGGTAGCTGGTTTTGGTATTGACAGAATCAATAAATTGGCATGAGGGGGCAACAGAGAGAAGAAGATGTGCATTCTGGAATCCAGATACATTTTGCACTTGGACACTAAGGAGCCTAACGCCTTTTTTTCGAAACTCTTTTTTATTGATTTTACATCTGTGAACCAACATGAACAGGCTTCAATTCAGCCTTACAACATGACACAATATTGATAACGCTGATCCTTATCTTTTCTAAGGAGCTCCAGGTCGCCAGGATCTTTTTACCTGCTGAATAGTGTGAAGGGAAGAAAATCCTTTCAGTTATGCAATCATTTTTGTATCCAGTATACCTTCAAAGACCACTGACTCCGAATTCAATTTTGTGGGTTTATTACCGCCAAGAATAACTGCACGTGCAAACACCTCAACACGAGGTTAAAGAAATAAATGGGCACTAATACAAATAGCATCCTACGCAGGAGTCTCATCCGACTCAGGATGAGAAGAATCGTTAGCTCCAAAAGTATTAGACAAGCAATAACAGCTCCAATCTTTATGTTATTCCTCATTTATCTAAACAAGCATAAAACCATTGGCTGTCCCTACTCTACCACTACGATGACATACCTACTTAACGAATTTCTCAGGCAAGAGTAAATAAAAAGGTGTCAGCTGTGAAGTCTTCCTAAGAAGTACACTCACATAGCATATCGAGCTCGTTCTGAGATGCTCCTTCCTAATATTCCCCTCTGTCCTCTCACCCTGATCTCCTCTACCTCTTCTCCACCTCCACCCTCGGGGCACTGTCCCTAATACAAATCCCAAAAACAATTGAACACGCCCTTGTCACGCCTCTTCGGCCAGGTCTTCCTTCTCGTACTTTTCCATCGAAACTCTTACTTCATCCTGGACGGTTAAGATGACCTTGAGTCCCAGGCACCTTCTCCACGGAAAGTATCATCCCTACATTCCAGTGTACTCCCATCTCAATGCCTCCCACCACCCTAACTCGTGAAACAAAGAGCCAGTGTGTGGCTAACGAGGCATGTGTCCTTGCACCTGCAACAGAAGATACGTTTCAGCAAACTTTTCCATCTACATGAATTTACCAACTGTACCCAGAGAGCCTTTCCAAGAGAAACATTTCTTCCTGCTAAATAAGCTACCATAAAATGAATCAGGCCTTTCCTTTACGTATATGCAGTCAGGCCTTTACACTATTTAAACACACAATTATGATCACTTCTATAAGCATTAATCCATTACATTTCATATGCGAAAGGTGAACTACACGTGCAACTTAATATGGTACACGTTTAACTACTGCATCTCGATTACACATGGCCTACCCCATTAATGCATCATTTTGAGCACGTTTCAGTTAAGCATTACATTTGCAAAATTATAATAGCACAACTACCCTTCTATTCACTCTAATAATGCAAGTTACGACTACATTTTACTAACCATTCATTGGTATATATATAACTGGATATATGCGGGTACAGACTATCGGTGATTGTGATGCACCCATACAATTTTTACGAGAGCATAGCGCTCTATCAGTTCCCCCCTTTGATGACTCCTATCATCACATCTTTTCAACTCCCTTGGAGAAAGAACCGACCTAAACAGAACTCGTTGCCACTCTCCCTGGTCTGTACTTCTCCAATCTCTTGAGTCTCTGATATTGACTGTCCTGCAGTCTAGCCATTCTCGTCTCATTTTCTCTCAGAGCCCTCTCAACCCTGCCTGCTCGATACCATTTGTATGCCTTTATCAGACCCCACAGACAAACCACACAAACCACCACAATAAGGAGAGGTCTCAGTATATAGCCAAGGAATCCCTTTCCCAAATTCGCAAACCAGCTCCCCACTTGACCAAATCCTTTTCCAACTTTCTCCCAGGCTCCCTCTTCGGTCAAATCCGCTATTTTCGTGTGAATGGTAGTAATGTTACTTATATATTTCTCCAGATCCTTGCTGCGGTCTGGTATATAAGTACAGCACTCTTGAACCTTCAATAATTTACAGACTCCGCCCTCTTTGCCAATAGGACATCCAAAGCAAGGCGATTCTGCAAAACCATTGTCCTTATCGACAACATCTCTCCCTCCACCAGTACCAACGACTTTGCTGTATTCATTGATAGTTCATCTATCACAGTCGCCAATCTCCGAATCTTCACATCATTCAAGATCACTCCCAAGCTTGGTATCATTGCTCCAAAGATATCTCCCACTACGACCCCTGCACTCGCACCTGTTCTCACTCTTGAATGCTTTCCACCTTCCAAAAGATCCAAATCCTCTGTATGGTAAATCTTTGGAAAGATTATCCCCAAATAACACGTACCATACCAGTTCGCAGGCAATCTCACATAAGCATTCCTTCCACACACGAAGTATACCATAGGTATCACTTGTACAGGGCCTTGGAGAAAATTCTTTGCTGCATCTGCCATGGTGAAAACATGGTCACATGTACTCTGTCCCACGGGAACCTTTTCATAGTAGGTCTGATAACGTCTCATACACAGCTTTCCCCTCTGCTCCTTATCCAAGGCTATAGGACCATAACTTCCTTTTGTTCGGTGCAATCTTTCCTCCTCAGTCCAATATACTGGACTATGCCCTGTGTCCTGTGTCCTGTGTCCTGTGTCCTGTGTCTGTGTTAGTTTCCTATATCTGTCTTCTACCTGATCTACAAACTTCTTTTCTACATCTGATAATGAGCACGTCAAATTATGTCGGTGAGCATATGCCGTATCCAATTCCAAAGACGGTATGAAGAACTTCCTAAGTCTATCCTCTGACTTATAGTAATCGTACTTATTCAAATGTTTGTAAGCTGGGACTTCAGGAAGCACTGCATTGTAATTGGAAAAGAAATACTCAAACTGATCTCTTTCATAAAAGATACTAAGCAACAGACTACATGAAATTCCATATGTCAGTGGAAGATGGTGATATCTAATACCCTCATCCACTGAAGCAGGCAACTGCATACACACATAACAATCCTTCGATCCATCGCATCCACGTACTCATATAGCAGCTTGGCGTATGCATTAAGCTTAAAATCACTTCTAGACAAATCTACATGCAATCTACGACTTTCTTCATCAGCAAAGCCTTATCAGCTCCTATGTTTACCTCTTTTTGGCTAGGTGTAGTAGGTGTAGGAGTCCCTGGCACCCCTCCACTGCTAGCTCGTGTGGAACAGTATATGAGACTACTATTACTATGATTATAGAAACTATCACACCCCTATAAGTATGCCTACAATCAATTTGGATCTACGATTTGGATCTCCAGCCTCCATGACCTCGAAAGTTCTCAAAAGTTCTTGGTTTCAGCAATGAGCACTCAAAAGTCTCTGTCTTCTCCACGCGTGACTTGCTTAACCAACTCGAGCAACACTTCGAAACCTCTGGAAATCCCCTTTTCAGCTACAGTCTTATTTACATAGTCCAGAAAAGACTTCCCTAAGTTTTGTTCCTCTTCGGTGGAAAGTCCCTAAATTTATTCTTCTTCCACTCGGACCTAGGTTATCTTCTTCTTTAGACTTTTTATTTACAACAGGTTATATTTCATCCACAATAAGATCATCTGCAAGTGCTTCTAAAACATGATACAAAAGTTCAAGGCGAAGAATTACCACTTCATGTGAAGACGGCTCAAATCCAAAAGACGGAAATTCGAGTCGATGCAAAACCAATTCTCGGACTTTACTCAGAAGCGGGGATTCGGAACCGTGAGGGTCAGTATTCCTTCGACTTCGAGCCCTGGTATCAACAGCACCACCTTCAGCACCACGCTTGGACTCTTGCTGACCACCTGCACAGACCTCAGTCTCCCCGAACTCACTACCCCCTGCATCAGTCACTGCGTAAGTCCACTCAGGGGTAGAGTATCTCTGGCAAGGTACCCTCATTCTTTTCGACCTCCTCCGACCCTCTTGAGTCTGCTCTTCGTCACTTGCTTCTGTTTCAGACGTTTCAGACACTGGAGCAAGATCTCTTTCGGGTGCCAACCTCAGGTTCAGTCGCCTCTGTCTTTCAGGCCAAGCCTCCTGAATTCTGGTCGTTCTTCCGCCTTCCCCTTCTATACCCTGAGCACCACTTCCTTCTTCTGCTGAATCTGACTCCACTCCACCCACTGCACCACCTTCAGCATCCGAGTCAGAGTCGAGGTTCTGGTTGTCGGAACCCCTTTCAGCTAGCTCTGGTGCACAACCAGCTGCGTCAGCAGCCCTCACAGCTTGACTTGTCCTCTCATGTGGCCCCGCCACATCAGCTGGATTTTCATTTACGAGAGGAGCTGTTTCTTCTGAGGGTGCTGAAACTGTGCGGGTATGGGAAGCATGGACCCAGTTCGGCAATCCTCCACACTTCACTGCTGTGTTCGTTACCAGTATCACCTGGTACGGGCCTCGCCACCGAACATCCAGACAGCTCTTCCTCACGTGCTTTCGAACAAGCACCCAGTCGCCTGGACACAGGTCGTGGCACAGATCACTCGAGGCCGGAACAGCTGCAGCTTGTACCTGCTGGGGCACAGAATGGACCACATCAGATAGTCCTTTACAGTAATCGAGAATCAAGTCATCAGTGATGTTTATCAAAGCTGTAGCTGGTACTGCTGGCAACCGCATTGCCCTTCCCATCAATATTTCGTGAGGAAACAACCCAGTCCTCCTATCTGGGACACTTCGCATGCTCATCAGTACGAGTGGCAATGCGTCAGGCCACTTCAGAGACGTTGATGAACACATTTTTGCCATCCGGGCTTTCAAAGTTCCATTAATCTGCTCCACCATCCCAGAAGCCTCTGGTCGGTAACTGCAATGGAGTCTCTGATCAACATTCAATGCGGCACAAAGTAACTTCATGATTTCACTGTGGAAGTGTTTTCCTCTATCTGATTCCAAAGAGGTTGGAATCCCGAATCTCGGGATGGGTTCCCTCAACAATAACTTAGCCACTGTGAGAGTGTCACACCTGCGTGTTGGGTAAGCCTCCACCCACCGTGAGAATACACATACCAACACCAAAATGTATCTCAACCCATTGCACTTGGGCATTTCCACGAAATCTAACTGTATTCTATTGAAAGGCCCTCCTGACCTCCCAATGTGACTCAAGGTGACTACTGTTTTCTTTCCAGCATTCATCTGCTGACACGTAACATACCTCTGACAAACTGCTTCAGCAATCGCACGAAATCGTGGGTTATACCACGTTTGTCTAAACACTTGCATCATTGCATCTCTACCAAGGTGTGCCAGTCCATGTATTAGTCTCGCCATTGGGCTCAGCAGATTTTCTGGCAACACAGCTCTCCCATCACTGGAGACCCACACATCCACATCCCCTCTTTCACATCCTGCTTTGACCCATCCATTCCTTTCCTGGTCTGAGACTTCATCCTGCAGTCTCTTGAGCTCCTCCCAAGTGTCTGCCATGGTCAACATCATGTTGAGCTCGGTTCTTTCTTGGCTCTCTCTCCTGTATAACCTTCTGTAAATATGCATCCTTGTTCTGCACAGAAGCGGGAAACTTCGTCCGCATAATTATTTCCCAACGACACAAAATCCTCCCCCTTTCCATGAGCAGTGCACTTGACAACTGCGATTTCCTTCGGATATTGCAATGCTTCTAACAGTTGTCTTACATGTTCTCCATTCCTAATGGGTGAGCCAGATGATGTCAAAAATCCCCTCTGGGACCATAACTGTCCGAAGTCATGAACCACACCAAACCCATACTGGCTGTCCGTGTAAATCGTGATTCGAATTTGATCAGCGGCCAAACAGGCACGAGTCAAAGCAATGATTTCAGCTACCTGCGCGGAGCGTACTCCTTCTAGGCAACCAGCCTCAACCACCCCGGAAATGGTACATACAGCAAACGCTGCTCTTAGTTGACCGACACTGTCTCTTAGACATGAACCATCGACAAAGAAAATTTCATCTGGGTCCGTCAGTGGTTCATTGACAATGTCAGGTCTCGGTTTGGTACAGAGTTCAGTCACGTCAAGACAATCATGGTCCACACAATCTTCATCTGCATTCGGTATGGGCATTAATGTCGCAGGGTTTAAGACGGAGCACCTTTTCAGAGTCAAATTCTCTGCGGCAAGTATGACTTGTTCATATCTTGTTAACCTGTTATTCGTTAAGTGCTGAGTCTTAGTCCTGGTCATCAACAATTCAACCGAGTGTGGCACATATACAGTCAAAGGATGACCCATTACAATGCTTTCACATCTTTCAATGCTGACACCTGTTGCAGCAACGTATCTTAGACATCCGGGCAACGCAGAAGCTACTGGATCTAGAGTAGCTGAAAAGTAGGCAACTGGTCTACGGACACCTCCATGGTTCTGAGCTAAGACTGCTAATGCACAACCCTCCCTCTCACAACAGAACAGTGAAAAAGCCTTGTTGTAATCAGGCATTCCCAACGCTGGGGCACTACACAACTCCTCTCTCAGTCTTAGGAATGACACCAAGCACTCCTCGTCCCATGGTACCGGATCACTCACATCCTTGTGCGTAAGTCTCTGTAAAGGCTTTGCTCTCAAGGAAAAATTTGGAATCCACTGACGACAATAGCCGACCATTCCCAAAAACATCCTGACTTCTCTCTGGGTGGTGGGCACTGCCATGTTCATTATCGCCTCTATTCGATCTGGTGACACCTTCCTCTTGCCTTTTTCTAATCTGTGACCTAAGTACTGTACCTCATTTAGGCAGTACTGCAACTTGTTTGGAGACACCTTGCGCCCGTTCTCTGCTAGATGGTTCAATAGGGCTACCGTGTCTATTCTGCAAGCATCTTCCGTTTCTGAGGCTACAAGCAGATCGTCTATGTACTGTACGAGAACTGAGTTCTGCGGCAATACGAGACTCTCAAGATTCTTCTTCAAGATCTGATTAAAGATCGATGGACTTTCTGTATACCCTTGAGGGATACGACACCATGTTAACACACGATTTTCCAGCCAGAATGCAAAAAGAAATTGGCTTTCCTCATGGAGCGGTATCGAGAAGAATGCTTGACACAAATCGATGACAGTAAACCACTCGGCTTCGCATGGGATCTGAAACAGTATCACTGATGGATTCGGTACCACTGGACAACAAGGGACAACTATCGTGTTGACCTTTCGCAGGTCTTGCACGATCCTGAATTTCCCGCTCGGTTTCTGTAGTCCCATAATAGGTGAATTACATGGGCTACCTCTGATCTCCTTCAGAATGCCCTGCTTGACAAAAGACTCGATTACAGGTTTAATCCCTGCGATCGTTTCAGGCGACAGATTGTATTGCGGCGTTCTAGGGAACTCAACATTCTGTTTCACCTGGATCTGCACAGGTTCAACCCCCTTGATTAATCCTATCTCTTCGCTAGTGAAGTCCCACACCTCGGGTGACACAGTGTCTCTCAAATCCGGTGGAAGTTCTTCCACGGTCACCATTGGGTACAAGTCTATACACAGATGCTGATTAGCAACTTTAAAGGTAGCATCATCATCCCTCGTCTGAACCTCCACTCCCTGGGTGTGCAATAAATAGTACAGTTCAATTTACATAACAGATCTCTTCCCAGAAGACAAACTGGACTCGTATCGCACACCACAAACTGATGTCTAGTTTGGAAGGAACCTATCCTCACTGGAATCGGTTCGGTCAGTGGGCTGTTTATTCTTTTGTTCGCTACTCCAACAACTTGGATCGATTGTCCCGAGAGGGGTAGGTTGGGGACTACTGCTGATCTTACAGTAGACCGGGTAGCACCAGTGTCAACCAAAAGTGTGGTAGGATGACCATCAATGTCTGCCTCCACAAAAGGTCCTCTCTGGTCTACCTCCAAGACTGCTCCAAGGGTGCAGTCTTCCTCCCCCCTCAGGCACCGTCAGGATAACGGGTCTGGACTGTATTCGTCATACCCTTCGAAAAGGGGCATCTGCAGGTAAGTCCGTATTCCCTGCGAGATCCTTGGTGGCTGTGGGACCTGTAATTGTGGGTTATACGTCCCCCCTTTCATCGATCTGGGCTTCATCACAGTGCTGACTACCTCCGGCACAGGTGCCTGAACCCCTTCTACCTCCTGCTGCACCTGGTTGGCTGGGTTCAAAGGGCACTCGCGTTTCCAATGTCCAATCTGGTGACAAAGATGGCACGCAGTGGTCTTCTTCAGTGTCGCCACATCCACCCCCGTCTTGGGATCTATGGGTTTCCCCTTTCCCTGGCCTTGCCCATTCTGGTTCCCTTGGTAATTTCCTTGTCTTCTTCCCAGCGTCCCTCCACTAGGCTGGATCTGAGCTGTCTGCATCTGAACGAGCATCAGTTTGTCCTTTAGCTTCCGGTGCTTCGAGTCCACTTCATCGCTACAGTACCTCGCATACCGCAAGATTTCATCTACCGGCTTGTTCTGCCAACAGATCAAATGGTGCTGTATCATGAGGCTGACCTCCGGTCTCAATCCTAAAACAAACTTTGAGACAAACTGTCCCATATCTTTGGGGTCTAAGGCATCTAATCCGCTATACTGTTTAAAAGCTTGCAAGAGTCTTTCATAATATTCATGCACTGTCTCCTTAGGTTCTTGCACAGTTCGATCTATCTTAACCCAATCGATATCTTGAGGCGAAATCTTCAGCTTCAACCATGTAATCACTTGCTCAAATTTTTTCATAACAATGGGTGACGGACCATTTGTGACAGCATCCCTTTCAGGTTCAAAGGTCGGCCACTCAACGGCGATTTTACAAGCTGTCCACAAATCTCCTGGCACCACTATGTCAAACAAGGTGTTCAAATCAGTCCACAGCACCTTCGAGATTTTAACAAACCGCTCAACCTGTTTGTACCACTCTACGGGTTTTTCCCTCAGCCGAGGAAAGTCATTTGTAAACGCAGCCAAGTCACCGCTACTCCACGGCACATGCACGTACCCTCCATTCTGTACTTCCCGTAAAGGAAAGTTTCCGACGCCCGTCGCCCCTCCCCCCGAAGGCGGCGTTTCTCCTACACTTTTCTTTGCCATTTTTTCTTTGACCACCTTTCTTCCCATTTGTCCAACAAATTCCATATACGCATCCCTACAATCAGATCTTTAGTATGCGTCCTTAATCCTGTGATCCTTTTCTCCTCTAATTCTTGATCACTATATTGCAACCTATGGGGTCCTTGCAGCGTCTTAGTTTTATTCAAATCCACCTCATATCTCCTAGCCAATGCTGTCAATTTCTCATGTGTGATCCTTGCTTTACGAGTTACATCTTTTGCTACGAAAAGCAGCTCGTCTGATCCATAAATCTCTATTCTCTCCAAAGGCAGGCTCCCACTAATCATTTCATCTACCTCCTCCTTTAGTCTTACTACATCCAGCAGCCTTGCCTGCACTGCACTCTTCAGTATTTCTTGACAAGCTGCGCCATTCCGCTCATCATAGTCACTACTTTGTTCTGGTGACTTGTTTTCTTCTATCGTGTTCCTGGAACTTGGTCTGGTTTCTGGAATTTCTCGTTCCCTATCGCCTGGCATTCTATCACTTTGGTTTCTTACTGATGGCGTCCACATCCTCAAAGCTGACTTGGACTCATATAAAGACCCTGGTCTGACTGGTCTCTCATCCTCCTGCCTAAAAGAGGAGTCTGCGGTGGCTGGTAACGGCGTGCTTGTTTCTAAGGGCCTCGGGAAGTGAACCACTTGTACTCCTAAGCCCTTCCCTCCAGCACTGGTCCCTTCTCCCCCTGTCGTCTGCATTGAGCTTCCTTCACTCGTTCGGTCTGGGTCATATACCGATACTATGGGACCAATGGTAACAGGTACCGTAAAGGAGTCCGGTAACCGCATATTCCCAATGGAAGGCTGGGTTCCCGCTCCCTCTTTTCCTGTGGAAATTTTCCCCACTACCCTCACGTTAGTCTGATTCTGTAACTCGCCAGTTTCTACTGCTGAAGCTGATTTTCCCTCTTCTGAATCTGGATTAAATGGAGGTGGTCTCTCTGCTAGCAACCTATCTAACAGGCTGTCATCTGTATCACTGTCGTCTTCTTCAGCCCACCTCTTCTTTGCTTCTCCTACATTTATCAACAGTGGAAACAGCCTGTCCCCTTCAATGGTTTCCACTCTCCACCTTTTCTCCAATGCATCCCATCTCTCATCTTGAAATGCCCTGATCGATTTCTTCACCCTTTCCTGGCTCTTATCTCTTTTCCTGTCATACGCTGCCCTAATCCATGCATGTAGCGCCTCAAACTGTGTCGGTGTAGGCAGTGGTCGTAAAGAAGCCATTATAGTCTTTAGCTGGTACAACACTTCCAACCTGAAAGTGCCATAGCGTGGGAAAGTCAATTCTCCTTCTCCTTCTGTCATTTTATGCCAGTTCTCAAGCCAAATTATAGTATGCAATCCTACATTCGTAGCCATATAATGTGCCGGCGTATCCTCGGGAGGGGCTTCCTCTCCACCCTGAGTAACCACATGTCTGTCACCTCTGCAAAGTTCTCGTAAAACTTTAAAACATTTCATGGTAAAGCAGATGTTTGCTCGCACCCAATATTTCGTGTTTTACTTCCTGACACCCACCGACCTATCGCAGCGCGGCACTGTCTGACGTCACTCTTCCTCCGCTCGCAGCAGTTCCCCTCCTTGCTAATTCTCTCGTTCTCGTTCGCACGTCTCCCAATCACACTCTGAAGCAATGGTCCGTCCTACCGAACAATTACCTCTCTGACTGTCAGTCCACCAATGACCGATCAGCCTCTCGAGATTGTTGACCTCAATCTGGCAACTGTCTGTCCGCGAAACGACCGGACAATCACCTCTGACACACTCGATAGGATCTAAACACTCAATGTTCTGCACACAACAACCTACGACCAGCGTCGGTTATTCACACTCTCACACATGTTTTCCCTATCTTCAGTGGGTTGATCAACGACGTCTCATGACCCCCACGACTTCTGGTCAACGATCTCAGCTCTGGGTGTCTTCTACACCACAATAATCAAATCTCTCGGTCCCGCGCGCGCTCACGGTCCGATCCTCAATCACTCGACTCTCATTCCAACTCCGCAAGACATCACACAACAATTAAACACTGCAATCTAACAAGCGTCACCCTGTTCATACTCACTCTACCACGAACTGCTACTTCCGCCGCACCGTCACCCTTCGTCAGTTTTCAGTGACCGCCGACATCCTCCTCTTACGATCCACTGGATTACCATCACTCGGGCTCTATGGGGCAATTGATCTCTTATCCTAATCTAGATCTCCCCTTACTATCAGAGGAAACCATCCTACTCTGCTACCAACTGATAACGGTGATCCTTATCTTATCTTTTCTAAGGATCTCCAGGTCACCAGGATCTTTTTACCTGCTGAATAGTGTGAAGGGAAGAAAATCCTTTCAGTTATGCAATCATTTTTGTATCCAGTATACCTTCAAAGACCACTGACTCCGAATTCAATTTTGTGGGTTTAATACCGCCAAGAATAACTGCACGTGCAAACACCTCAACACGAGGTTAAAGAAATAAATGGGCACTAATACAAATAGCATCCTACGCAGGAGTCTCATCCGACTCAGGATGAGAAGAATCGTTAGCTCCAAAAGTATTAGACAAGCAATAACAGCTCCAATCTTTGTTATTCCTCATTTATCTAAACAAGCATAAAACCATTGGCAGTCCCTACTCTACCACTACTATGACATACCTACTTAACGAATTTCCCAGGCAAGAGTAAATAAAAAGGTGTCGGCTGTGAAGTCTTCCTAAGAAGTACACTCACATAGCATATCGAGCTCGTTCTGAGATGCTCCTTCCTAATATTCCCCTCTGTCCTCTCACCCTGATCTCCTCTACCTCTTCTCCACCTCCACCCTCGGGGCACCGTCCCTAATACAAATCCCAAAAACAATTGAACACGCCCTTGTCACGCCTCTTCGGCCAGGTCTTCCTTCTCGTACTTTTCCATCGAAACTCTTACTTCATCCTGGACGGTTAAGATGACCTTGAGTCCCAGGCACCTTCTCCACGGAAAGTATCATCCCTACATTCCAGTGTACTCCCATCTCAATGCCTCCCACCACCCTAACTCGTAAAACAAAGAGCCAGTGTGTTGCTAACGAGGCATGTGTCCTTGCACCTGCAACAGAAGATACGTTTCAGCAAACTTTTCCCTCTACATGAATTTGCCAACTGTACCCAGAGAGCCTTTCCAAGAGAAACATTTCTTCCTGCTAAATAAGCTACCATAAAATGAATCAGGCCTTTCCTTTACGTATATGCAGTCAGGCCTTTACACTATTTAAACACACAATTATGATCACTTCTATAAGCATTAATCCATTACATTTCATATGCGAAAGGTGAACTACATGTGCAACTTAATATGGTACACGTTTAACTACTGCATCTCGATTACACATGGCCTACCCCATTAATGCATCATTTTGAGCACGTTTCAGTTAAGCATTACATTTGCAAAATTATAATAGCACAACTACCCTTCTATTCACTCTAATAATGCAAGTTACAACTACATTTTACTAACCATTCATATTATCTACTGGCGGTCGCCAGTAGATAGTTATAGTTAAAACCTATTATCCATAGGAAATCCGCGACATTCTATTTGAAATAACGTTGGCGCCGGTTGACGAATCTTCACGAAAGTTTCCAACTTGTTGGGGCGCTCCGGTCCGCTCCTATCCTGAAAGTCTCGGGGTGATACGTCAAGCGGGGGCCGAGAAAAAGGGGGTCCCAAACGCGTTTTCCCCATTCATTTTTCCATAGGAACCTTTAGTCGCAGCTACAGCCCGAACTGCTGAACGGAATTACACCAAATTTGGCAAAGAGGTAGCCCTTGGTTCAGTGTCGTGCCTTTTGCTTAAATGGTGTAAATCCGTTCAGTAGTTCCTGAGAAAATCAAAAGTAAAGTCACATATATATCTGGGCGGAGCCTAACCACACATGTCATCATGAGATCTGATTGGCTGTCAGCACTTCATCCTGGAATTGCTGGCAGCCATCTTGGGACCAATATAAATGATAGTACCTCATTGAAATGCATTGTAGTGAATAGAAGATTTTGAGGGTCACCAAAAGGAGAACTATAAAGGGTGATAACAGGCTTTAGTTACATTAGAATTTATTTGTTGATGGTACCATACTAATTTTAGGAATTGTGGTGTATTCTAAGGTGATTTTACCATGTGAAAAACCTTCTGCTGGGATATCATGAATCATGTTTGAGAGAACACTATTTTCTCATGCTTGTCCCATGGAGGTTTGGAAGGTGCTCCAGAAGCTAAAATGAGAGCATATTTTCTGTAAATTCACATTATCTTTCTCACTCATGTGAGAATGAAGTCTGACATTCTCAGTAAAACATGTACATCCAACAAGGGCAGAGACTGTCAGTTGATTCCTTTGTGTTCTACTGCAGCTTCCCAGAGTGTTCTAAAGAACAACTAGAGTGCTAACAGCCTTACTTATGACAAAAGTATGGCACACCTGAAGCCATCTTGATTGGAATAAACTGGTAACACTTAAACAATTTAATTTAAAAAGGAACAAAATGATGGGGTTCATTTTGTCATAGAAATTATGGTTAGTGCTGTAGAAAGAAAAATTAGGACATGTTTCAAGTGTGATCTCAAATATCTTCCTGTTATATTTCAACAGGAGCAGCCTGCCAGTTGATGCCTTTGTGTTCTACTGCAGCTTCCCAGAGTGTTCTAAAGAACAACTAGAGCGCTAACAGCCTTACTTATGACAAAAGTATGGCACACCTGAAGCCATCTTGATTGGAATAAACCAGTAACACTTAAAACATTTAATTTAAAAAGGAACAAAATGAGGGGTTCTTTTTGAAATAGAAATTATGGTTAGTGCTGCAGAAAGAAAAATTAGGGCATGTTTTAAGTGAGATCTCAAATCCTCTTCTATTTCATTAGAAAATTCTGACATGCAGACTGAAACAATCACTTTCAATACCAGCAGCAGACTGCCAGTTAACTCCCTGGTGAGCAGTAGCTTTACTCCAGTGATCTAATGAGCAACTAGAGTGCTAACATTCTGAATTTATGGCAGATGTGAGACATCTGAATGCCTTCTTGATGGAATCAAAGTAAAAACTGAAAGCATTTCCTACTGAGGAGACTGCAGTAAATGAAGAAATTAGGAAACTTCATAACAAAGAAGTCTTCCAAGATGGCCACCAGTGAAAAAAGAGCCCAAATGTAGCACAAATATTACCCAGATGTAGCCCACATATAGCCCAATGACAAAAGTGTGCAAAACACTTTTTATTTTTAGTTTTTTTGCAGTTTTATGTAGTGCAGACTGGTCAGGTATTGGAGCATTGCATCTTAAAACATGACCCCCTACACTACAAAAACACCACTGCACTACCTTAAACCCTAAAACACTACCCCCAGCACGACCCCCTACACTACACAAGCACCACTGCACTATCCTAAACCCTAAAACACTACCCCCAGCACGACCCCCTACACTACCCAAACACCACTGCACTAACCTAAATCCTAAAACACTACCACCAGCACGACCACCTACACTACCCAAACACCACTGCACTACCCTAAAACATGACCCCTACACTACACAAACACCACTGCACTACCCTAAACCCTAAAACACTACCCCCAGCACGACCTCCTATACTACACAAGCACCACTGCACTACCCTAAACCCTAAAACACTACCCCCAGCACGACCCCTACACTACACAAACACCACTGCACTGCCCTAAACCCTAAAACACTACCCCCAGCACGACCCCCTACACTACCCAAACACCACTGCACTAACCTAAATCCTAAAACACTACCCCCAGCATGACCCCCTACACTACCCAAACACCACTGCACTACCCTAAAACATGACCCCCTACACTACACAAACACCACTGCACTACCCTAAACCCTAAAACACTACCCCCAGCACGACCCCATACACTACACAAGCACCACTGCACTACCCTAAACCCTAAAACACTACCCCCAGCACGACCCCCTACACTGCCCGAACACCACTGCACTGCCCTAAACCCTGAAACACCAGCCCCTGCATGACCCCCTACACTGCCCGAACACCACTGCACTGCCCTAAACCCTGAAACACCACCCCTAGCACGACCCCTACACTGCCCGAACACCACTGCACTGCCCTAAACCCTGAAACACCACCCCCTTCACGACCCCCTACACTGCCCGAACACCACTGCACTGTCCTAAACCCTGAAACACCACCCCCAGCATGACCCCCTACACTGCCCGAACACCACTGCACTGCCCTAAACCCTGAAACACTACCCCCAGCAAGACCCCTACACTGCCTGAACACCACTGCACTGCCCTAAACACTGAAACATCACCCCCAGCAAGACCCCCTACACTGCCCGAACACCACTGACCTAAACCCTGAAACACCACCCCCAGCATGACCCCCTACACTGCCCGAACACCACTGCTCTGCCCAAAACCCTGAAACACCAGCCCCAGCAAGACCCCCTACACTGCCCGAACACCACTGCACTGCCCTAAACCTTGAAACACCAGCCCCTGCACGACCCCCTACACTGCCCGAACACCACTGCACTACCCTAAACCCTGAAACATCACCCCCAGCACGACCCCCTACACTGCCCAAGCACCACTGCACTGCCCTAAACCCTGAAACACCAGCCCCAGCATGACCCCCTACACTGCCCGAACACCACTGCACTGCCCTAAACCCTGAAACACCAGCCCCAGCACGACCGCCTACACTGCCCGAACACCACTGCACTGCCCTAAACCCTGAAACACCAGCCCCAGCACGACCCCCTACACTGCCCGAACACCACTGCACTGCCCTAAACCGTGAAACACCAGCCTCAGCACGACCCCCTACACTGCCTGAACACCACTGCACTGCCCTGAACCCTGAAACACCAGCCCCAGCACAACACCCTACACTGCCCGAACACCACTGCACTGCCCTAAACCCTGAAACACCACCCCGTGCATGACCCCCTACACTGCCCGAACACCACTGCACTGCCCAAAACCCTGAAACACCACCTCCAGCGCGACCCCCTACACTGCCCGAACACCACTGCACTAAACCCTGAAACACCACCCCCTGCACAACCCCTACACTGCTCGAACACTACTGCACTGCCCTAAACCCAGAAACACCATCCCCAGCACGACCCCCTATACTGCACGAACACCACTGCACTGCCCTAAACCCTGAAACACTACCCCCAGCAAGACCCCCTACACTGCCCGAACACCACTGCACTGCCCTAAACCCTGAAACATCACCCCCAGCAAGGCCCCCTACACTGCCCGAACACCACTGCCCTAAACCCTGAAACACCACCCCCAGCAAGACCCCCTACACTGCCCGAACACCACTGCCCTAAACCCTGAAACACCAGCCCCAGCACGACCCCCTACACTGCCCGAACACCACTGCACTGCCCTAAACCCTGAAACACCACCCCCTGCACGACCCCTACACTGCCCGAACACCACTGTATGCCCTAAACCCTGAAACCCCACCCCCAGCATGACCCCCTACACTGCCAGAACACCACTGCACTGCCCTAAACCCTGAAACACCACCCCCTGCATGACCCCCTACACTGCCCGAACACTACTGCACTGCCCTAAACCCTGAAACACCACCCCCAGCACGACCCCCTACACTGCCCGAACACCACTGCCCTAAACCCTGAAACACCACCCCCAGCAAGACCCCCTACACTGCCCGAACACCACTGCACTGCCCTAAACCCTGAAACACCACCCCCAGCAAGACCCCCTACACTGCCCGAACACCACTGCACTGCCCTAAACCCTGAAACACCACCCCCAGCACGACCCCCTACACTGCCCGAACACCACTGCTCTGCCCAAAACCCTGAAACACCAGCCCCAGCACGACCCCCTACACTGCCCGAACACCACTGCACTGCCCTAAACCCTGAAACACCAGCCCCAGCACGACCCCCTACACTGCCCGAACACCACTGCACTGCCCTAAACCCTGAAACACCACCCTCAGCATGACCCCCTACACTGCCCGAACACCACTGCACTGCCCTAAACCCTGAAACACCAGCCCCAGCACGACCCCGTACACTGCCCGCACACCACTGCACTGCCCTAAACCCTGAAACACCAGCCCCAGCACAACCCCGTACACTGCCCGAAGACCACTGTACTGCCCTAAACCCTGAAACACCAGCCCCAGCACGACCGCCTACACTGCCCGAAAACTACTGCACTGCCCTAAACCCTGAAACACCACCCCCAGCAAGACTACCTACACTGGCCGAACACCACTGCACTGCCCTAAACCCTGAAACACCACCCCTGCACGACCCCCTACACTGCCCAAACACTACTGCACTGCCCTAAACCCTGAAACACCACCCCTCAGCACGACACCCTACACTGCCCAAACACCACTGCACTGCCCTAAACCCTGAAACACCACCCCAGCATGACCCCCTACACTGCCCGAACACCACTGCACTAAACCCTGAAACACCACCCCCTGCACGACCCCCTACACTGCCCGAACACCACTGCACTGCCCTAAACCCTGAAACACCAGCCCCTGCATGACCCCCTACACTGCCCGAACACCACTGCACTGCCCTAAACCCTGAAACACCACCCCCAGCACGACCCCCTATACTGCACGAACACCACTGCACTGCCCTAAACCCTGAAACACCAGCCCCAGCACAACCCCGAACACTGCCCGAACACCCCTGCACTGCCCTAAACCCTGAAACACCACCCCCAGCACAACCCCCTACACTGCCCGAACACCACTGCACTGCCCTAAACCCTGAAACACCACCCCCAGCACGACCCCCTATACTGCACGAACACCACTGCACTGCCCTAAACCCTGAAACATCACCCCCAGCACAACCCCCTACACTGCCTGAGCACCATTGCTCTGCCCTAAACCCTGAAACACTAGCCCCAGCACGACCCCCTACACTGCCCGAACACCACTGCACTGCCCTAAACCCTGAAACACCACCCCCAGCACGACCCCCTACACTGCCCGAACACCACTGCACTGCCCTAAACCCTGAAACACCAGCCCCAGCAAGACCACCTACACTGCCCGAACACCACTGCATTGCCCTAGACTCTGAAACACCAGCACCAGCAAGACCCCCTACACTGCCCGAACACCACTGCACTGCCCTAAACCCTGAAACACCAGCCCCAGCATGACCCCCTACACTGCCCGAACACCACTGCACTGCCGTAACCCTGAAACACCAGCCCCAGCACGACCCCCTACACTGCCCGAACACCACTGCACTGCCCTAAACCCTGAAACACCAGCCCCAGCACGACCCCCTACACTGCCCGAACACCACTGCACTGCCCTAAACCCTGAAACACCAGCCCCAGCACCACCCCCTACAATGCCCGAACACCACTGTACTGCCCTAAACCCTGAAACACCACCCCCTGCACCGCCCCCTACACTGCCCGAACACCACTGCACTGCCCTAAACCCTGAAACACCACCCCTGCATGACCCCCTACACTGCCCGAACACCACTGCACTGCCCTAAACCCTGAAACACCACCCCTGCACCACCCCCTACACTGCCCGAACACCACTGCACTGCCCAAACCCTGAAACACCACCCCTGCACGCCCCCTACACTGCCCGAACACCACTGCACTGCCCTAAACCCTGAAACACCACCCCCAGCATGACCCCCTTTACTGCTCGAACACCACTGCACTGCCCCAAACCCTGAAACACCACCCCCAGCATGACCCCCTACACTGCCCGAACACCACTGCCCTAAACCCTGAAACACCACCCCTGCACGACCCCCTACACTGCCCGAACACCACTGCACTGCCCTAAACCCTGAAACACCACCCCTGCACGACCCCCTACACTGCCCGAACACCACTGCACTGCCCTAAAACCTGAAACACCACCCCCAGCAAGACCCCCTACACTGCCCGAACACCACTGCACTGCCCTAAACCCTAAAATACTCCCCCCAGCACGACCCCTACACTACCCGAACACGACTGCACTGCCCTAAACCCTAAAACACTCCCCCAGCACGACCCCCTACACTACCCGAACACCACTGCACTGCCCTAAACCCTAAAACACTCCCCCAGCACGACCCCCTACACTACCTAAACACCACTGCACTGCCCTAAACCCTAAAACACTACCCCCGCATGACCCCCTACCCTACCCAAATACCAATGCACTACCCTAATCCCTAAAACACTACCCCCGCACAACCCCTACACTACCCAAAGACCACTGCACTACCCTAAACTCTAAAAAAATACCCCCGCACGACTCCCTACACTACCCAAAGACCACTGCACTACCCGAAACCCTAAAATACGACCTCCTACACTACACAAACACCACTGCACTACCCTAAACCCTAAAAACTACCCCCAGCACGAACCCCTACACTACCCAAACACCACTGCACTACCCTAAACCATAAAACACTACCCCCAGCAGTACCCCTACGCTACCCAAACACCACTGCACTACCCTAAACCCTAAAACACTACCCCCAGCAGTACCCCCTACACTACCCAAACACCATTGCACTACCCTAAACCCTAAAACACTACCCCCAGCAGTATCCCCTACACTACCCAAACACCACTGCACTACCCTAAACCCTAAAACCCTAAAACACTAACCCCAGCACGACCCCCTACACTACCCAAACACCACTGTACTACCCTAAACCCTAAAACACTCCCCCAGCACGACTCCCTACACTACCCAAACACCACTGCACTACCCTAAACCTACCCCCAGCATGACCCCCTACACTACACAAACATCACTGCACTACCCTAAACCCTAAAACACTACCCCCAGCACGACCCTCTTCACTACCTAAACACAACTGCACAATTTGTTACAGGCGTTGCAACGCAGGCCTGTGGTGCTTACTGGAAGTACCTGGTGGGCTGGTTGGGCCCCAGGGACTCTCAGGATTCAAGGTGACCTAATCCCCCAACTTAAAACGCGCCACGGGCGCGTATGCACAGTGGTGAAGGGAGGGGCGGGGCCTCAGGTGACATGTGCGCAAACACGCCCTGTGGTGCGTTTTAAGTTGGGGAGTTAATTCCCTTTGAATCCTGGGGGCCAACTAGCCCACCAGGTACCTTCAGTAAGCACAACAGAGGTGCGTTGCAGAGAGGTGAAAAAGGTGCGTGGCCTCGGAACGCCTCTCTGCAACTCAGCTCTGTGGTCCTAACTGTAGGTACCTGGGGGCTAGTTGAACCCCAGGGACCCTCAGGATTCAAGGGGACTTAATCCCGCAACTTAAAACGCGCCACGGGGCGCGTTTGCACACATGTCACCTCAGGCCCCTCCCTTCACCACTGTGCAAACGTGCACTGGCTCTGGTTAGTCAGAGTCAGTTACCACCAGTACCCGTCTGAAAAAGTTGTGGGCACAGGATGATTTTGCAACAAGGCCTCTTTCTGCTCCTCTGTTGGTTCTTTCTGCACATCTTTTGCTTCTTTCTGTGCGTTTTTTCTTCTTTCTTCACATGTCCTACCTCTGTTGGCATAGTTAGAAACTAGCATTTAAAAAACCTTTGAAATTCACTTAAAAATCATAGTTTTCAGGCACGTTATAGTTAGAAATTAGCATTTAAAAAACCTTTGAAATTCACTGAAAAAACCATAGGTTTCAGGCACGTTATAGTTAGAAATTAGCATTTAAAAAACCTTTGAAATTCACTGAAAAAACCATAGGTTTCAGACACGTTATAGTTAGAAATTAGCATTTAAAAAACCTTTGAAATTCACTGAAAAAACCATAGGTTTTAGGGACAGTTATAGTTAGTTGGACATTGCACTCGTACAAAACCCGTGAAATTCCCCTGTTATAGTTAGTTCAGCTAACTATAACTCGCGCCCGCAATGCACTGCTGATGACGTCACATATTACATCACTCATGACATGGTCAGTGACATCACTGATGACATCACTGATGACATCTCAAATGACATCACTGATGACATCATCCATGTGATAATTTCATGCATCTTCTCACACCCTAATATAACTTTTGATACACCCACTCTAAATTACAGACTGCCATTCTCAAAACCATAGACACTCCAAAACCAAAAACTACATACCCACTCACTGATTCTTAGGTCTACACACACATCCACTCACTCACCTGTACAGTCACTCATACTTACAGTCACTCAGTACAGGACTATCATATGCACTCATACACCTATATAAACACTCACACACCGCCACTCATCCATAGAGGTACTCACACACCTAGTCAGTCATGCAAAAAATTAATCACACACCCATTTACTCACCTATACAGTTATACACACACCAGCTCACTTACTCATACAAATACTAGCACATTCTTACGCTCTTATACAATAACTGATACAAGCACACACGCATCCATACAGCCACTCTCACAATAACACACTCTCACTTATAGCCATTTAAATACTCTAACACACATATATACTGCCTTTTACATATGTAGTTACTCGCACATGTACCACTGAGATATACATTCACTCACTAACACACCCATACACACACTCACCCACCCAAGCAGTCCATCACAGATGCACTCTTGAAATCATGCACCCAGTGAATCACCCACTCACACATCTATGTATAGAGTCACACACACCCCACCCACACAAACACTCAGGCAGCCATACAGATACTCAGAGAACCAATCAATAACCCATATAGACACTCATGTAGCTATTCGCAAATCCATGCATCCACTTACACACCAACAAGCAGACGGATACAGACATTCACACAGTTTAGTCACTAACCCATGCATTCAGTAAGATACGTTTAATCACTCACTTGTAGAGTCAGTCACTCACGTACTAAATCATCCATTCAGACACTTATACACCCACTCATTCTTCAATACCCCTTTCCCTATATATATTAAACATATTTAATCTTTACAGAAACACACAGTCACTGGATGATGTCATCAGTGATGTCATCAGTGATGTCATCAGTGATGTCATTTGAGATGTCATCAGTGATGTCATCAGTGATGTCACTGACCATGTCATGAGTGATGTAATATGTGACGTCATCAGCAGTGCATTGCGGGCGCGAGTTATAGTTAGCTGAACTAACTATAACAGGGGAATTTCACGGGTTTTGTACGAGTGCAATGTCCAACTAACTATAACTGTCCCTAAAACCTATGGTTTTTTCAGTGAATATATATATAACTAGATATATGCGGGTACAGACTATCAGTGATTATGATGCACCCATACCATTTTTACGAGAGCATAGCGCTCTATCAATATTGACATATCTAAAGTGGCCATGATAGCCTCAAAGTAGCATAAACGCTGTGCACAACCGCATTTTCATAGGCCTAGTAACAAATTGTATTGATTTAAGCAATATAAGTAACCTGTACACTCTTGATCACAAACAATATTTTCGTCTTTTCTCCCACGACTTCCCCTCACCTATTTGTGTTCATTCCAGTGTCTTTGCTGAGTTCTTAGCATTCCCGCCCCCTGTTTCTCCTGTGGTGGAGCATTCAAGCAAGTATGCCCGGAGGGGTTCCCAAAAGTCCTTTGGCCGGGACGTAGGCGGCATTAACTCTGCATATGTAGTTAATTGCTCTTGGCAAAATATAAGGTCGTTTAGCCATTCCATAAATTTTGGTGCCTGCCCTCTGCCGCATCTGCAGGCCACCCTGCGTTTAGCTAGGAGTAAGCCCAACAAGACGTACCCTCTGATTGAGGCCTCGAGGTCCTCTGTGTACCCTAACAGTGTGGTAAGTGGGGTATTAGGTATGGGGGATCCAGACATCTGGCCTAGTGCTTCAAGTACTGTGCCCCAGTATTTCTGAATGGGGGCGCATTCCCATGCCAGGTGCAGAAAGTCAGCTCCCGCTCTCCCACATCTGTCACAGTTATCATTCTCCCTGAGCTGGAAGCGAAGTAGTTTCGCAGGACTGATATAAAGGCGGTGTATGTATTTGAAGTGTATAATGCGCAGTCTACTGCTGGCTGATACACGTCCAGTTTGTTGACAACGAAATGTCCATTGGTCGTCGCTAAGGGGATTTCCCAGGTCCTCTTCCCAGCGGGCTCGTGCTGTTTGAGCAGTTTGTGGACTATCCGCTTGGGTCGTCCGATATAACATAGAGACCACATGCGCAGGAGTGGACCTTTGAAGTAAGGCATGCAATGGGGCCAGGGTAAGGGGCTCAGCTTGAAATTCAGGAGTGGCAGCCTTAACGTCCTGGCGGAGCCTGACGTACATAAAAAGCTCCATTGAGGTAGGCTGACAGTCCTTGAAGAATGCCTCTCGAGTGCAGAACTTCCCTTCCTCATACAAGTCCCCCCTAGTCAGTGCTTCAAATTTTCGAAGCATCTGTCGACAGCTCACTTACTGTGTAACCGGGAGATCTAGGCGGCCCTGCAATGTCAGCAGAGGAGAGTATAGTGTACATATTTGCAAGCGTTTAGCTATATCGCGCAATGCTTTATTCGTGCATTCAACAGTAGTCGGATCTTTACTTCTAGGATTAACCAGTGAGCTTAAGTAAGCTGTATAGGGTACTGGTGCCATATATCCGTGCTCCACGGCCAAGTGCAGCATGTATGGTGGTGGCCGTATCCAGTATGCAGCGAAGTGTGCCTGGCGCCCCAAAAGTACAGTTCCATATCTGGTACCTCAAATCCTCCCTTAGCAAATTATTGAGTCAGGCTCTCTCATTTTAATCTAGGCTGTCTGCCCCCCCAAGTCAGGCGGATGAGTTGAGATTTGAGGGTTTTGATTTTTTTTTTTGATGGGTGCATAGGGGATGTTAATGAAGAGGTAGAGCAACTTAGGAAGTATCACCATTTTGATTAGTGACACCCGTCCTGCTAGTGAGAGAGGCATGGCAATCCATCTGGTGATGGAGTCCGTCAGTGTTTCAAGCGCCCAACCGTAATTGGCTCTCATAAGTTCTGCCTTGTCCCTAGCTATCACGATCCCCAGGTATTTTATTTTGTCATCGCACCAGGTCAAGGGATAGTCAGGGTTGTATTGTTTGACCGAATCGGTAAGGTGGAAAATCTGGGATTTTCCCCAATTAATGTTGACTCCCGAATACATCCCGAATTGTACAAATTTACGCAGGATTGGGTTGAGGCTTACTTCGGGGTCCCGTAGATGTAGTGTGAGATCGTCTGCGTATAATGAAATTAAAATTTGTCCTTTGGGATATTGGAGGGCGTACTCCCGATGATGCTGCGAAATTAGGCTGCCATAGGCTATATGGGCAGTGCAAAGAGGAGAGGAGATAGCGGACACCCCTGCTGTGTCCCTCTTGTGATTTGGAAACTGGGGGAGCACACCCCGTTGATTAGTACTTTGGCCTGTGGCTTTGTATAGAGCAAATGAATCCAGGACAAAAAGTGGGAGGGAAGCCCATACGCCTCAGGACGCTGGCTAAATAGTCCGACTCCAGGGAAACAAATGCCTTGGTGGCATCTAGGAAGACCGTCACCGCGGCTAGGTCTGGATCGATATCTTGCATTAGGGCAAAGAGGGTACGTAAGTTATGTGAGGTCGCTCTCCCTGGCACAAATCCTGATTGGTCCGGCAGCACTAAGGTGCTCATAAAGAGACATTCAATTGGCAAGTATCTTTGCTAGGATTTTTGCATCTCAGTTTATGAGCGATAACGGTCTATATGAGTCGCATTTGTCGCCCGGCTTCCCGGGTTTTAGTATGGATATGATAAGTACCTCGCGCATTGTGCATGGGAGAGTACCTTTCTCCCGTGCCTCCTCGTACACATTTTTGAGGATCTGAATGAGGGAGTCACTGAAGGTTTTGTAAAATTCTACAGTGAGCCCGTCCGGGCCGGGGGCTCACCCAGAACGAAGCTGCATAATTGCAGCGCGTATCTCATCATCCTCGAAGTTAGCCAGGAGAAACTCTCTCTGGGCATCCCCCAACCATCCCAGTGCTACATCCTCAAAGTAGGATTCAAACTCTACAGGCAGCGTTCTGTGTGTTGTATAAAGGGTGCTGTAGAATGTGTAAAAGGTCTTCAGTATGTCTGGGGTGTCTCTGCTTGTTTTCCCATCTGTGTCGGTAACTTCAAGGATAGTGTTTGAGAATCTTGGTTTGTGGGTCAGTTCCACTAGGGCTTTCCTTGGTCTCTCTCCCTCCCCATATTGTCGGGCTCGGTGATATTTTCCTCGAAACAGGCATTCCCTATATGCCATCTCTTGATATTCCGTCAGCGTTTCCCTAAGCCGCTTTTGTAGGTCTGTATTGGGGTCTGCTTGTAATTGGGTCTCTAGCTGTTTGAGATCAGTCTCTAGTTTTTGGAGTGTATTGCGAATATCTCTCAGGACCCCACCTCCTTTCGCTATACACAGCCGCCACAGTATGTTAAAGAATTCAGGGTCGTCAGTGTTGGGGCCATAGCAGCAGACAAATGTTATGGATTGGGATGCCAGTTTCCCCCACATGAGACAGTAGCGGCCCTGTGGGTCTGCGGTCGAGCCAATGGCTACATATGGTACGTTGTTCTTTATGAGGATGCCCGTGCCTCGGGCATACGTTGAGTATGCAGAGAAACTTCGATGCGCAGCCCAACGGGCCGCAAAAGTAGTCGGGCAGAAGGGCTAAGGTGTGTTTCCTGCAGCATGGTGCAGTGTATGTTATGTCTGTCCAGGTATGCCAGGACATGATGACGCTTCCGGGGGTTACCCAGGCCTCTTACATTCCATGTGACGAAGTTATAGCTAGGTGGTTCTAGGTGAATCATTTGGTGCGTATGTCTTAAGGTGTGTGCGAGTTCGATCTCTGTATGTCGTGTAAGGGTATCACAGTAATGTATAACAATTTCTGAAATCATGGCAATCATGCGTGTCGTTAACGTTCGCCCCCTCCCTCCTCCCACATCAGCAGCCCAATCCTGCTGTGATCCATTGCCTCCCTTCCCTTCAACATAGTAAGTTTTTCCCAAACGGGAAATTGAATTAGGAGAACAGTGAAGAGGTTAACCCAAGTCATGTTAGGGATGTCCTTCTGGGGAAACGCAGGAGGGCAGAACAGTTCTCCCTCGTGTGTGCGAAGGTGCTCAGGACAAAATTCAGTGTCTCGTGTGTCCAATTATTACAGATGTGCATCTGGAGATAACGCAGGCGGCATTCTGTTCCAGTGTCTCGCTCGTGGCCAGTGCCTTGTTTCACTCCGGAGATCAGTGGCATATATCTCGTTGGGCTATCTTTGTGGCTGCGTTCCGAGGTCGCAATTTCGCCTTCTTTTTACTGTCTTTGTTAGGCGAGAGATTGATGTCCCCTCCCACGTTATTCTATGTCTGATAGGACTGCTGTGGGTCTGGATGGGCTAGAGGCTGTTTCATTTCGGGGTGATCGCCCGACTGTGGTTTTCAGAAAGTCTGCTACGTGCTGGGGGTTTGTGAAAAAATGCTGCTTGCCCTGATGTGTAATCCGGAGGCGTGCGGGGAAAAGCATGGCATAGGCAATGTTTGCCTGTTGTAGTTTCTTCTTGACTGGCATGAATTTTGTGCAAGCTTCTTGGACCGCCATGGTGAAGTCCGGGTATATCGCCATCTTGTTGTCTTTGAAGGAAAGTGTCTGTCTCTCCCGCGCTAGTCGCAGGGCAGTGTCCTGGTCTCTGTAATTTAGCAATCTTGCGATGATCGGTCTTGGGGGAGCCCCAGGGGGTGGTTGGTTAGCCAGCGATCGGTGTGCTCTCTCTACTATAAGCATCGCAGAGAAGGCGCTCCTCTCAAACACCATTGTGAGCAGGCGTTCTACGTAGTCCTCCATTCTGCCAGTGTTTGTGGACTCCGGTATGCCCAAAATCCGTATGTTATTTCGGCGTGACCTCGATTCTAAGTCCTAATTTTTTGCCGCTATGACTTTCAATTGGTGCTCCATAGTAAGCAGTTGCCCTTTGCGCCCCGTAGACATGTCCTCCAGGTCAGAGATACGTTGTTCAGCCTCTTTAATGCACTCGTCGTGCTGATCAAGTTAGTGCGTTATATTATCCATACGTGTGCACATAGCGTCCATTTTGGTCTCTATTGAGGTGAGACTGCTTTTCATGGTAAGTAGGAGTTCTTTAAGGTCCTCTGTTGAGGTTTGATTGCCAGAGCTTGGCCCTTCCGCCATTATTTGTTCGGGATCTCCGTGCGCTTGAGTGGATTTACGGGTTTCAAAGTGTAGTTTTGTTTGTTTACCATCTGCTTTTCCCATGCTGCTGTCTCTACACCCTCAGCCTACACTTCCACACAGTGACCTGGTGGGGGTACTTGCTTAGGCCTCATACATATGCTTCTCGCGCCAGTGTTCCTTTTGCGTCTTCCCCCTCACAGTAGTTGTGGCATCTGAGTTCATTTCTCCTACTGTCCGCCCCGGTCTCTTGCTGTTTTGTGAGTTCGCCCATACGCTGGTGTGGCACCTTCACCTCAGTGATCTACGATGCAGCCTCTCTTTCCGCCAGATCAGGGTATTTTCCACTCCCTCAGTGCACCGTGTGGTGGGCCTATGGTGTCAGCCTCGCTTTTTACGTTCTTAGTGCAGGCCACCGCTTTTCGTCCTCAGCGGTCAGGCCTAGGTTCGTCATGATCCCCGACCTGTCAGCAAAACGCCCGTTCAGCCTGGGCCCCCACCCTGCCACACCGGCAGGGTGGGGATACGTGCTCTCAGTGGCAGATCCTTGTTGCTTCTTAGCCTCTTATCGGCCCGCACGGTGCCCGCTCTCCGGGACCCCTGCGCAAGTGGAGGGAAGTGTGTGTCGCTCAGTTCGGCCGCCGCAGCCACCACCTGTAGCCCCTTACTCACGGTTCAGTAGCTTTCATGAGCGGTGATTCTCGGCATTTGGGGTTCCGTGGCTGTCGAGTCTCCTTTTCTGTTTGGGGCAGCACTCCCTGTACTTTAGTGGCATTTTTCATGGGCCACCTCCGCATAGGCAGCGTTCTTCTTTTCTGCAGCGCCGCCCTGCCCTCCGTGGTAGTGGCTGCAGCCGTTCTCATAGCGCAGCGCCATTTTGAGGTCGGTCTGGGGCTCAGCGCCTCGGGCCGTATTCCACTGTTCCTCGGCTGTTGTGGTCGTTTCTTTTTCACTCCTGGGCCGCCATCGATGTTCCTATTTCGGCCCGTGCCGTTTTCAGTGATTTTCGGGCATTTGGACAGGATTTTTATGTTTGTTAGTCCTGAGTCACAAGAGCCTCATGCAAGTGCGGCCATCTTGCTCGTGCGCCTTCTAGCTCCCCCCTAAGGAGCCTAACGTCTTGAATATATGACCAGGAATTAGCAGTGAATATCGGGCTATCCTGATCAATATGTGACCGCCCAGGGAAGAGACGCACTGGTTAAATCCTTGATTTTTGGTCTTTTTTCCTTATCTCTCTTATGCAACGGCTATGGGCACTGATGCGAACTAGCTAGCGTTATCCCCTTGTCAGCTTCAGTATATTAATGCTGGTCCTATGTAGTTCATGATATTTCAGGATTGATACGCACTCCACATTTTATAGTACACTCCATTGATCTCCTTAGTATGAAATGTTCTTATGTATAGTATAATGGTGAATTCATTCTTCATGCAGGTACCATTTTGTTGTTATTGAATTATTTACATTCCCTTGGTTCTTACTTTAAGTCTTTATATTCTTACATGCCGAACCTTATAGAATTTATGCTCTACGTCTAAACTCTAGTTAGTGCCTCCAGTATAATATATATATCTATGTCGTCATAGTGTAGTTACACGAGTCAGTATTTCCATAGGAAGCGTGGGTTTTGTTTTGCCAATAAGTTTGGCGCCGTTTGATGAATCTTCCGGAAACTTTCCAAAAAAAGTTCATTCACCTGAGGTCCTTCATGGAAAGTTTAGGGTGATCTGTCAAGCGCGGACTGAGAAAAAGAAGGGTCCCTTGCAATTCCCATAGGAAAAATTAAATGACGATACACACCAAACAGCTGAAAAGAATGACACTAAATTTGGCTGAAAGAGAGATACTTATCAAGAAAGTGTACTTTATGTTTTTTTTGTGATTTGGTAATTCCGCTCAGCCATTTTAGAGACATTAAAGTTTGAAAAATAATGATATCTGTTGTTGTGGGACTCAAGCAGGAGTCCCGCAGTAAAAATAACAGAAAACTGATTCTGATTGGTCAGGCCGATAGGAGACCCAGGGGACTGACCGATGAGTTTGGCAGATGCAACATGAAGAAAAATGTTCCGTCCACCAATACAAGTCTCAGGGACACAGTCCCTGAGTTCTGAAAATATTTTAAAAAAACATATAGAAGGGGGCACGGTAGGGTTACCCTCACTACCTAGCCCTGGTAGGGGTCCCCCCACTAGGGGCCAAAACAAAAAAAATGCCTAAAATAAAGAAAGAAAATATGCAGTAGGGGAGTCGGTGACCTCTAGGCCACTCTTGGAGGTGTTGGCTGCCAGTGGGGCTTGGGTGCAGAGCCGGGCCATAGGCCAGAGCCTGCACCCTACCCACCACTATGCATAGCCAAAGGGTTTGGCTGCCCGCGGGATATTGGACTCAAAACGTATCGTAATAAGATATTACTGAACGTTAAAAAAATCATAGAAATGTGATCAGTGGTGTCAACAATAATTTCGTTTGACTGTCATAAGTGATGGAATATATGAGGTCATAAGCAGTGCATGACGGGGATGCAAGGTATAGTTAGCTCAGTAAACTATGACCAGTACTGCTCATTGCCAGAACGCCCAAAGGGATCCAGAACCTTTTGAATAAATTTGACAAAGTCTGCAAAGAGAGGGGGCTAGAAATAAACTGCTCAAAGACAAAATATGTCATTTAACCCCTATAAATCCCACAAGGGGAAACTTCTGTTGGGCACGCAAACCCTGGAGCAGGTCAAGGTATTTGACTACCTGGGCGTGCGCATTAGCGATAGGCTGGCCTGGACACCCCAAATTGAAAAGAGCACTCTGACCCTCCAACATACCGACTGTGCAATAGTCAGGAGGGCCAGGGCGTCTCCTTACCGGCCGATCTCGCCCATTTTGGAACTTCATAGGGTCAAAGGTCTAGGAGCAGCCCTATACGGGGCTGAGCTTTGGGGGTTGGAAAATTTGAAGGATTTAGCCGTCGCTGAAAACAAATTTATTAGGGCGATCCTGAACCTACCTGTGAACACTCCCCTCCTGCCGCTTAGACTTGATCTTGGTCTTTTTTTTTTGATAATCAAATTTTATTGTTTTGTTAAAACACTCACAACAAATCAGCCAACACACGAAGGACAGGGAATCGATTACATTTCCACAGTTAAAATCTCCCACAGTGCCACACCACATAAGACTTACATCGCCACAGTTAATAATGAACCAAATCAGTCTGGCCCTTCCATAGCACCCACCTATTTCCCCCACACCCTTTGATATTTCCTGGGGCACCCTCTTGCCGCATAAAGAGTTTTTTCCTGGGTCGCACACCAATCCACCCCCCTCCACCACCGCCCAATCTCCGGCGGATCCGGACAGGCCCATGCCGCCGCTATATCTCGTTTAGCCACTATCATGGCTGTGTTGTAAAATAACGTGTCACTCCTGGATCCATCCAACCCATTTGTGATTCCCAGTATTGAGTGCCTTGGGTCAGGAGGAACCTCCCAACCCAGAACCGCCGTAAGCTCCTCCTCGATGGCCCCCCAAAATCGTTCCAGCCGGGGGCATGACCAAACCACATGGAAGAAGTCAGCCATGGCCGATTTACATCTCGCGCAGGATGCATCGGACGTAAGTTTGCTCTGTACAGACGCTGGGGAGTGAGATATGCTGTGTGCAAGTAGTAAAGTTGGATCAATTTGAGCCTAGCCGAAGTGGTGATTATTCTAGGGGCCATTAGGGCGTCCCGCCAATCCTCTTCGTCGAGGGGACCCACCCATTCCACCCACTGGTCCCTCAACATGTCTAGGGAGGTGGGAGTGTTATTGATTAGGGTGCGGTATATGCGTGAAATGCCCCCCTTGCCTAGATCTCCCAACATTATCTGCGCCTCTGTGGGGCTGTACTCCGGGAGCCTCGTTCCATCCGTAATGTGTATCTGAAGGGCATGTCGCAACTGCAAATATTTGTAGAATTGGGAAGGTTGCAGGGAGTATTGGGTCTGGAGCTCCTGGAAGGAAAGCAGGTGGCCTTTAGCCCATATGTCCCCTAATTGTGTGATGCCAATGAGGTCCCATGGTTTAAACCCCTGCAACCCACTAACCTCCCTGAGCCAATCCCCCTGCCATAGGGGAGTACACCGAGTTAGCTTACGCGTCCACCCAGTGTGGCGCCACGAGGCCCGCCAGGCCAGGAACACGGAACGGGTCACCTCGGGTAATCGGGACGGGATGGGTCTTCCATATAGCATTGCTTGGACTGCCGGCAATCCCAGCTCACTCCGCTCAAGCCGATACGCTGGATCGGACCAGCCCCCGTTAAACCAGTCGTGAACCACCAGGAGGCGTGCAGCCAGAAAATAAAGATATAGGTGTGTCATTCCCATGCCCCCGTCAAAGGAGGGGATCCGGCAAGTAGACAAGGCTAGGCGAGCCCTTCCCCCGCTCCAAAGGAACTTGGTGGTGATACTGTCCAGCTCCCGGAACCAGGTTCTGGGGAAGCAGAAGGGGGTATTTTGAAGGACGTAAAGAAATCTGGGGAGTATCAGCATTTTAAACAAGGCGACCCTCCCCAGAGGGTTGAGAGGAAGCGTCTTCCATTTAGCGAGATCGTCTTTGACTTTCTTAACTAGTGGAGCGACATTAGCGCCCATCCCAGTTCAGGCAGGAGGGTGATCCATATCCCCAGGTATTTAAAGGATTGGCGCCGAAGCGGTATAGAGGATTGCCAATCGAAGCACTCCTAGAGAGGTGCAGCGGGATCAGGACTGACTTCCCGGGGTTCAGCCGGAGCCCAGAGGCCTGTCCGAAGTAGTCTAGGATCTGGAGGCAGTGTGGCCCCGATGAAGCTGGGTCGGCCAGGAAAATCAGGACATCGTCCGCATAAAGTGCGATCTTATCCGCTTCTGTATTGGGCCATTTCCACCCATTGATACGGTCCTCCGCCCTCACCAGCGAGGCCAGGGGCTCCATGGCCAGGGCGAACAGCAGTGGTGAGAGGGGACATCCCTGTCTAGTACCTCTGCTGATAGGGAAGGCCTCTGACAGTGCACCATTGACCAACACCCTTACTCGCGGGTGGGCGTAAAGGACCTGAACCATGGCCCGGAATTTGGGCCCCAGTCCCATTTCGGCCATCACATCCTGCAAGTATTCCCAATTCACCGAATCGAATGCTTTTTCAAAATCTATTGATAGGAGGGCCAAATATGGGGTGAGCAAGTGTCGGTGGGCTAGGGCCAGTTGCAGTCTACGGAGACAGTGCCGGGTCCCAAGTTGGGGCATGAAACCGCATTGGTCCGGGTGGACCAAGGAAGCCAAATAGGGCTTTAAACGTTGGGCCAGAATTGCAGCGTACATTTTCACCTCCGTATTCAGGAGGGAGATAGGGCGGTAATCCGCACAGCGACGCGAGGGAGGCTGGGATTTTGGGAGAACCACGATAGTGGCGATGTCTGTTTCAGTCGGAAAAGAACCTCTGTCCACTGCTTCCTGGAACAAATCGGCCAGCCGGAGCACTAGAATTTCGCGATATGCCGCGTAATATTCTTGTGGAAGGCCATCTGGGCCCGGTGTCTTGCCCGAGGAAGTATTAGAGATCGCTTCCTCGATTTCTTTAACAGAGATAGGCCGTTCCAAATCCCTTCGGGCGGTTTCTTCCAAGCAAGGAAGCCGCGCTTTACCATGCGCCAGGAGGCCGGCGAGCGAGAGGTCAGAGGCACGTGCTGTGTATAGACCCCGATAATAGGAGGCGAAGGTGTTGGCCATCGTCGTAGGGGTGCAGTGCACCGTTCTGACTTCATCCATCACCTCCGGGATGATGCGGTTCGCCCTAGGGTAGGTGGCTAGCCTATGCAGGATCGTACCGTTCTTGTCGCCCCAGCCGTAAATCCGTGCCACCGATGACCTCCATAAGAGCTTGGCGGCGTCCAACGATAGCTGTTTGATCTCGTTCCGGAGGTGAGCGAGTTGCCGGGCCTGGGCGGCATCATTGGACAGGGATACCGTTTGCTCTAGGCGAAGCGCTTGCGCCTCCTCGAGGAAATTTCTTGCAGCTGCGCCTGCCTTTGGCTCTTGAGCTGTCCCTTCGCGACCCCCGGATGGTTGCCTTTCCTGCCTCCCATAGGGTACCTGGAGAGGCCACGAAACCCTCGTTGGTGAGGAAGTAGTGCCCGAGTTCCGTCCCCACTGCCTGCTTAAATCCTTTGTCCTGGAGGAACCATGCGTTCATTCTCCATGTTTGGCGGGCGGACGGAGGGGGTGCCTGTACTAAGAAGCACCGGGGAGTGGTCCGAGATCCCACGCGGAAGGATGCGGACGTCAACGATCTCCGAGCATTCAGGTGCCGAGACAAAAATCGCATCTATACGCGCCTGCGTGTGGTGTGCTGCCGAGGTGTGAGTGAATTGCTGTGTGCGGGGGTGCCATATACGCCATGCATCACAGAGGCCCAACGATTCTGACCAGTTCCGAAGTTGCCTCGCTTGTGCCATGCGGGAAACCGAAGGAGGACCTGTGGTGTCAATGGCCGGGGCTGAGACTGCGTTGAAGTCACCTCCTACAATCGTGGTGCCCAGAGACATAGTGGTCACCAGAGCTGCGGTGTGGGTGAGAGTGGAGGCTAACATCGAAGGGGGGGCATAGGCCGACACCAAATTGATAGGGAAGCCGGCGAGTGAGCCACGAACTGAAACAAATGATCCCTGTGGGTCGTGAGTCACCTGGGAAGCGACAAAGGGCAGCGTACGCCTCATAAGAATTGCCACCCCCCGGGAGCCCCTGGTGAAGCCGGAGTGCCATATTCTGTCGTAACCATAGCGTGCCAGAAAGGGACAGTGGTTCCAGAGGAGATGCGTCTCCTGGAGCATGAGGATGTCTATGTGAAGGCGTTGTGCATAGCGCAGGACCGCCGTGCGTTTATGTCAGTCAAGAAGGCCATTAACATTCCACGATAACACGTGGAGGAGGCCTCAAGTGTATCGTTAACAGTCATATCCGAGGGCAGTGATCTTGGAATGAACCATTTGACAGGGGTGTGCGCGGGTATGTGGGAGCCCGCGAATGTGTGGAAAGATGCTAGTGATAGGGTCACTCCCATCCTTTGTATGGGGACCCTGTGTCAGTCCGTGGGTGCTGATACAAACAACCAACCAAATATTAACATAACAAAAGAAACTTTCCCAAACCTCCCCGCCCCCACCCCCACCCTACACTTCAAGAACGGAAGCATCTGTCGACCCCCATATGAACAATACCAAACTAGAACGTTCGTGTTAGAAGCGTGGAGGACCCCTCCATAAGTTCGGATAGGTAGCGAATCGGCAACATTAGTAGGTGCTAGATGGAAAAGTCTGCCCGTGGCATGGAGCCCCAGCGCGGCTGCACTCCTCCCCAGCGTTCAGTGATAGTTTGACAAGCCCACCAGGCTCTCAAAGAGTCGGAGTACGAGAGAGGTCTGAGTCTGGTTTGGGCGAGCCCATCCGGGACGGCGACGAAGGCAGCGCCGGGAGATCTTCTGTGGAGCGGTGCCTGCCGCGTGGCGGGGACCCCGACTGGCTGGAGGAGTCCCGGGACCTCCGAGCCGCCACACTCAAGGATCTAGGTGCTATCCGGGACTGGCGTCGTCTACGAGATTGCGTACGGCGCCGACGCCGGTGCTCCGGCGACCCCGGCCCTCGGGACTGAGAGCCTCCGGGCCACGGAAGAGGGGTCTGTCCCTGCCGGATAGGGCGTTCCTCCGTCAGCCAAGTCCAGGCTGTTTGAGGTGAGTCGAAGAAGTGGGTTTGTCCTTGAAAAATGACTCGCAGACGTGCAGGGAATTGGAGTTGGTACTGGAGACCGAGGGCCCGTAGCTTTTGTTTAACGTTAATGTAGGAGCGCCGGAGTTCCTGCACCTCCCTAGTGTAGTCTGGGAATACCATGATGGTATGGTTTTGAAACTTGAGTGGCCCTGCACCCCTTGCAACCCGCAGGATAGCGTCCCGGTCCTTGAAGTTAAGGATTTTCAGGATGATGGGGCGAGGCGGAGCACCCGGGGGAGGCCTAGGCGCCAGGGACCTATGGGCTCTCTCTATCACAAACCACGACGATAAGGTGTCTTTAGGCATCCAGGCTGTAAACCAGTCTTCGACGAAGGTGGCCGTCTGTCCCTTCTCGACCCCCTCCGGAAACCCCACCAGGCGAAGATTGTTGCGGCGGGCGCGGTTTTCAGCATCTTTGGCCCGTCGGTGAAGCTCCTTGGTGTGAGTGTTGAGGTGGGCCACTTGTTCCTTTAATTGGGAGATGTCATCCTCTGCGGTGGAGATACGGGATTCGGCTTCCGTCAGCCTCGCAGTGGCGTTACGAAGGTCCTGCCGGAGGAGGGACACGTCCACCTTAACCTCCCCAATCTTCCCCTCAACGGATGCTTGCGAGGCGCTGATGGCCGGAAGGATAGTATCCAAGTCCCTGTCGTGAGGAGGAGGGAGGCCCCTACAGCTCCCCAGGGGGTCCTGCTCCGAGGTAGTAAACCGGTCCATTTTCGTCTGTGTGGGAGCCGGTGTGGCCTTGGAGGCCCTGTCTCTCCCCATGACCTGTGGTAATTTTGATCGCTGGGCGGACGATGAGAGGTCGACACAGGGAGGATGCAGCGAGCCCAGGGGCCCCGCCAGGAGGCCGGGACCCCGCCGGATCACCCGAGGGTCAAGCTGTCACTCGGGGTCCAGCCAAATCGCTCCGGATTGCCACCCGATAAGATGGCCGTTGGCGGTGACCCCAGGAGGCCCCCCTCCCGTCAATGCTCCACCTCGGGCCCCCGATCCCACAGACCCGGGCCCCGTCCGTCGAACAGGGGGGGGGGGCACACACGGACCGAAGGAGATATGCCACAGTGGGGGAGGGGAGGGGGAGCCCTCGATTGCGTCCTCTCACTCGCCCTGCCGCCCGACACGACAGCCGATCATCCTCTTCACACACAGGCGGGGGATGGGGACACCTTCAGGCCTTGGCAAGAATCTAGTAGTGCATGCCACGAATGACCCAGAAACAGGGGCCCAGCTCCGCCCGCGGGGCAGAGCCCACCGCAGGCTCCCCCGTCCCTCACCAGGCCCCCACCGTCCGCAGTCCTGGCTTCGCTGACCCGGGATCAGCCCCTGATGGTAGGAGGTACGCACCCACCCGGGATAGAAAGGGAGTGGGGGGGGCACCAGCAATAGTATCCTCCACGCCGCTGCCCGATCTAGCAGCCGATCCCCCGCCCCACTCACCGGATGATGCGGCTACCCACCGGGAGCGCTGCTCAGTGATTCCGGGCCCAGGACGACAGGAACAGGCCACCAATGCAGACACCCAGCAGGCCTCAGTTCGTGGCTGCCAATCCGGGCGGGGGGGGACGCGTTTGGCAGCGTCACTGCCCGACCCGGCAGTTGATCCCGATCCTGGCCCCAGCAGGATCTGTGGTAGGGGCCCCGGCCCAGGGTCGAACCCGGAGGAGGGTGTCACCAATGCCCCCAGCCGTCCTCGCTATGCCTCACCTCCCCGCCAGCCGCGCCGCTGGCCGATCGGGGGAGGACGCGGGGTAGGATCCGCGATGCCGCTCACCTCGGGTCTGTGGGCGGGCGGGACCGCAGAGCTCCCCAGAGCCGTCCCTGCCCGCCAGTCTTCAAGATATCGGCCACCCGGCCGCCTCTGCTCACGGGACCCTCCCGCGCCTCCGCTCTGTCCGAATCTCCCGGCGCTACCAGCAGGGCGCCGCCGCCATCGGGAGAGTAGGCCGCCGCAGGCCGCCGTCCGCACCAGCCACACCAGCCCCTCACCGAGGCTCCGGGTTCCGGAAGGAGAATGCCACCGCACCAGGGGGGCTCCCCCACACAGGCAGAGCTCGCGGCGGAGTGCCGATACGGGCAGAAGTCGAGGCGGATGACGGAGGGGTCCGGAGCACTCTTAGAGTGCGACCGCCATCTTGACGCCTCAGGCCACGCCCCCCTTGGTCTTAAACCCATAAACCACTTCGCTATTCTCAGGGCTCTCCTGTTCTGGATTAGAATATGGACCTGTAATACACAGGTCCCGGGGAAGGAGGCCCTAGAAGAGCTAATTGCCTTGCACAAACATACAGGTCGTATTCAGTGGTTTAACATGATCAAGGACTGGTTCCTAAAATTAGGGCTGGGGTGTATCTGGGAGGAGCCAGAGTCTATAATGAAATCAATGGTCCCCGTTCTCAAAAAAAGGTTCTGGGAGTATATGGACTCACAAAGTCTAGAAGGCAATGCACATGGCACTTTATCCTCTAGTTTTTTAAACATCAAAGGATGGTATGGTCTCGAAATGTTTTTGGATGATATTGAACCCCCCCAGGCAAGAGCGCTGTACATTAAATTTAGATATGGAGCTCTCCCTTTAAACTCCAGAAGAAGTTCCTGGGAAAATGTGTCTGTAACATCACAGTGCCCCACATGTCATACTTCCTCTGACACCCTTGATCATTTTCTTTTCTTTTGTCCCTCTTATGTTGATCTTCGTAAAACCTGGATAATTCCTGCCTGCCGTTTATTATCTTTTACACGCCCCAGTGATGCCCTACGCATTTTTAGATCAGACACCACAAGGTGGCTTGTATTTGCAATATCGAGATTTTTGCTCCTTGCCTGGTGGAAGAGGTCAAAAATGATAAAAACTGCTTCTGAGATCTTGACTTGACAACACTAATCAATCTGACCCCAGGGAATTGAACAATGTATTTTATACTTTTTAGATGCTGTGATAGCATGTTTTAAAATGCAATTTAAAAAAAATGAAATATGGCACTGTATATTTGAACTGTTTTTATGCTTATGAACTGTTTTATGATGTAAATGATCATATTTTTGATCGAATAAAGAATATATACTATGACCAGTACATTTTTGTGTTCTTCAAACAGTGTTGATATTAGTGCAAAACCTAACTATAACGTCACTTTAACCTTTGGTATTTTCATTCAATTTTTAGGGCTTTGTGATGTAAGCTAAAATCTTAGTACCTCACCTATCTATAACTTCACTTTAACCTTTGTTTTTTTACAGTACTTTTGTTTTGTTTTTAACGTAATGTATTATTACCAAATCTAACTATACCGTCACTTTAACCTTTGCTTTTTTTTTCCAGTGATTTTTAGTTTTTTTTCTATAATATTCATCCAGCTCTGCCACTGAGCACAGCGTTTGACTATGCATAGCAAGGGGTTGGATGCAGGGCTTGGCCTGATGCCAGGCTTTGTGCCCCGCCCACCCATCCCCGCTGCACGGAGGCATGTTGTTGGCTGCAGGACACCCAAACCCCTGCAGGCTGCCAACAACCACTGTCAGCCAACACCCCCCCCACCCCGTGGCCCCCACCCCACATTTTTCATTTTTTTATTTTTTACATTTTGTTCCTGCAGTACATCCATGGTACAACCACACAAGCAGCAGTCCGAAGTGCTGTGGGACAGTGTAAGCTTCCATTTGCAACGCTTTCATGGTCCTGCAGTTCTACACAGGAGGGCTGCACTCATTTTTTTTTTTATTTGGTCACCCTGGTTCCTCTGAGACCCCACCATAAGCCCCAGGGGGTCAGGGTACCCCTATGCTTCCCCCTTGTATGTGTTATAGTTGAGTTACAGTATGGGTTCCAGTTAAGATAGAGTTTCCATAGGAAGAGTGTTTTTTGTTTTGCTAATAACTTTGGCACCGTTTGACTAATCCTAATGAAACGTTCCACAACAGTTCATCCACCTCAGTAACGTAATGGAAAGTTCAGAGTGATCTGTCTACCAGGAGCTGAGAAAAAGGGATTCCAAAACACATTTTTCTCATGCTATTTCCATAGGAATTTTAGACAGCAATACAGAAAAAACGACTGAACTCAATTACACCAACTTTGACAGAAAGCTAGATCTCTACTCAGAAAAAGTGCTTTGTGTGATTTGGTGTTAATCCATTCAGTGTTTTATGAGAAATGAAGGTTCAAAAGTTAGTGATATCGGGACAGTTGGTCCAGCAAGAGTCCTGCTGGATTCCTAAGGTACTGCAAATTAAAAACTAGGGCGGTCTAATTGGCTGAGAAGGCCCTTTTTTCCATTGGGCGTTTCAGTCCCGCTGGACCATTTCCAATCCCAGTCCTGCAGGACCTAGTTTTGTGAATGCAACTTTTCAGTTGACATTGCGACCAAGCAATTTCAGGACTCGGGGACTCGGTCCCCGTGTCCTGAGTTTCATTTAGAAAATAGATATAAGGGGGCTGGGTATGGGTGCCCAGAGGAACCCCATCCTGGGGTCAAAATAAAAAGAAACATTTTTCAGGCTTGCCACCAGGCTGTCAAATGTGGAGCTATTTGCCGCACCTGGCGGGATAGTGGATCATCTGTCCCAGGCTAACTAGGCACTTTGTTTAGGATGGTGACATTCCAAACTCCCATGTAAATAATTTTCTTGAACCACATTTTGTTATTTATTTCTGGGTCAACCTGCTTTAAAGTCACCACTTGCCCAACATGTATATGAAATCCTCACAAGAGAGCCACAAAATACTATAAGTTGATTTTAAATCCTAAATAATTTTGACCAATGTAAGTGGACCAGTGTGTCTTGCAAATATCTACTTGTTGCAGTGTGTAGTCGGTTCTGAAGGGTGTCTTCAAATCTTTTCCAGGCTTAACCAGAAACCCTTCGGAAGCATCCAGTTTTGTTTCTGCTACTATTTTACATTCGATTATGCACAGATGGTTTTATGGTCAACCCTAGTGTAGGTAAACTTTGTATTTAATTCATATGCAGTTTTTCTCAAAGGTACACACCCAATAAATCAAAAATCCAAAGTTTCCCATAAAGTTTACCAACAATTCCTTGTTTGCGAGTTGATGGAGAGAAGGGAGGGCAGCCTATTGGGGACCACAATGAAGCTTTTGGCCTGGACTGCACAGATGCTTCTAAAGGGTCTGCTCCTAGGATTCTTTGTGAACCTCATACACATCAAAATGCTACCTCAAATATGCCAGTGAAAATGTGTGGAGTAGATTTCAGGATTTTCCAAACCCTGCTTTGTGAAATGGGACCGGTATAACATATTTTCCCTGTTTCCCTCTTTTAAGGTCCCTAACTCCAAAGCAAGTCAATGGCCGTGCACAGTACTCCAATTCCTACCAAATGTTTGCATGTATTCTACTGCTATTTTTCACTTTATCTATTTTTAGAGTAGTTATACACCACAAACGCATATGAAAAAGTAATTTTCAGAATAATATCTAAGAGCAACTCATTTCTGGTTGAGACACAAGCATTTGTGGTCCAATAACATATTCCCAAAAGCACATATCAGATGAAATACTGGATTTAGGCCACACGTATTTCAGATCTGAAAATAACCATCAAGTCATATGTTCTTCACAATACTTCCTTACAAGCAAGGAACATCAACAACTGGACTGCTTTCGGAATGTATGCCGATGATGCTTAAAAGCTTGCCAGCTTACATGTATATCCCTATTAAATACTCAAATTTGACAGAGGAACCAGAGGTCAATAGCCACTATCTATCCATATATTACAAGAAGCAACATTTCGTGATGGCAGTCTTTATTTTTAATAACACAATTTTATTAGTTTTATTTTGCAAACACAACACAGAAAACAGATCGTTTCAAGTTCGGTACAAAAGTGATTATCGCATATGCCAAAAACAGGGCAGTTTATGGGAGAAGCCTCCCCCCTGCATTTGCCTCAAGTCCAAAGTAAGCCCATCACTTCCCCCAGATCTTAGTGTGTTTCTGCAGTCACCCAGCGCCTGGTAAACTGGTTGTTCTATCATGGCGCACCAGTCCACGCCCACCCGCCATTCAGCTAAGATGGTGAAAGCATATGGGTTGTGAGAGTGCTCCCTCCTGCCACAAGTGCCGAGGTGCTAGGTAGGTGGCGTGCAAGTAGTACAGCTGGATTAGTCGCAGCCTGAAGGAAATGGCAATCTCTCAGGGTGCCGCAGGTGCATCTCACCAGTCCACGTCGTCCAGAGGGCCCACCCAGCCCTCCCACTTCCTTTTGAGGGAGAGGAACTCCTCTGGGGTGTTAATCACCAGCGTACGGTATGTACACAAGATCGCCCCTTTGCCAAGATGACCCACAAGCACCTCCGCCTCAAGAGGGTTAAATTCAGGTAGGGTGTGGAATCCCGCAGGTGGTAAGACAGGGCATGATGCAGCTGTAGGTATTTGTGAAATTGGGAACGTACTAAGAAGTAATGTTGTTGCAGGTACTTAAAGGAGCAGTGATGTCTGGCATGGCGGACATCTCTGAGGGTAATGAGCCCAATTCTCTTTCATCTCTTAAAGCCTTCAAGCTGGGCCATGTGGTGCAGCCAGCGTCCCACCCACAGAGGAGTAAGTTCCGGCAGTGTTTTGTCCCAGCCCGTAAAGCGTAAGGGCACCTGCCATACCTTGATAACCACCATGATCAGGTGCGGAAGGTGATGGGGTATAGGACTACAGTACAGCAGCCCCATTATAGTATTCAGGCCCAAGTAGGCAAGCTCGAAACAATAAGCTGGATCGTCCCAACCACAGGTCAGCTAATCGTTAATGACCACCAGCTGAGACGCTCAGTAGTAGAGCCAGAGGTGGGCATCCCAAGACCACCCTTGTATGTCGATTGCATGCCCCTACTGAGTGCTAAACTGGGTCGGTGGTTTGCCCACAAGAAATTACAGATTGTGGCATTACGTGTCTGAAACCAGCTCTGCAGGATATCAAATAGAAAGTGTTGGAGGGGATAGAGGAACAAAGGAAGAATCATTATCTTAAATAAGGCTATTCTCTCCATCATGCTGAGCGGAAGTCAGCCCCACTTCTGAAAGTCGTGTTTCATGCATCGAACGCAGGGTGCGATGTTGAGGTGCCAGGCCAGGTCTTTGGAGATATGGAAGGCAGGGTATTGGAAAGTCAGCATCCGAATGGGTATGGATTCTTCCCAGTCTACCTTGAGGTGGTCCCTGTGGAACAGAACCAGGAGGGACATATTCTGGTTTACTCTGAGCCCAGCTCGTAGAGGATCAGGATCACCAGCACATGGGATCCCGACAGATGAGGATTGGTGAGAAAGAGAAGGATATCATCCGCATACACTGTGATTTTGTCCTCAAACTGGTCAGCCCACCACCATCCCTGTGTCCAGGCATCAACACAAATGAGATGCGCCAGGCGTTAAATGGTAGAGGGCAAAAAGAATTGAACAAAGGCAGCATCCTTGCCTAGTGCTCCTAAATATTGGGAATGTGTCGGAGAGTACTCCGTTGATGTGCACCTGCGCCAGTGGGGCGGCATAGAGCAAATTCACATAGGACCTGAACCAGGTCCTAAGGACATCTGTGGCTGGAAGGAAAAGCAAGTCTATGTGAGAGAACGTCTCGTGTGTGGCTGAGTTGTTAGTGTAATCCCGGTCCTTGGGGTGCCATACACACCAGGCATCACAAAGCCCCAAGAAATCCATCCATGATGATAGCTGCCAGGCGCAGGATAGCCTGTGTGCTGTAGGCATGCCAGAGCAGTCCAGGATTGGAGCAGGTGAGGCATTAAAGTCCCCACCGAGGGTAGGTACCCCAGATGGGAACGCGAGGAGTACTCCCCTAAATGCTGCTAAAGCCAGGGCTGGGGACTGGGTCGGTATGTAAATACTGAGAAGGCTGTAGGTATTCTTCTCCAAGAGACCCTCCACCCCCACAACACAGCCCTGGGCATCAGAGATAGTGGCTGTCACTACCAGTGAGAAAGACCTGTGGAGAAGCAGTGCCACCCCTCTGGACCCTTTAGTGAATCCCGCATGATAGACTGTCATACCCAAACCACCTCAGAAAGAGGCAGTGAGAGCCCAGAAGGTGGGTTTCTTGTAACATCAAGACGGCAAGCCTGGAGCGCCTAGCTTATTGGAGATTGACAGTTCACTTAATGCTTTCCCGAAGGCCATTCACATTCCAGGGCAGGAGTTTAAAGTGTGGCATTGGAATCCGGGACAATTGTAGTGAAAACAGAGGCAGCAGGGCCCAGGGGCCAAGTCAGGCCTCAAGAGGAAGGGGGGTAGGCCACCACTTCCAGTCCAATCAGTGCCTAGTGTGGTGTACATCGGAGTGAAATGTTATATTCCAAATAGGTACCCTATATAGGCGCAGGTAACATTGCAACCTTTCACCTATATTCTTCCCTACATTACATACATAACGGTTCTTAGGCACTGACCTTTTACCTAGATATGACACTGCATTCAGAACGCAGGTTTTTCCCTGGTTCGATTCTCATACATTATGCATGAGGCTTCTTGGAAGCACAGCGGGACTAACAGTAGGATTACCATCTCCTGTATAATATCTCTGTATAAAGTTCAGGCCCAACGTCATCCTTTAGGCCGACACAGTATCACAGCAAGGTAGGACTCCTGGGGAGACCTATGGGTATATATACAGCACATCTTGCTTAGGAAGATAAAGGAGACTGAGACTTCCCGGCTGACACACTGACCAGATACGCTGAGGTTCCTGCATGCAGACGCTCCAGCTCGCAGTTGTCTAACATCCCTCACGGGGTGTCCAACTCGAGACTAGGACGGGGTCCCATATTCTCTCAGGTAATGGGTTTGACTAGATCCTAGAGGGATTCTTGGCATAACACCTACACAGATGCTAGGTACATTTAGGTACATCTAGTTAGGGAGACATCGTAGGAGTACGCACTTTTATCATGTGTTTTATGTACTTGTATATATTCATGATTTCTGCAAGATGGTAGAACTATACCATCCCTTTACTTTCAGTAGTACTGCTAATCATATATCTCTGCTACTGTCTAATGGTTGTTGCAGCTCATATATTCTACACTAGAATAACAACTGTTCAATAAATTCTTATTGAAAACGACCAGACTGTTTATTCTGTGTATCTCTCTGAGACAAACTGAGTAAGCATGAATGACTGAGCGAAAGGTAGTATATTGTTTCCACGATTCTGAGGGATCAGGGTTGTCATGTTCTGAGGTTGCCAGAATCTATTCTCTCCTTGGTAAGAGGAGATTATAGTGGCACTGTGAGCTAGCTAATACAGATAGGCTAACGTATCCGGTGGCGGTGCACGGAATCAGTCTGCCACCAGTCCCACAGTTTGTTATCAAAACGCGCAGATCCTGTATAGGTTATATAGGAACTACACGACAGAAACGGTCAAGAACAAAAGTAGCAATAGAAATTAATGCAATGATAAAAACCCCACCCCTCAACTCCCCCTTCCCCATACTTCTACCCTTGAAGCATCTGTTGCCCTCAAACCCAGGGGAAAACAAACCAACAACAGAATCTTAGGAGAAACATTGACATGGAACCTCCTCCAATGTAGCCTAAAGCATGGTTCTTTAGCGTCTAGAATTACAGGAAATCTTGCATGTTGCGCCATGCATGGGACCGCTGCCAGGGTCAAAGTCAGTTGTCCACAGCAGGGTGCCGCACACTCAATGGCCTGGCATGTGGGAAGATTTAGGGGCATATTTACGTGTGGCGTTAGCCTCCTTGGCTTAGTGCTGCTCTCCGCCACTTCTGAATTGCAGGGCTGCACCGTATTTACAAGGATACGGTGCATCCCTGCGTTTCCCCCTGAGCTGGCGCTCACCATAGTGCAAGGGTGTCTGCGTTGCAGGGGAAGATTGTTTATGAGCAGGAAAGTGTCCCTTCCTGCACATAAACAATCTTTAAATGGTGTTTTGTAACTTCTGTGTGTGCTGCTTAATGCAGCACACTTAGAAGTTGTAAAACGTACATTTTTTAAATGATTGTTTATGTGCAGGAAGGGACACCTTCCTGCACATAAACAATCAATGGCGTTTTGCTGTTTCCTTTGTGTGCTGCACAACGCAGCACACATAAACAGCAAAAACAAGGAAAAATTAAACATTTCTCCTCGTTGCGCTAAGGTAAGAGCAGGTTTTCCCTGGTCTTAATTTTGGTGCTGCCCCATATTTACCCCACCCTTGTAAATATGGGGCCGCGTCAAAATCAATGGGTGTTGCGGTGGATCGTCCACCGCAACAGCTATTGCCCTCTCCTTTCACGCTAAGTATAGCGTGAAAGGGTGCCTTATTTACATTTACAAGGCAGCGTTAAGCCACGTTCAGTGGCTTGATGCTGCCTTGTGAATAAGGCAAAGCCCCTATCACCACCACAATGTCGTGAAAAGTGACCTGGGGACACAGATGGGCTGCGAGCATCCTTTCTCTCCCTGCCCATTCCTAAGCCTCTTCCGGGGTGTCAAAGAAGAGGGTCCAAGAGTCATGAATCCCTTTGAGTCTTGCGGGTAATATGAGCATATATTGTACGTTAATGGCCTGTAGTTTCTGCTTGACCTCATTGTAGGATTTCCTCCGCTGTTGAACAGTCCGGAAAATCAAGATGCGATTGAAGTTGTGGGTCAGAGAGCCTGCTTGTTGAGCTTCACGGAGAGTCACATCCCTCTCTCTGTAATAAAGAGCATGCTCTATGAAGGGACGAGGGGAAGCCCTGGGGGGGGGGCATGTTGGGCCAAGGAGCGGTGTGCCCTTTCAACAACAAACCAGGTTGACAGTTTCCCCTCCACCGTCCAGAAGGGGAGCCAAGTCTCAAGGAATTTCTCAGACTGCGGACCCTCAATTCCTTCAGGAAAGCCGACAAAGTGCAAGTTATTGTGCCTAGATCTATTTTCTACATCTTCTGCACATGGTCCAAGGTGGCAGCGGTGGCAATCAGTTTAGACACAGATCGTTTGAGTGCAGCCACTTCATCCTCCAATGTGGAGACCCTGCCTTCTGCTTCAGAGACCCTTCCTGTTGGCAGTCTTACATTTTTAGAAGTTCACGTTTTGCTGAAGAGGGTATTGAAGACCTATGATAAACAAAATTGCATTTTCCAACATTCTGGTGTGTAGTCTTATGTTTAATAGAAGGAATTAATCAGAGCAAATTTATATACTCTATAAAACCCTTTTACTTATAATGGTGACCGTTCCTATTAATCACTTCTGAATAGTTTCTACTGGACCCAATTGCTGACTTATGTTTTTAGGGACATCTTCTGAAATGCTATGGAGAAAGATCCAATTTATTCCTACTTCTTCTTCGAACTGGTTATTTATACATATGGTGTCTGTTGGTTTTGCTTGGGGTTTCCCTGCATTTAGTACAATTACCTCTGTAAGTGGTCCAAGGGTATGCTTTAAGGTACAGTGTGGTGCTGTGCCTTAATGATCGTCTTCCTTCTGTTGGTGGTGGATTAACAGTTTTTGGTGTTTTCATAATACCCTGGCCCTTGCAAGGATGATGTCTGTTGGCTGCTTTCCCTTCTTCCAGGTCTGCCAGGAACACATGACCTCTAACATGCTGAAATAACCCATGAAGATAAAGGCAGGTGTTTTAGATCTCACATAGTTAACACAGGCGCTGTCTCTTTGAGACCTTTTTGTTTTCTAACATTGGGCTCAGAGGCAGGTCATCGGTTACATTGGTTAGCTTCATTGCTACTCTCATTCCTTTGCTTCTTAGTTGTCAGCTACTATAGGCTTCCTTCCTCTTCATGTGTTTGTCCTTCCCCTGGAACATGGACGCAATACTTCTGTCCTTCCACTGCTAATTTTTTTGGGCACTACTTTTTTCTTTGTCATTGAGAACTGAGATGTATCTATCGTTTACTTATCTTTCCTTTATGCTCCTCCCACCTGCTGATCCTCTCTCTCACTTCTGTTGTTGCCAGTTTGCCTCCAGTCCCTCCATCCTGCCCTTCATTGTCTGTGTGCTTGCTCCCAGCCACTCCTTCCCAGTCTCCATTGTTCATGTCACCCTGACCCTACCTCTGTTTCACCCCCCGGCTCTGCCTTCCTCAGGGTCATTTCCTGCTCCCTATGTGTCACTTCCTGCCCCCACTCACTCCTTGTTGTCTCCTGCCCCCACTCCCTCCGTGTTGCCTCCCGCCTCCCACTCCGCAATAAAAAAAATAAAGTGCTATGCCATGTCATACCATTCTTTTCCAACACCTTCCCTTTTCCATGTTGCTCCACCCCATGCCCTTCCTGTGTGCTGCACCTCCCTCCACCCGCCACACCAGCAATAAATAAAAGCACCATAATGCGATCAGCACTGGCCATATTGTAGTGCCTTGTGAGTTAGCAATGACGGAACACTTTTGGCTCCTGATGGGCTCTGTAGAGGTGTGAATTAGTGCTAGAGCGGAATGCAGTGAAGGCTGATTTAGAATGTAGAGTTCCCAGTTACATGCTGAAGAATAAAGACAAGTGATACTAAGCTCCGTGTGTGGTGTAGTCATTGGCGGGTACCCGGGCTGGGGAGGACGCTACAAATGGTGACGAGATGGGGGATAAGTAACCCGAAGATCAACAGTGCTCTCCCAGCCAAGAATGACAAAGTTGGTGAAACCATTGATGAATTTGTGGAGACTTGACACGCTTATCAAACACTGTAAGTTCAATGAATTTAATGACGAAGAAGCTATACGCCTTAGAGTTATTGATGGATGCTTCTCAGATTCATTCAGATGATGAATGCTGAGAGAAACTCTTAGTCTGGAGAGAGTGTTCATGGCTGCCAGAGCTGAAGAGCATGCCAATAGACAAGCTGCAGACATGGAGGCCGAAGGTGCCCAGAATATATCAGTCATGAGTGTGAAAACTAAGCCACAGACTGAAGGACACCAAGGTAAATGTACCACCATTGGACAGATATGTAAAGGCTGTGAGAAGCAGAACCATTTTGGGATGGTTTGCAAAGCAAAGGAAAAAGCAAGTGTGTCACACCTCGAAGACAAAATGGCCAACGGAATGTTCCACAAGCAACGTTTGATGCACACGCACAAGGCCAAGCAGCGACATCAGTTAAGACAAATCGGCACTGATCAAAGTCAGTTGTCATCTAAACCATCATCAAACCGTTCTTCTATATCAGTATCAAGTGAAAGTGAAGAAGATTGTTGTGCCATATCGATGTTTACCTCAGAAAAGCATGCACATGTTGGACTGGTCTCATGTGAAGAACAATGTTAGTCAAAGAAAAGTCAACATGCTAAAGCACTAAAGTAATTCGAACGCTGTCCGCAGACTACAATGAAAGTAAATGGTTGTTCAATACCTTTCATCATCTACAGTGGTGCTTCGATAAATATTATGCCTGAGGAGAAATATAATGAATTGTCTCCATTACCACAACTTACGCCAAACAAAACCAAAGTGTATACATGGGCTGCATTGATGCTGCTAGAAAGTCAAGGTTCATTTGTAGCAACAATGAAACACAAGAAAAGGAAGGTGCAAGCACTCATCCATGTACTTTAAGGTAGCATCAAGTGCCTGTCTATTCAGTTTCAGTACAGCTGCTGACATGGGACTGATTCCCATAAACTACAACATGAATTACATGAAATAGTAAGTGTAGGAAAGTAGGATCTGCTTCTTCTGGTTACCCCCACATTTTGCTTGATGTTACACTGTTTTGACTAGTCTGACTGGGATCCTGCTAATCAGGACCCCAGTCTATCTGCTTTCTCCTTAAAATGTTATGTCATGTACTTAGGTACACTCCAGAATGGATACTGGGGTACCCTTATCAGTCCCTAGTATATGGTACACATGTACCCAGGGAATAGGTACCCCAGAGGCCTCCCATGGGCTGAAGCATGTATTATGCCACCAGTGAGAGGCCATGCAAAGGGAACTACAGGCCTGCCATTGCTGCCTGTGTAAGATGGTGCATGCACCACTTACTTTGGATATAGGTTTACTATATCTATAGGTCACTACACTTAAAACGTTTAAGTCACCCCAAAGCAGGCCTTGACAATCCTGAAGGCATGGTGCTGGGTTTTATGTGAGAAGATGCCCCTGCATGAGCAGAGCACCCCTGCAGCCTTCGGAGACCTTTCCCCCGGGTTGTCGGTGACGCAGCCAGACACATAGGTAGAGGTGCATTATATGCTTGCGTAAAATGCTATCTCGAAAATGACTGCAACAAACCATGTCCTGTTTGGTATCAAACACCTTGGAATCATACCTCCATACCGGTAACCGGTATGGGAGGTATGATTCCACCCTTCAGAAGCAAGCTTCGTGGGGTCCCTGGTCTTCCCAGTACCAGCATTCTCGACCCGGACAGCACAAAATGGATGCTGCCGACCAGAGACACATTTTTGCCCTCCTGCCGCTGAGCCAAGCTCGAGCAGAGGAAGGCAGCACAATATGCATCCTGTCACAGGGAGGTGTGACAACCTCCCAGACAGGATTTAGTGTATTGGGGCTGGGTGGGTGCATTTCCACAGTACCTGAAAGTCTGCACCTGGGGCACATTTGGTGTCCCTGTGCATAGTCCAGCTCAAACCAGTTCTGGGAGCCGTTGGCTCCTGCTCTGGCGCGAAACTGGACAAAGGACATGGGAGTAACCTCCTCCCTGTCCTGACCCTCCCCTAGGAGGGTCCCCTGAATCTGCCAACCCTCTCCCGTAGGTACATAAGGGCTTACCTGGCTGTAAGACTTTAGATTTTACGTGGACAAGATTCTGCAACAAGAAACCACTGACCTTCTACCGTCTGGACACTGGACTTCGCTGGACCTCGACTGGGCCCGACTTCGTCTCCCTCTCCGTCCAAAGCATCGTCTGTGCCCTTGCACCATACAGGCTCCGTGCAGGACCTGGGGAGCACTAAGGACAACTGAAGAATCTCCCTTGGGGTGAAGGAGTCACTCCCCTGCATTCACAGGCACCGCAACGCAACTGACTGGTCTGCTGATCCTGAGCTCCTGTGGACTTCGAAGGCTTCAGCAACACAGGAGGTGGGTTCCGAAGTTCCTTGAGGTTGAGCTGCCCTCTCACCGAGTTTGAGGCCAGTATCCCTCGTGGGGACCGCATAACCCGAACCCCTGTGCACCGCGGACATTTGCAAGTGCATATACTTGTTGGCAATTCCCGAGCTTGTGCATTGGACTCCGTGTAGTCCTGACTCCGAGCAGTATTTCCACCCAAGAACTCCGGCGTCCTTGCACCGAGTGCTCCGTGGAGTGGTACTTTGCGATCTAGCTTGAGGTCCCCCCGCGACTCCGGGTCCTTCGACCTGTAGGTCCTCTTGAGGGTCATCTTGATTTCTATTGGGCTTCCCTGGTTGCTCCTGAAGTGCCCTGTCTCCCCATTGCTTGGTGAGTCCCATGGATCTTGCTGGTCCACACCGTAACCTGCTTGACCTTCCTGCGTGGGTTGCTGTTGCCAAGGCGTGTTGGTGCTCCAGCCAGACACTGACCCCTCAGCACTCGACATCCTTTGTGGGAGAGCTTGCATCTGGCTCCTGGTCATCCTCGACATTTCCTGGACCTCGTGGCTGCAGAGTCAAGCATCCCTTCTTCGCACCTAAAGCAACCGACATCGGTAGGCATTCGTCGACCGAGCCCCTGGTCACCCTGAAGTGACCCAGACTCTGTCCCCTCTGCTTGCAGGTTCCTTCCATCACAAATCCACCCTTGGATTCCTACGGACACTTTCTTCCTTCCTGGCAGCAGCTCTTCTTTGCAACCCTCCATTGAAAATGACGGCGGTTTCCAACACCACTCCAGGCCTATGCACCCGGCTCCTCTGGGATAGGTAACTCGGGTACTATGGTATCCACGGGTGGGGTGGCTCTCCAACCTCCTAAGTTCCAAAGGGTTTCCTCGAAGTCCACCGGGAAGGGTCCTTAAACTTTAAAATTGTAACCGTGACTTCCCCATAGAATTGTACGGAGCCCGCGGTCGTGTTAGCACACTGCACCCATCCTCCGTGGGGTCCCTTTCTACTCACCTTGGGTGGTTCCTTGGGGTCCCAGCGATTCTAAGTGTTCTAGACACGGTCTCGACTCCAGTCGTGGTTCTTATACCACTATTTTAGTATATGGTTTGGTCTCCCCCGGGAGCCCACTGTGTATTGTGCTACTTACAACTGTTTCTTTGCTAAAGTATTGTGTGCTTTGTGTTGCATCCTCGATTAGAGGATACTAGAGAGTGTTATATAAATAAATACATATTTTTATAACTACTGTGTGGTTCTCCTTTCATTTAGTTAGTACTAAAGGTGATATTCTGGTAAAACAAGCTGCTTTACATTCCTTCAAGATTAAGCCTGAAGGCTGCTCTCCACAACTACCACTAGGATAGCTTTCTAAAGGTTATCTTTGACCTCATACATCATAAGGGTCGTTTAAACTGGTGCAAGGTGCCCACTTTAATTAGTGGACAGCATATACCAGGCCAATTTCTCACAGTAAGTTAATTCCCTTCATTGTTTTCATGGTTTAGGAAAGCTTAAGACTATGAAAGTAAAGCTGCACATTAATGAGGAGGTCTGTCCTGTTACTTAAAGACATAGATTAATTGCTTTTTAATTGCAAGACACTGTTGGAAAAGAACTTGAATCGTTACTTAAGCATGATATCATTGAGTGATCTACTGTTCCCAGGCCATGGGTTTCTCTCATAGTGGCAGTGCCCAAAAAGGACAGTAAAGGAGCTGTACGCATATGCGTTGACATGCGTCAGGCAAACAAGGCAATTGAACGAGACCGACATCCAGGTGCAGACATTGCTGACATGATAACGAAATTAAATGGTGCAAAGGTCCTTTCTCACCTTAATTTGAATAAAGGTTATCATCAGTTGGACTTGAAGAAAATTGCAGGTACATTACAACCTTTTCTACACATGTTGGTCTGTTTTTGATACAAAAGACTAAGTTTGTTGCATCATTGGCTGCAGATTTTTTCCAAGTCGTCATTCAACGTATTATACAGTCTGTCATTAATGCATTCAATTATAGCGATGACATATTGGTTTTCAGAGCTACACAAAAAGAGTACCATAAAACTCTCAATAAGTATGTCATTTACTTGCGGTTCCAGGTTTGACTATTTTTTAAAAATAATCTTTATTAATTTATATTCCATAGGCATCCCAACCGCCCCCGCCCCCACATCCACCCACCCCGTCAGGACTGGTGATATTTCATCAAGTATAAATAATCAAACACATTACAGCATTTCATAACAAATACATATGCATCTCAGATAATTAACAATTCTATAGCAAATCCTATGTAACTCTATCTATGTCCTAAAGTGACAAGTGCAATCTACCGTTTTAAGGCCCTGTTGCTGAAAAAAAAAACTTCAAGGACATAAACCTTCAAATCTATCATGGTCTGCTTTTATCTTGTATCCACTCAGTTCAGGGGGCCCAGATTATCATACCTTTCCGATGTATACGATTCCCTTTCCGCTTGTATATAGCTTTTTCCAAGTTATATATCGCTAAAAGCCTGGGCAGCCATTGTTGGAATACCGGTGGTCGAGGTCCAACCAGGCTGAAGCGATACAGAGCCTTAGAATTGCCAGTGTCCGTTTCCCATCTGATTTATCTCAGATATTCCTAATAAAATCACATCGACAGATAAAGAGTATTTATCCATATCCTCGGGCATGGCAAAATTAAGGTAACCATAGATTCCACCGATTGAGATTGCTCTGCCTTTTAAATTTTTTTCGATGGCTTCTATTCTCTCGAATTTAGGCCGTCCACCCCCTTTACATAAAAGAAAATCTCTAACTTGAAGGAATTAAAGAAGTCCTTCCAGTCAAGATTACATTCTTTTTTCATGTCCTCAAAAGAATGGAGCCCAGAGGGGGAAAAGAAACAACCCACCCAGTGAATTCCATCCCTGATCCATTTCTTCATATGGTAATCTCTAAAAGGCTCTGGTAGATTAAAATTATTAGATAAAGGTTTGTAAAAGGATAATCTGCCAATTCCTAAAACTTTGCATACTTTAAAAACACTGTAAAGAGTCTTAAAATGAACTTTTCTATAATAACTGTCATTCAATTGTCACCATACACATCCCCAGGCCTCTTTTCCCATCGTAAATTCGAAAGGCGGAGGCACCACTACTGTTCCTATACTATCATCGTTCTCACATAGCAACTCTCAACTATAAATCAGTGTAGTAGCCCAATAATACAATTTCAGATTTGGTAGGGCCCATCCCCACGCTCCCTAGGTAGGGAGAGAAACCTTAGGGCTCGTCTAGGTCTAGAGTAGGCCCAGATAAATCGTACAAATAAGTTTTCCATTATTTTAAACCATTGAGGAGAAAACTCTAAAGAAATAGCCCGAAAAAGATATAACATTTTAGGGAAAAAAAGCATCTTTTTAAAAAAACAACTTTATTTATCATTTTCAAACGAATCAAAAAATAACGTACAGGTCACATTATGGTCGTGTCTGATGCAATTAAAGAGACAAGGTACATTTACACAAGTGTCTTAATGACAGCGGCAAATTTCAGCATATACGGTATATCAGGGTGTTTGTTACATTACAACCACAGGGCATTTACAAGCAGAGAAAATATGAATTAGGGCACATAAAGGATGAGTGGCTGCTATATTTCCTGCACGTGCGTACGGCAATGCAAAGGCCAAGTATTTAAGCATGCAACGTGTGGCCTGTTGGAGCTGGGGCCTGGTATCTGAAAAAGGAAAGGTGGTGGTATGGCGTGTTGTGTTAAAGGTTTGTTCAGGTGAGCCTACGGGGTTGGGTGCATCTTTGGAGTGCGGGTCGTTGCATAGGTGTGTGCAGCCGCCCATGTAATGAACGGGGCTCAGATGTCTTTGGGTCTTGATGCAGTGGGCATCAGATCTCAATACGCTGCAAGCATCTCCTGACAGTAGGTCACATCTTTTATCCACATGTTGACATTGGGCGCGTGAGGTGATCCCCAGTGTATCGCAATGCGGCGCTTGGCCAGAAGGAACATCATGGCCGATAGGCGTCCAACGCCTGGAGGGGCGTCGGCCACGTGGCCGAGGATGGCAGTGAGAGGGGTACAGGTATGTTGAAAGCCTGTTACCTCATGAATAATGTCAAACACCCTCCCCCAAAACAATGAGATGGGGTCGCAGTGCCATGCAAGGTGTAGGAAGGTGGCTTGTGTGTCCGCACAGCGCCAGCATGTGGCATCCGGTCGCAAGCCCATTTTCTGTAGTTGCAGTGATGTATGGTATAACCTATGCAGGAATTTGAAATGTATTAACCGTAGCTTATAATTGGGCAAGAGACGTTTGAGTTGAGCGCAGCAAAAGGCCCATTGTTTGTCAGTGGGTGGTGGATCCAGGTCTGAGGACCACTGCGCCAGCGCAGTAGGTGTCGTGATCGGGCTAGTGTGTTGTGTAATGTTATAAACGCGGGTTATAAGCTTCTTGGGTGAGGGGTTTGCTAAAATGTTTTCCAATGAGAGTAAGGGTGCAGGTGCAGTGGGAAATGAACTGTGTTTTTGCCGACAATTGGCCCTGAGTTGGTGATAAAGTAGGAGTTCTAAGATAGGGGCACGTGCGTCATCCAGGTTTTGTGGCCGAGGGAAAAACTCGTTAGCCAGGTACAGGTCGGCAAAAGTGGATAGACCCATCCTTCGGGCTCTTTGTATAGAACCAATGTCCTGCATTGGGGGGAAGCTTGGGTGGTGGGCCAGGGGCATGGATGGGGCGTATAGTATTGGTAGATTCGCCCGGCGTCGAAGTCCCTCCCAGGCCCAGCGGAGATTTTCCACTGTATTGATTTCAGCGTTAGGCCTTTTGTAGGTGTAATAGATAGCAGCTGGTAGAGGTGCTGGGAATGCAACATCCCTTTCCACTGCCACTAGGGGTTGAAACGGGACAGGATGGACCCAGTAGTGGAGATATTGGGCCTGAGCGCTCAGAGCATATAGTTCAAAGTCTGGTGCCCCAGGACCCCCCTGCGTCAGTGGCAGTGTCAGGACCTCCCAGGAGATGCGGGGTTGTTTACCCGCCCAGACCAGAGAGATTAAAAGGGAACGTAGCCGTTTGAAGAAGGCCTTCGTGAGGGGGATGGGAATGTTGGCAAAGAGGTACAAGAACTTGGGCAATATAATCATTTTAGTGATTGCTATCCTGCCAGCAAGCGACAGTGGCAGTTTAATCCAAAAGGAAATCTTGCTCTCCAGCTAGGTAATGAGATGACCCTAATTCAGGCGCCAGATTTCCTGTATCTCGCTAGAGAGCCATATCCCAAGGTATTTGACTGCTGAATCCGCCCAGGTGAGTGGGAAGTCAAGGTCCAGTACAATTGGAGCCGGTGTTAAGGCGAGGAGGGTCGACTTGGACCAGTTAACCTGTATACTAGACATGCCTCTGAAGAGTAGAATCTCGCGCAGCACGGGGTTGAGGTTCGTGTCTGGCTCCCGAATGTATTGTGTGATGTCATCTGCATATGTGGATATGATCAAGCCCCTGTCTGTGAGACCAAGTCCCCTGGCTGTGTGGTGTTGACGCATCCTGGCCGCGAGAGGTTCCATAGCTATCGCGAATAGCAAGGGGGGCAAAGGGCACCCCTGTCTAGTGCCACGGGCTATGGGAAAAGGTTCCGATACTAAGTCGTTGACCTTGAGCCTGGCAGTCGGGTTGGTATGGAGTAAGTGAATGAGTCTCAGGAAATTGGGACTCATGCCAATCCTGGGGAGTATGGTAAAAAGGAACGGCCACTCGAGGGAATCGAATGCCTTCGTAGCGTCTAAGAATGTAGAAAGCGCAGGTAGGTTGGGGTCTAACTGATGAAGTATAGAGAAAAAGGTACGTAGGTTGTGAAATGTGGATCTCCCGGGGATGAAGCCGAATTGGTCCGGTCTGGCGATAATGGGCAGAAGCGCCTGCAATCTGTTGGCAATCAATTTGGCCAGTATTTTCGCATCAATGTTAATAAGAGAAAGTGGGCTGTAGGAGTCACACTTATTCGCCGGTTTATCTGGCTTCAGGATTGTCACGATCACAGCCTCGCGCATCGTCGGGGGAAGGTGGCCTACTTCGAGGGATTCTTGATATACGTCTAATAAATAAGGAGCCAGTTCTGTAGCATAGGTTTTATAGAAAGAAGCCGATAAACCATCTAGGCCGGGCGCTTTGTCTCCCGGTAGGCTGTTAATGACCTGGACAATATCCTCCTTGGTGAATGACACGTCTTAATATTCGCGGTGGGCGTTGCTTAACCAGACTAACTCAATGGAATCTTATTAGGTCTGCAACTCCGCGTGAGGGCGGGTCTGGGTCGCAGTGTAGAGGGATTCGTAGAATCTCTTAATTCTGTCGAGGGTGGCAGACTGTCCACTTGCAGCGCTGGAGTCATCTTCCAAGAGCTCGGCAATGTAAGCTGAAGCACGGTGCTGTTTAAGTAAGTAGGCTAGGGCTTTGCCCGGGTGATCCCCCTCCCCGTACCTGCGGGCTTTGGCAGTTCTGCCAAGGAAATTTGTCTCGCGGATCGCTTCATCATCATACTCTGAGATTTTACTACGAATGGTGGCGAGGTGTGATTTTAGGCCCGTTTGGAAGTACAGTGTCTCAGCCAGTTGTATTTCTTTTTTTATTCGTTCCAGGGTGGAGCGGATGAATTTTAACACCCCTGATTGTTTAGAAATGCAGACTCCCGGTATAACACTTTTGAATGCTTCCCAAAGTGTGGAGGGGGAATTTACAGATTTGACGTTTGTAGCGAAATATTGTTGGAGTTCCTCGCGGACCTCCTCACGAAATACGATGTCGCGCAGTGCATGTGGTGGCAGACGCCAGCTGAAAGCACGCGGTTTAGTTAATGGCATGGTCCAAGTTAGCTGAACCGGGGAATGATCGGATAATGTGCGTGGTGTGTGTTTGGTGCTAGTGGTCCAGGAGGCTACATCTTGTGTGAAAAGCCAGAAGTCCAGCCGAGACCAGGCATTGTGACAGGAAGAGATACATGTACCCTCGCCGGTATCTGGGTGCCATAAGCGCCAAATGTCTATAAGGCTATGGTCTAGTGCTATGGTGTTGAGTACTTCGGTGGTCTTTGGGTGTAACTGCCTAGAGGTGCCCACGCGATCCATTGAGTCTTGCATGACTGCATTAAAATCTCCCCCCCAAATAATTGTGTCGTCTCCAAACAGAGTTATCTTGGCCCAAATGGTTTGAAAGAGGGCAGGGTCATCAATGTTAGGGCCGCAGACGGCCGCTAGGGTCAGCGGTGTTGTATGTAGCGTGCCTTTCAACAGTACATAACGACCCTCAGGGTCCACACATGATTCGATAGTAGTCCAACCCACATTGCGTCGGATCAGTATAGCAGTGCCACGGGCGTAGTTGGAATACGTAGCGGAGTGTGTCTCCCCCCAATACCTATTGTGAAACTTAGGATCCGCGGCGTGTATGAGATGTGTTTCCTGAAGGAAACCGAGACCTATTTTGTGCCTGATCAAATATGCATGCGTGTGTCTCGCCTTTCTATGGTTGTTCAGACCACGAATGTTCCAGGTTAGGAACGATACTTCAGTCATTAAATGTGATATGTAGCGCAGCAAGAAGAACACTCGTATATGATGAGCGGTCTATTGATACAGTGAAATATAGCCCTGCCCTTTGAACCAATTTGCTGCTGAGAGTGATAGAAGATGTCTCGTGGTGTTCGTAAGAGCGGAAAGATTAAGTGACCTAGTAGTGCCTGCAAACATACAACTATACATGCTTAAAACCAAACACCTCCCCCCTCCCACTCCAACCCCCCAACAAGGTTGAGAGCCCGCTACCACCCCCCCCGAACATACCCAAATCTAGAAACGACCGAATAATCCCTGGGAGATCTCCCTGTGGGGGCATGGGTTGCCGGCGAACTGCTCTGCACTGGAGGCAGGGTGGCCGGGCGTACAAGTCAGCACGGAAGGACAGTCTTAGAGCGCAGACCAAGAACAATGATTGTACTAATGGTGGGGCGTAGAATAAAAGGCACTATATCGGTGGAATTGAACTAAAGGCATAGCAGAATGTGTCCTACGAGCATGCCCCCATAATCAATCGTTGTCACTGAGTCTATCCCTCGACTTCGCATTTAAAGGCATTCTGGGGAGGAACGTCCTGGACAAATATGTTTAGCGAATTTAAGCGCTGATTTAGCGTCAGTGAAGAAGTGTTCTTGGCCGTCGTGGGATATCTTCAGCTTCGCCGGATAGAGCATTGCATAGGGGATTTCAGCGCGTTGAAGAAGGCATTTTGCGGGCAAGAATTCTTTACGTGCGGCCTGGACCGTGGGAGTAAAGTCCGGAAAGATAGATATGTTGTTGATTTGGTGAGTAATAGGGCCGTGTTCTCTGGCTGCTTTCAGGATTGAGTCTCTGTCACGGTAGTTTAGTAAGCGCACTATGATGGGCCTGGGTGTGCCGCCTACGGGCGGTTTGGGGCCAAGCGAGCGATGCACGCGTTCAACCACAAAGACTGGAGAAAGAACTGTTGGGAAGAGATCACGAAGTAAAGTCTCAACGAAGGGCTCCATTTTGGGAATAGCTGTGGTTTACGGAATTCCGGCTATGCGCAGGTTGTTGCGCCGAGAGTGCGCTTCCAAGTCTTCGTTTTTTTCCCTTTATTAGTGTAAGAACCCGTTCCATATTTAGGAGGTGCTCCTTAGATTCGACTTGGTACTCATGGGCTTCTTCCGCCCGGTTCTCGAGGGCGTCTAATCGGGATTCATAAGTGTTCACTCGGCTCTTCACCGCGTCAAGCCCCGCTGTCAGAGTGTCGAGTTTGGTGTCCATAGACCTGAGACTTGAGCGGACCTCCAGAATGATGGAGCGCAGGTCTTCATCCTGTTTGTCGCCGGTTTAAGAGGGTTCACCTTCAGGTTCAGCCTGCTTCCCCAGCGCGGGTTGTGCGCTTATTCTCGAAGGGCAATTTGGACTGTTTGGGGTCATTTTTCCCCATGGCAAAAAAAGGTAGGCAACAGTCGATCCGGTAGGAATGGTACACTCTAAGGCACTGTGGAGCCACGGGCACTGATGTCTGTGTCCAAAGGAGCAGGCGACCAAGCACACGCCATGTCTGTCGAGCACTGGGCCTATTGCCTGGTCAACAGCACTCAAGGGGCCAAGACGGGCCTTTGAGAGGAATGTCAGTGAGGGGAAGAACGGGGCGCAGCTACCCCAGAGGCGACGGGAAGACAACAGCACCTAGTGCGCCACACCCCGCCCCAAACTGGCACCTCCACCGCACCCATTCAGATCCTCGCAGCACCATGTCCCAGGGCCCAATCAACCTACAACCGGCCCTGGGGAAGCGCGCAGCTCGTGGCACCCAGTGATCACCTTGCGGCGACCGCCTCAGGCGCCAGAGCCCCCGTTAACCAGCACCCGGAGATAGGAATCAGGGCCTACCGGCCTACTCACATGACCTCAGGGCAGGCTTCTGGGCTCCGCAGGATCAGCTCACACGGTGAAGACGGGCCTCGGATCCACGAGACACAGTAGCGGCAGTTAGCGGCTCCTCCTCAGTTCCCTTCGCAGCTCGTGGCCCCTTGGATCGCGTGCGTCACCGCAGCTCACGAGAGCTAGCAGGGCCTCCGTAGTGAATGGCCTCCGATCTGGTGCGCCGCAGGCACCCGCCAACGTCCACAGCCGGCAGGAGCCTCGTCAGCCCTCCGCAAGGTCGCGATTTCCTCCGGGCCCCAGCGCAGATCGGCGGCGCGCCCCCGCGCACCACGCAGTCAAGCAGTCAAGCCGATCCACCGAGTGCACACACCCCGCTTCCTCGGGTGGTCTAGGGAGACTGCCGCTCAGGGGTAGGCGCGGCGACCTCCGCAACGGCCCATCGGAGCAGCCCAGTGCAGGAAGGCCGCACCGCAGAGAACGCCACCCCGGCTCGTCCCGGCCTCGAGGGCGCTCTGCTACGTGGTGTGAGTAGCAGCTCTTTCACTTCGCCGTTCAGCCCGATAAAGGTATGGGCGAGTTCTTCGTCTTGTGCCCATTCAAGCCCAGTAGGGCAGGAGACGCTGGTCCTCCGATATACACAGGATGGTGTAGGATAATGTGCCCGGCCGGCAGAGCCCCTTCAGAAGGCGGTCATCTTGCTCCTCGGCCAAGCCACGCCCCAGGGAAAAAAAGCATCTTAATTACATTACATCTACCACCTAAGGATAGATGTAAATTATTTAACCTTGCCCAAAAGAGGTTCCATATTATCCCTAACCACATTATCTAAGCAGGCGGACAGATTAACAACTAAGTAAGTTGCCTTTTCCACCACCCTGCTATCTGTCATCTTAATTTTTCCGTTAATAATGATCTGAGTCCTATCTTTATTCAGGGCTTAACCGGAAATATACCCAAAACGCCCGGCTTCATCTTCAATTGCCTTGATGGTGGAAATTGGGTCCGGTGTTACGAGGGCGATATCGTCCGCATAGGCCAGGGTCTTGGTTGCACAATTTTGCAACCATTTTTCTGGAATTTGATTATTACATTCCAACCTACGAATGAATAGATCAATAAAAATCGCAAAAAGTAGTGGGGAGCACGGGCACCCCTGCCTACTTCCCCGTGAGATTGAGAATTTTTCAGACAAAATACCATTCACCATAAACATGGCTGTTGATTCATCGTATAGCATTTTAACAGCCTGGATAAAGCCATCACCGATTCCAATTCTTGACATTGCAGTCCAAAGATACTGCCAGGAGACCCTATTAAAGGCTTTCTCCGCATCCAGCAAGATAAGGGCCATAGGGGCCCCTGTGGAATCAGTGATGTCAAACAATGTCAAATATGATCTGTCGTAGATCTACTGGGGATGAACCCATGTTATCGCACCGAAATAATCTTATGAATTATATGTGTGAGCCGCATGGCCAGAACTTTCGAATAAATCTTGGAGTCACCATTTATCAAGGTTATCGGGCAATATGAGCCCAGATCAAGAGGAGATTTGTTTTTCTTAAAAAAAAAAAAAAACACAATTTTGGCTGACGACCCTGAGCGAGGGGGTCTCTTGCCACTAAAAATATGTCTAAATAAGTTGCTCATGATCTCATTTAGTTGGGGGGGGGAAATGTGTGGTAGAATTCTGTCGGAATACCATCTGTCCCAGCCGCTTTCCCCCTTGTCAAACTATTCAAGGATAATAAGATCTCAGCCCTTTGAGGGGGATTATCTAGTTTCTCCTGATCCTCAATGGCAAACTTCAGACATGGCACTGAGTCAAGATAATCCCAAATGCAGCTCTGTTCGATCTCACTACCGGCCGTATAAAGCATTCGTTAATACTGCCTGAATGCTCCCTTAATCAAGTCTGGGTCCGTAATTTGACCAAGAACAGGATCTTTGATCTCCCAAATTAGGTTAGACATTATTCGTTACCTAGCCCGAATTGCCAAATGATGTCCAATCTGTTCATTAAGTTCATAAGCGGCTTACTTCTGAGTTGTTGGCTTATCCATAGCTTTCTTCACCAGGACGTCGACAATAGCGGCTTTTGCGACAGCCACCCGCCGCTGCTCTACCTCCACAACCCCTCCCCCCTGGACAGCCATTACTAGACCCTCTTCAGCCACAGCATCCTGTAGGTTCTTAATTATTTGTCTGACATGTTTATTATAATTCAGTGAGAATCTCAATGTTTCCCCCCCTAATACCTTCCTTCATAGCGTCCCAAACCATCTTGATTGATGTGCTCCCTAGATTATCACCCAGAAATATAGGGATCCACTGCCTCATATGTGTGCAGTAGTCTTCATTTAGTGGTAGCGTTCTTTCAAAAGTCCATGATCTCGGTTTGATATTAAAATCTGCTAATTCCAATTCCAAAAAGAGAGGATTATGATCTGATAAAACCTGTGGCAGTTTCTCTATACAACACTTCATGATTAATGCATTAGATACGAACATATAGTCTAGTCTAGCATGTGACATATGAGGACTCCTGAGTCTAGTGGTTTCAAAGAATGCCACCAATCGACTAAACCATGCACTTGACACAAGCTCTTCAATGCCTGAAATACCTTGGGCTTCCTGCCTGAATAGCCTCACCATGCCTCCAAGGACCAATCCCTTGGTAAATGAATATTACAATTTCCACATAAAATAATAGGGAGAGGCCAAAGGGCAAGTTCATTAGAGATTGCATCAAACACGCAGGGGTCATCACTATTACTCCCATATAGTGTGCATATTGTCAGTTTCCCTCCTAGGCTAAGTTGGCATTCTGTTATAACCCACTGCCCAAACTTATCAGATTGTGACCGTATAAATTGAACCCACTACCTCTGGCCAGAATAGCTACACCCGCACCCTTGCACCTTGCGTTGTTGCACCAATAAACCTATACCCCAACGACTTCAATAAATGTTGTTGTGCCCCTTCGATGTGTGTTTCTTGTAAACAGATAATGTTTGCTCCAAATATTTGCAACCCAACCGAGACCCTCTGCCTTTTCTTGGCGTCATTATGTCCACAGATGTTAATAGTGGACACTGGTAGTTTACCCATGGATGGTTGCTATTTCAACCTGCAACATTAAACACAGAGATTCGAGACCAGCCCGCCAAAGAAGCCCTCCATACGTTTCAATGAGGATAATAAAAACCATGATTACACCATTTTTCTTTGTCACCAGCCTGTAGACCCCTTCCTCCCTTCCTTCCACCCTTCCATCCACCCTCTTATCACCCCCCACCCACCACCAAAACCGATCAAACTAGGCTCAACCATGAGCCTAAGTGAGGACATCTGAAGCCACTCCTCCTGACCCTCCACCTCCCTCCCCCGACTACCCGATGTGATCAACTAATACATAAAACACATCCCAGATACCAAAATTCCCAACACATAGCCAGCAGTATTCAATCTCATGTTTTGCAACAGGATCCCCCAGCTAAAATATCATCCAGACATTTCTGCGCCTGAACTTCAGAGGTAAAGCTATGATTCTGGCCCCAAAAGACTACTTTCAGCCTAGCTGGGTTCTGTATGAAAACCACTACTCCTGCTGTTTGAAAGCGAGTTATAATTTGTCTGAGACGCAATCTCCTCTCTACGGTAGCATGCGCAAAGTCCGGTTTAGAGAAAAGCGAGATCCCTTCAAAGCTTCTCTTGGCGTTGGGTCGTGCTAAATCATAAACTGCTTGGTGTAGAAGAAAGGTCCCAAAGTATCTGACAATGGCCCGCCGTTTAACAGTCATGAGTTCAAAGATTTCTTAGAACCTCTGACTATAAAGCATCAGGAGAGCACACCTCTGTGTCTGCAGGCCAACAGACTTGTTGAGTGCTTTATGAGTATGCTAAAGAAAGCAGTGCAGCGTGCTACTCTTGAAAAGCTGAATTTAAGAACTGTGTTACATTTTACCTCAATAGCTTATCGTTAAACACCTCATTCGGCCACAGTTGAAAGGCCTGCAACGTTGAAGTTTTGAGAAAGCAATGACAACCAAGATCCCTCAGTGGACCAATCAGGGAGAGAAGGATGAGAACACAACTTGTGATAAGGACTTGGTTCATATACAAAAGATGAAAACGTATGCTGATGACAGACAACATGCAAAGAACATCGTCTTTAAGAGAGGAGATCGAGTGTTCACATGCCAGATGCAGAAAAGAAAATCTGATGCTCCATTTGATGTAGAACCTTTTCAAGTGGTGTCTACCAAGGGACACATGGTGACTTCCCAGTGCTCTGGAAAGACTATTACCAGAGACTCTTCTCACTTTCGGTGTTTAACTGTTCGATAATGAGATCTACATGTTGAAGGAGAGACTGGTTCCGACGCACCAGTGACTGCTGTTACCTCTCCACCGTCAATCCAGATCCTGGACATTGATGGTGACAGTTCCCAGTTTCTAATTACAAGATCAGGTCGAACAATTAAAGCACCAAAGAGATTGATTGAAGAGATGTAATTGTGTGTGTGTGTGTGTATATATATATATATATATATATATATATATATATATATATATATCACTTAAAAAACCATAGGTTTCAGGCACGTTATAGTTAGAAATTAGCATTTAAAAAACCTTTGAAATTCACTGAAAAAACCATAGGTTTTAGGGACAGTTATAGTTAGTTGGACATTTCACTCGTACAAAACCATAGAAATTCCCCCGTTATAGTTAGTTCAGCTAACTATAACTCGCGCCCCCGCAATGCACTGCTGATGATGTCACATATTACATCACTCATGACATGGTCAGTGACATCACTGATGACATCACTGATGACACCTCGTCCATACCCATCACTTCATGCCTGCCAGCCTGTTGTTGTTCTAGGCAATACTGAAACTGGAAAGTTGTGACCGGTAATGTTATATGGCCATGGATTAACCAATTTGTGGATGGTGACTCTGCCACAGTAAAAGGTAATTGGTCCAGTTTTTCAATACGCAGCATTGTATATTTTGCTCCCCTTTGTTATCTGCTTCTTAGTTAGATTGTATGCAGAGAATAGGGACGTACTGTTAATTGTCTGTGCTGTAGTATGGACAAATCCTGTTCTAGTATCTATAGCAGAAGATACAATGTTGCCCAGTGAATAAATCCTGGATGTTAATGTTGTCATACCATTGTCAACTACAGCTAACGCCTTTTCTAGGTTAATTCTATCTATTTCACGAAGTCTCTCCGCAGCTTCTTGTTGAGAGATTTTCCAGATTTCATTATAGACAGCGTATAGAGACGTTTCTGATGTGGTTTTCCGGGACCTAATAAAAAATCCCTTAGATCCACCTAATCTGTGAGGAAGGATAAGTGCTGTTTCACCTGGGACAGTGTTGAGGCTTTTAGCCAATCGAGGCACAACTTCCCAACACTGTATGATGTCACCACCCCCGGATGTTCTCTTTGTACATAGCGTTGGTCCGGCCTATGGATACTAAACCCTTCGGTTGTACTCTTGAATCTTGATTGACATCTGTTTGTGTCTGTGGGCCAAACTAACCATTCCTTCCAAATGGGGTCTGACGTATTGTACTGCTTGATGTCATCTATTATATCCCCTCCACGTGATGTAAAATTGATGTGTGATGGTGTGGGAATCCGAGGTGTGTTCAATTCCTTGTTCTTGGCTAGTCAAAGACAGGAAGTCTGTTGAACAGTTTCATTCAGAAATATTATCTGCTGTGGGATGAGGCATGCTCGAAATAGTGCTTCTGTTCCCTTTACCTGCCATTCCTTTGAAACCCAGACTGATTTAATGTCTGTGTCCTTCCATAAGTCGAAACCTTGTTCAGACAGTTGGAAAATAAAGGATGCAGAGTAAATCTGTTTGGTGTTAGTTAGCATATGTTTCTGTGCAGTTGTTGGTGAAACCTTATAGTAATATGAGATCGGGTCAGAAGTGTTAAACCCTGAAAAATAAGAAAATTTCTGTGCAAACGTTTTCGAACTACCTTTGGTGGTGTTGGGCAATGTTCCCATTGGTGGTATGTGAAAACATTGCGTGGGATACTGGATTTATGTAAAAAGTGATGACCATAATGATGGTAACAGTACATAGTGTTATAGTCTAATGTGTCTTCTAACATTTCAATGCTTGAAAATGCAGCAGATTGTTCTAAATCAGACTACATATTATTTACAGTTTCAAAATCCCAATCGTCAGAAAATGTACTGGAGGTAATGATATCATTTAGAGAAATGTTAAATACGTGTAGTATTTTTAAAAGCTCAGTGGGACCAAATACATCATAATCAACCTTGTCCCAAACTATACCATCAGGAATTGAAACAGCTGTAATGTTCACGAAGGACGGGTCTCTTTGTTCATGATGAGAAGATGTATGAGGTTTCAGGACCAGGTTCACATTTGATACTGCAGAGCGTTCTGGGAGATAATTTCCATTCATGAGTAAGCAAAAAACAGTCACTAGGCCAATTCAGAACAGAAAAAACAATATTCCAGTTATAATCCAGAGCTGGAGCCAAGGTGATACTAGGTAAGTCTTTTTCAGAAAAGTGTAGAAATCATGAAGTTGTTGCTTATGGGTAACTGGAGCTGGCGTTGTCTCAGGTTCACTGGGATCAAGAGAGAAGGTTTCAAAATCGATGAAGTAGCCAGATGCAGTTCAATCTATCTTTGGTAGCTCAGCAGGTTTTGTTGAACTGGCAGACGTCTCTTGTAGAGGCATATTGACATCAGTGGTAGGCCGAATTGATATTTGTTTTACATTTGTGTTTTGATGTTCTGTTTCAACAGGAACGAGTTCCATTTCATTGTTGGAAACCATTACTTTGGTGACTTTTCAAACGTTATGAGTCTTTCTGTCTGAACTTCCTGTATGGTAGCGAGAGGAGAGCGTCGGCTACCCAGGAGCCCACGGGGCCTACTATTCAGTATCGGCCACATTGTGTGGTTTGATCAGATTAATGGAGACGAATCTCTTTTCTTTTTTGCCGGCAAGAGGCGGAAGAAGTACTGTTCTTGTTCCTTCTACTGCCAGGACAGGTACAGGCTTTCTGTATGATGGCCCAAATTCTTTTTTGTCCACAATCTTTTCTCTGACCAGAGCCCCGACTTTTGGGATCCAGGCAGGTCTTGCGTGACTGATTTGACTTCCCCAGTGGTGGTGCATTTTACTTGCACGTTGCTTTGTAGTGCCCGGAATTCATTGAGATCCTGTAAAACAGCCAAATGTTTATTGATGTCAAATGATTTTTCATCCGCCACTGTGCTTTCACAATCGAGATCAGGTACCCACATTCTTGTCCCAAATAGGACCTCATATGGAGTGACACCTCCTAGGGAACTTCTTGTCATATTGTTAAGTGCCCTCTGGACTCCGTATAAGTGATTGACCCAACTACCACCCGAAACCTAATACTCTTGCTGTTAAAGATTGCTTTAAGTCTCGGTTTTTCCTCTCCACAACCGAATTTCCCTCGGGATGGTACGGAGAGGAGTACTGCAATGCAACACCCAAACCTCCCATGGCCTCCTTTTAAGCCCTAGAGCTAAATGCGGGGCTGCGGTCAGAATGTAATGTGCCAACTGCGTATGTCCCTATAAAGACTCGCAAATCTTTTATAACAGTTCGAGCGTCAGCCGAGCGCTGAGGCCATACCTATAGGAATCTAGAGCATGAATCCACTGCCACCAAGATGTACTCGTAAGCCCCATCCAATTGTAGGGGGCCGCAGAGGTCCAAATAAACACAAGTGAGTGGTCTGTCTGATATAGGTAGTGGTGTCTGTGCTGGACGTGCTATGGTGGAACCCTTCATCTGCTGACAGATGTCGCAATTTAAGACAAAATTCTTCGTCTGTTTAGTTAGTCCTGGCCACCAATAGCGTTGTTTCAGTAAAGAAACCGTCGCTGTAACTCCTGCATGTGCAGAACCTAGACCCTCGTGTGCAGCTAGAATTAAACCTAATCTGCGATCCATGTTTGGTATTACTCTATACCCCGCTCCCGGAATTTGAGCATACGGAATGTTATTTGCATCTAACTTGTAGGAGTACTTGAGCGGAAAACCTTTCGGTAAGGCTGTACTGTTTTTGCGTGAAGCAATGACAGCTACCATTATCTGTCCGTCTGTTCTCGTTTTTGAACGAGTGATTGCAGCTACAGCGGCAGTTCGTACTGCCCCTTTTGCGACTTCATCGGCCAATGAATTCCCTTCAACGTGAACGCCATCACGTTGATGACTCAGCGTGTGTATCACGTGAGCTCTCGGTAGTACGTTTTTCAACTCGGCTACCTGTTCCCATAGCATTTTATGCTTAATTGTGCCACCTTTTGAGTCTTTAAACCCATTTTGACCCCAGTAGTGAAGATACTCATTGTATGACTGGACACAATAAAAAGAATCGCACACAATCAGTGTGGGGAATTCTCGATCTGTATTTATTAGTGCCAGTAACAGGGCTTCTAATTCTGCCAGCTGTGCCATGCAGTCTCCTAGAGACTGTGTCTTCATACTGTTAGGATGGAACTTGCCTTCCTGCATACGACCCTTCACAATCGCACACGCGGCGCTATATTGTTGTTTACTTCCTACGGCCGGCTGAGCAGATCCGTTAGTGTAAATAATGTATTCATACTGATCTAGAGGCATTATTTCATTCGGGAGAGGATATTCTTGTTCATATTGCAGAAATGCTTGTGTTTGAAGTGTAGAATCAAATTTGTAATCTACATCTGTTGCAGTGAGAGAATTGGCCCATTGTATCCATCTTGGATGTAAAGCTCTAGCATTTGGAACGCTTGCTTTTGTAACAGCCTCTAAGACCGGTACCTGAGTTACGACAATTATTCGCTTCCCCTGTGCCAGTGCTCTTTCTCTCACTACAGCAGTCTGTACTGCTGTCAGAATTTTTTCAGTAGAAGCAAAACGCATTTCAGCGTTTGTGTACAAGTGTGATTTGTATGCTATGGGTACTGTTTCGCTTTCATTGAAGGCTAGGTAAGTATACCCAGATTGACCCGCTATAACACGGATCACCAGATTTGTGGTGTTTACACATGTGTGTAAGTGTTTGGAAGCTATCATGTCAGCTTGTAGGGAACGAAGGATATCTGTGTGTTCCTGTATTTAATGCCTAACTGAGAAATCAGGTCTTATTAAATTGTAGAAACGTTTTACTTTTTCTGCGTAATTTAAATGTAAGTTCTGCCAAAATTTAAAAATCCCAATATGGATTGTAAATTCTTCAAGGATTTAGGAGGTTGGAGCAGTGCACACTTTTCTAAAAAGTTAGCTGCCAGGCTTTTTCCTTCACTTGAGAGCTCATATCCCCAAAAAAGGACATTGAGGTGGGCTATTTTTGATTTTTTTAAATTGAATTTGTAACCCTCAGAGGCGAACCCCCAAATAATGTTGCTCACCCTGATCAAGTGATCCTTTAAATCATCATCCATCAGATAAATATCATCTACATAGGACAAATTCTGAAGTAACTCTGTTACCCTAGCGGAGAACAACCCAGGGCTATTCTTATACCCTTTGGGTAGTCGACAAAATTGACACTGGGAACTGAGCGCTGAGAATGCTGTCAAATACCTGCTCTCAAGCACTATATTTGGCAGAAAAATCCATTTGAGATATCCAGTGTTTGTATATTTTTTCCGCACAATGTTATTCATTAAAGCGGCACTGTGTGCATTCTGTACTGCGAATGGTTTAGTGCATGAGTTCAGATGTCTGTAGTCTAAAACTAGACGGTATGAATTATCGGGTTTCATTACGGGAAACAAAGGATTATTCATTGAAGAGGTGCAAGTTTCAATTACACCCTGGTATTCAAGTTGATCTAAGATCTCCCTGACCTGTTTTTTCGCTTCTTGCTTTCTTGAGTACTTTCTCTGTGGAGTTGGAGTAGTTTTTACTGGGATTGTATGGTGAGGTGACTCAGCATCCCTCCCAACATGGTTGCGACATAATGCTGGAGCAAGTGCTACCGCCCACTCCTGCGCGTATGTATGTTTTAAGTATATTGGTACGAGGTTGGAAAAAGCCAGTAAAATTACTGTTTCTCCCTTTGGGCAATCCATAACAATTTCAGGCGACCAATCTTTTTCAGCTAAAAGGATTTCATATCCATAAGTCAGGTTCTCCCAAAAGAGACCTTTGATTTTTCTGTGTTTGTCCCACTCCATTTGGAGTGTTATCTCATGTAACCTATGCGGGACACTTACCCTTGTATCAGGTGTTTCCACCGTGATATGCTCATTCATCTCCCCTGTCACCAGAAATTCCATCAGGTTCTGGCGAGCTATTGTTACTTCTGCTGCGCTGTATAGCATCGTCAGAGCCCATTCCCCGTTCAGAAGTTGAGTCCTCAGAATTCTGGGCATGTCTAATTTTAAGACCTGCTACTTTCTTTTTAAATTGAGGTTTTGATTTTGGCTTCTCTTCTTTTTTTTTTTAAGTATAGTCTGAAGCATGTTGCGTGTCTCTGGACTTTGTACCCTCTTCTTGTCTGTGTTCTGACCGTCCTTCCCTCTCTGAATTTTTTGATGAACCCTGAAAGGAACGAGAGGAACGTGTATCAGTATCCTGATACCTGTCAGGTTTTTTAATGTTATCACGATTCCTAAGGTTGTACCTCCTTTTGGAGGGCTCCTGTTGAGGAGACCCACCCCTGGATTGTGATCTATTCTTTTGTTTTTTATTGTTATCCCATTTCTTCTTGAAAGAATCGGGTGCTTGCTTGGTGTTTTCTTTTTTCAGGACCACCCATGAGTTGAGGTTTTGTTGCTCTAGCTCCCAAACTATCTCTACCTAATTCAGCATAGGTGTCTTCAATCATTTTAGGTAATTCACGTTCCTGTTGTAAAGGAGTGACATCCCTCAGGCATTGGCGTATTGCCACTGCTGCTGCCTCCCCTTTTATGTTTGCTAATATAATAGCTGATACCTGGGCAAAATTTCCTAACAATTTTATCCCTAAGTTCAGAGCAGGTTCTGCTCCATACTCATTCTGTATTTGTCTTAATACATCTGGTATTACTGCTAATGAAGGGATACCATGTGTTCTGGTATATATGGCAGTGAAAACTGTACCCCAAGAGGTTCAATCCTCTATCTGGGGAGCTAGCCCCATTGGCAAGCAGATTGTTAGCATTCTGTGTTTTTCTTGAGGATTTGTGTGTGGAAATACTGCCTCTAGCTGTGTTATTTTTTGAGCTATCCAGAATGGCATTTGCTCACGTCTAGTGGGCATTTTACCCATAACTGCGTGTAGTGTTTCTGGAGTTATTTTAGTTGTAGATCCCTGAATTTGTCCTGCTGGTGTAGCCCTTGCTGGCTGAAATGTGAGTGTTCTCATCACAAACTTTGTCAGGTTTCTGTAAAGTTTTATTAATTCTTTATGAAGTGGACGTAAGTTTGCTACTGGCATTGTGTCAATGTCTGGATGTGGTGTTTAGGCCGCTAGGACTGGCCAAGTCACTCCATCTCTTCCGAGCGGACCGAGTCTCACTTTTTCTTTTGTGTGTGGGAGGGCGGCTTTTAACCAGTTTATGTGCTCCTGGTAGGTGAGCAGAACTTCAATGTCCTCATATGGACAGTATTCATTTGGTGTTTCATCTTCACTGTAAGAATGAAATGTATTTGATTGTGCATCTGCTTGTGGGAATTTAACCCATGAATAGAATACCTCTGTTCTGTATGATTCGTGTGCCTCAATCACAAATGTGACTGTCCCACTCCTAGCTGTGACTCCATAGTCTGCTAGTTTTAAAGTAAGGGCAGTTCTAACATCTTCTGAAATGTTGATTTCCCCTTCCTGTTCTTCCTCCCTTGCTGCAGCACATTGGCGTCTTCGTCAGCCATTTTTATTTTTTTTATTTTTTTTTATTTGAGAGTGAGACATAGAAAACACACAATTTTCTCATCCCGCCCTCATTTTTATCCCAACTCACCTACTCCCCTCCCCCAGACCCACTTTAGTCCAAGTTCTGGTCCCACAGTGGTGCATTAACTCCAACATTCTTCCATTATACATTTTAACAGGTTTAAAGTGCCATGTGTTAACTTACGCTAATCAATATATTGATACTTTGATTACAAGCTTTCAACATATAGCAGCATAATTAGTGGCAATTTGAACCTATCCCCACAGGTGCTTATTTCAAAGTGCAAGGTGCAAAGGTAGTAAAGTGTCAGGTGCCTAATTAATAGTGACATTCGATCCTCCCGTTTCTATCCTAGTTCAGATCCATCCTTCCTAACTATTTAATACTTTTGAGCAGATACCAGAATATGCCACATTCATTATACAATTTAACAGGTTTAAAGCGCCAGCTACTATAATCCATCAAACAGTATATTGGTGCTTTCGGCTACAGACCTCCTTAGGTTAGCAGCATATATATTAACGTTTGAGCATGTCTCCACGAATACTTATTGCAAAGTGCAATAGTATTAAAGTGCCAGGTGCCCAGTAAAAAGCTGCAATCAGTTCTTTCATTCCAGTCCTACCTTAAATACATCCTCATTAAATGCTTAATAAATGTAACATAGGGAAATTACACATTGCTTCATTTAAAGTGCTTAATGCCAGTATCATCTCAAGTATCAGGGAATGTACACATTATTCTATCCAATCTGAAACAGGCTTCCATATTTCCAGGCCCTTCTTTTTTGCCCTGATTCCCTTGCGACTAAGATAGCCTTTTCTAGGTTGTATATAGCCAACAGCCGAACCACCCATTGCTGAATTGAGGTGGGGGACGGGTCCAGGCATGATGATGCAATACACAACCTATACACCGCCATTGCTATTATTAAAATCGCACCTCCTTCTCTTTCTGTTAAGCTGGTTATTCCCAGCAGAATTGCGGGCGCGTTCAGCTCTACCTGCAGCAATAATTTCTCCTTTAAAAACCTCTCTATATCCTTAGTCAGAAGGGCCAGCTTGTCGCAAGTTGCAAACATATGGATAATATCCGCCTTATAATGGGAACAGTGCGAGCAATAGGCTCCCTTTCCATCACTCCATTTTGCTATTCTATTTGGAGTGTAATAAAGCCCAAAGCATGTCTTATAAAATTGGACTTGGAGTTTGGCTGGTATTAAAATTGTCTGAGTGTTTTGGAATATCTTTTGGAACATGACCCCCGAAATTTCTAATCTTTCTTGCCATTTAACAGAGCATATTTCCATGTCATCTTTAACTTGCTCATTCAGAAGCTTATAGATGGTCCCAATTCTAGGGGGGTGGGCACAATAATTCTGTCCATTAGTTCACTTCTCTCAGGTTGGTCCATTTTATCCACATTTTTTTGTAAAAAGTCCCTAATCTGTAAATATTTAAAAAAAAATCCCTAGATGTAAGGCCAAATTTGGTTATTAATTCCGTATATGATCTAATACCCTCCTGAGAGTAAAAATAGCCCAGATGTTTAATACCCAGTTCAACCCAGATCTTAAAAGTTATATCATTAAAAATATCTGGTAGAATTTAATTTTGCTCTAATGGAGTATAGTAATTGAGCCTTCCTATCCCAGTTAGACGTCGTATTGCCCCCCAGATTTTAAAGGCCGTAAGTAGTGTCTTGAACCGGACCCTTTTGTAGTAGCCATAGCTTAGCTGATGCCATAGGCATCCCCACGCCTCTCGGCCCATCACCTGTTCCCATATAGTGGGGGATTTAGGTTCTCTTGCACTATAATCAGTATTTAAAAGAATAGAAAAGTGTGTAAGTGAGGTTGCCCACCAATATAGCTTCAGATTGGGGAGGGCTAAGCCTCCACGCTCCCTAGGCAGCGACAAAAATTTATACGCTCTTCTTGGCCGGGAATAAGACCAAATAAATTGCGAAAAGATATTTTCAAATTTTTTAAACCAAAAATTTGTAAAGACAAGTGGTATTGCTCTAAACAAATATAACACTTTTGGAAAATCATTTTTATTACATTGGTTCTACCAATGAGGGTCAGATGTAAGTGGTCCAATTTTTTTAGCGCTTTCTTAGTATCCTCCGCACAGTACCCCAGATTTTCATTGACTACCTGATCCAGATCCGAATTAATTTTAACCCCCAAATAGTTCGCTTTTTTAACCACCCGCTTATCGTTAAACGTGCTAAATTCATTAACTACTATTTGGGTTTTCTCCCGGTTTAGGGCATAACCTGAGAGTAAGCCATATTCTCGTGCCTCCTCTTCTATTGCCCCCATAGCCTGTCCTGGGTGAGGAGTTACAATGGCCATATCGTCTGCATAGGCTAAAACTTTACTCTCATGGTTATTTCTCACTATTGGAGGAATATTATGGGCTGCAGCAAGTTGTTTAAGAAAAGGGTCTATATACAAAGCGAATAAAAGTGGCAAACAGGGGCACCTCTGTCTCGTCCCCCTTGTAACTTTCAGTGGTTGGGTCATCTCACTATTTACAAGTACCCTAGCTTCCGGGTCGTTATACAAGGCTTGAACTACTCTTATAAACCTATTGCCGATCCCTTTTTTTTGCATTGTCATCCATAAAAAAGGCCAGGAGACCCTATCAAAGGCTTTTTCGGCATCTAAAAAAATGGCCGCCATAGGGTCTCCTGCCACTTGGTTTAGATTGAATAGGGTGATGACTCTTCGAACATGTTCAATAGTTCCCTTTCCAGGTATAAAACCATGCTGTCCCTCAAATACCATTTTACCGATAACCTGCAAAAGTAGTGTGGCCATTACTTTAGAATAGATCTTAACATCCCCATTAATTAAAGTTATAGGACGATAAGAGCCCAACTCCTGTACGGGCTTGTCTTTTTTGGGGAAGACTAGGATTTTGGCTAATGCCCAGGTTTTTGGTGGGGTAGCCCCTTCTGATATTTGAAGAAACATAGCTGTCAAGATTTCTTTAAGTTCCTCCTTAAAGATTTTATAAAATTCTGTAGGGATTGGGTCCGGCCCTGCCACCTTCCCCCTGGGAAGGTTTAACATTGCCTCTTCTATTTCTCTCCAGACGACCGGAGATTCTAGTACCTCCCTCTCATCTCGCAAGAGTCCAAGTATCTACCTATTCGGTCTACCATATCCCCACCCACTCTACCCACATCCCCCATATAAAGTGATTGGTAAAATCTAAAGAAGGCTGCCCGTATATCCTTAGACTCCGTTACTCGCCCCATTACTGGATCATTTATTGACAAGATCTCACTACGTGTCACCTCTGTTCTTGTTCTGATAGCCAGTAAATGGCCCACCCTCTCCCCACATTCATAGACTTCCTCCCTATGAACTGTTGCCTTGTCTAGAGCTTTCCTTAGTAGTTCTCCTTGAATTTCTGCCTTTGCTAGGGCCACCTCCTCTTGTGCTTTATCTATCTCCAGATTTTTACTTAAGGCTTCGACTACTCTTTCCTCTGCTTGGGCTAGTTTTTGCAGTCTGATGTTCCTAAGATTTTTTTCCTCTTTCCTTTTCCTGCTTGAATACTGTATTGTCTCGCCCCTCACTCCTGCCTTTAGAGTGTCCCATACTACTCCCAATAATGCTGACCCCAAATTTCTCTGTAGGAAATCCGGTATCCAATCCTTCATGTGCCCTACATAGCCTTCGTCTAATAGTAGGGCCCTCTCAAAGGTCCATGCCAAGGCTTTCTCGGTTTGCCCTCCCTGCTCCAGCTGCAGTACCAGCGGGCTATGATCGGATAATACTCTAGGATGCCGATTAATACTGCTTCTTCCCACCAGTGTAGAGGGCACAAAAAAATAATCCAGCCGAGCATGCTTCTGGTGCGGGCCGAGTAGTAAGTGAACCCATGCTCCTCATGCCTCTGTAAAGACCATACATCCACCAAGCCATGTACCTGGCATAGATTACAGAGCGCTTGATACACCTTTGGCTTCCTACCCCTATACCTTTGATCCTGTCCCCATTTGGAGTCTAGATTAATATTAAAATCCCCACACACTATTATTGGCAGTGGCCAGTGTGCTAATTCGTTAGTTAGCCATTCCAATAGGGATAGATCATCCACATTACTGCCGTAAACCGAGCATAGGGTGAAGTCCAGCTGCTCTGAGGTCTTCCCATTTGTAAATACCCATCGGCCTAGCCCATCAGAGCGTGTTTTCCTAAACTGAATTGATCTCTTCTTAGATAAAATTGCGACCCCCCCTTGTGTGGGTCTCCTGTGTCGTGGCCCCAACCACAGTGTACCCAAGATTTTTCAGTAAATCTTTCTGTGACCCATCAAGGTGGGTCTCTTGCAAGCAGACAATGTCTGCCTGCAGCAATTGAAGAACTTGCGCCACTACTTGTCTTTTTTTTGCATCATTTAAACCACAAATGTTCAATGTTGCTATGCTTATTCTCTCCATCTGCCTAATTGTATTTGGTCGCCCCTTTTTCAGCCTCCCTACATATAGAGGATAAAATCCTTGCTGCCACCTGTTTCAATACTATTACCCATCCAATGTCCTTTTCTTGTGCACCTACTCCACCCTTTGTGTGAGTCGCCCCCCAACCACCCACCCTCCCCTCCCCCGCCCTCCCCTAACAAAAAGGCAATCAGACATAGCCTGATCGATGTACGGCTGACCAGCTGCCCCCCATCTCCCTCAAACTGTGAATTCTCCATTTCTTTCCCCATTACCCCCCCTTAGACTACGAAGTAGCTGTTTTTCACAATCTTATCCATAGTGTTTGTTTCTGCACCATCTTTTTCCCCCTTTCTCATCACTTTTTCTCCCCCCTTATTTCTTCTAAGTATTCCTGTGCTTGTACTTCAGAGGTGAAACTACGTGTTGTGCCTCCAAAAATTATCCTTAGTCTGGCCGGGTTTTGCAGGAAGACCTCTGCTCCAAGTTTCTGAAAAGGAGAGAAGAGTTGCCTGAGACGCCAACGTTTTTCCACTGTTGCTTGTGCAAAGTCTGGGCGTACAAAGAAGGAGACCCCGTTGCTAATCTTTGGGGCGGGCTTTATCAAAGATCATTTGTCGCAACAGAAAGTTGCCAATATAAACCAGCATTGCTCTGGGTTTCTCGTCATGGTTCTGGGTTTGTCTTCTCCTGAATAGCGGGAAGCGATGGGCCCTTTGTATTTCCATATCCCAATCCCAGCCTAATTGTTCAGGAAATGCGTCTTTTAGGAGTTTTACCATGTAGCTTCTGGGGTCGTTCCCTTCAAGATCTTCCGGTATCCCCAGAACGCGCAGGTTATTTCTCCTCTGCCAGTTTTCATAATCTTCCAGCTTAGTCATGGCATCTACCATAGCCGTGCCCTGTTCCATACCTTGCGTCTTAATCGATTCCATGTCCGCTTCCAGTATCCGGTCCGCATCTCAACTGAGGTTATACGATCCGCGATCTCCCCGCATGTTTTATTTAACTTGCGGATTCCAGTTTGAACTTGTTTCGCAGCAATCCTGGCTCTACGTCCCTCTTTTCTGTTCTCTTCCTGCTTCTGCTGAATTGAATTTAAGATAGTTGATAGGGAAGGTTCTTCCATTCTGGCCAGGTTGTCTTCTTTCTCGGTTTGAGGCATAATCTTTATATCGGAGTAATCCCATTTAAGTTGCTTCTTTGTGCTTTTTTGAGGCTTCCTTTCGTGTTTTTCTTTTTATCCCTTATCTTTTTCTTTTCTTGCGTCGTTTGGGAGGAGGAGCTGAAGCTATCTTCAGAGAAAGATTCTGTACTTGATGACCTATCCTCCAGCTCTGATACCTCAGACTCTTCAGTTAATGAATAGAATTTTTCCACACCGTGGCTTTCTGGTGACAGGATGCCAACTTGTGCCAATAATTTTCTAGACGTTCCTGTGCCCTGTGGCGTTGGCCGGGTCTTCTCTCTCACGGTTTCTACCCCCAGGCTGGACTTTTTGGCATAGGTCTCATCCACCTTAGGTGTTAATTGGGTTTGCTCCTCTATTCCTTCTGAGTTTTTGTCCCCCTCAGTTAGTTCCTGCCTTACATTAATTGAAAGGGGAATGTTCCCAGTTTGATCCCCCACTTTATCAGTCGAGGAGCTCCTGGCTTCTTCCTCCACTCCAGCAGCTTCCTCCCCTTGCTCTGTTAAAGTCCTGTCACCTCACTCCTCCTGCATATTGCATTTCTCTAATGAAGTCATTTTTAGATTAGCAAACATTGAGGCTACAGTTGGTTGGGCCGGCCCCCCCTCAGCTTGTGCTCCCAGGCTCGGAACGCTTTTTTTCGTACCAGTGTCGCGCTGCTTCTTACCGGCTCAGCAGCACTGCTTTGGTTCCAACGAAGTAGCGCCATTGCCATCTGGATAGCTGCCTCCTGTGTGCATTCCGTTGTTGCCGGGGGGTGGGGGGCGAAACTCGCCCCCTCGGCGTTCTCCCTCCTCTCGTAGCCATCCGGTGGGTCAGCATTCTCCTCACTTGCCACCGGTTACTTTGCTTGATTTCCCCCAGCGCGGCCGCAATAATCCTTAATCAAGTTCCAGCACATCCCGACACCAGCCGCATTCTGCTCTACTCGCCGGCTCCCTCAGGTCATGCAGTCGTTTGTCGAGCATTCGGTCCATCGATGGAGATGGAGAAAACGGCGGCTGCAGCTAGCCTCCCACCATCTTTGCCGCCCCTGTCAGCTATTATTTTGAAGAAGGAAACAGTTTCAAGGAAACTGAGATAAGGTTTTATGCACAATAGAAACTATTTGTCCTTCAAGCTTGAGAAACCTACAGCCAATGCATAGGATATGTCTACTCAGCGGTGGCGGATTGTTCCCTTCCCACTCCAGATGTCTCTGGGGAAATGTGAGTAGGGGTCTCTGAGAACAGCACGACTGAACTACTCAGATTTGACCGTTAAATAAGTACCAAACCAACGTTGGCGGCGCCATGTCATGTAGTTCCTATAAACCTATATAGGATCTGCGCGCTTAGACTACATAGACTGTGGGATTGGTGTTCAGACTGATTCCAGACACCCCCATCAAGTATGTTCGCCTATATACCAGGTAGCTCACAGTGCCACTAGAAACTCCTCTTACCAAGGAGAGAATAGTTCTTGGCAACTATCGAACATGACAACTCTTTCCCATCAGGGATCGTGGAAACAGTACCGTACTTTTCGCTCAGTCACTCGTGCTCACTTTGTCTCAGAGAGATACACAGAATAAAACGGTAGGGATGTTTTCAATAAGCATTTATTGAACCAGCGTCATTCTAGTGTAAAATCGGTGTGCTGAAACAACCATTAGACAGAAGCAGATATAAATGATTAGAAGCACCAACAGAGTAAAAGGATGGTAGATTTCTACAATTTTGCTAAAACAATGAATACAGGCAAGTATATAAAATACATGACAATAAAATGAGTATGCCTAAGATGGGACCCTAACTAGATGTACCTAAGTGTACCTAGCATGTATGTAGGTGTATCAGCCAAGAATCCCTCTAGGATAAAGTCAACCCCATTACCTGAAGTGAGAGACTGTGGGACCCCGTCTTGGTCTCGAGATGGACTCCCCGTGAAGGATGTCAGACCACTGCGAGCTGGAGTGTCTGCGTGCAGGAACCTCAGCATCTCGCGTCAGTGTGTCAGCATGGAAGTCCTTTTCTCCTCTCCCTGCCTCAGCAAAGATATGGTGTATATATACCCAAAAGTGGTACCCTCAGGGGTATTACCTTGCTGTGTCATGTCGGACTTAGGATGACGGAAGGAATGACCCTTATACATAGTTAATATGCAGGAGATGGTAGTCCTGCTGAGTTTCCAAGAATCCTCATACATAATGGATGAAGCTAGTTTTCAGGGAAAACCCCACGTCCTGTAAGCAGTACCGTAACTAGGTAAAAGGTCAGTCCCAAGAACCGTTATGTAGTGTAATGGTAGGGGAGAATATAGGTGAAAGGTTTGGTGGTTCCCTGAGCCTATATTGGGGTACCTATATGAAACATAACACTACTTGATCCAGACCTTGATCTACACTAGGCACTAGGTGATACAAGTTGCCTTGGGACTCTATTACTTGCGTTGGTGTCCTAACTGGAAACATCCCTCCTGCCTTTACACCTACTCTCCTACGGCATGCTAAGATTAACTGTATGACACAATATATTAGCGGTAAGACCACAATAGTCATCAATAAGGCTGTCAACAGTCCCAACATCCAAGATGGCAGTAGTGAAACCTACCCTCTAAACCAATTGTCTGGGACACCTCCTTCATCTACCATTTTCTTTTGCAAATTATGCAGTGTCTGTGTGGCCTCTGATAACGTGCCATTATCCGCATCATTCACCAGGATAAAAGTACAGCACGCAGTTCCAATTCTCTCGCATACCCCTCCTTGCATGGCAGTCATAAGGTCAAGTACATAGTTGTGTTGCTTTACCATCATTCTTATGCACGCAGCTCTTTCTTTATGTCGTTGAATCCGTTGTTTGTGGTGTTTGACTTTCAGAAGTTCCACCGAGTAATCTGGAGCCAACGAGCTGTTGCTTAGGCCTGAGGTAAATGGCAGGATGTTCCCAAAGAATAATTGTGCATCACTGAACAGGTGGTACTCTTGGGGAACCTTATTCCAAGTGCTGGTACCCTAGTATTCTGCAGTTCTCTTTCTTCAACTATGGTATAGTACGGTCGACTCATGAGGTGTTCATGCAAAGCTGACAAATGTATTCTGGGAATGATCAAAACTGGAGCATGCAAGGACACAATGGAGCAGATTCCACCCCAGTTTGGGGGTAACTAGGCATACAGTAGTTCTCTGCACTGCCATTGGTAGTCCATGAGGCTAGCCGTGCCCCCTGTATGTCTGCATTGTGAATTGTGGTCTTACTGCCAATATTCTGGCCTACATTAGCAGTGCAGTTTCCTCTGAAACATAGAAACAGAAGTTAGTCTCATGAGAGTCTGAGGATTTATTGTACTATCCACCCAAGTGTATTGTGCAATGTTCTCATCCCAGATATGTGCACACTTCTTTATTTTATCCTGACTAACATCAGTGCCATTCCATAAAGATATAGCCCTATAGGAAATTGTCAATATTAGGGTGACATTGATCATGAGCTAAGACTGACCTGGTGACTCTAAATTCTGGCCTGTGGGCACAATCTGGGGGTAAAGGATTTACTACATAGCTGTTACACTCAGTGGGCGGGCGTGTTACCCTAAGAATCCCATATCTAAAACCATCTGGACCCAATCTATAGTAGGACGACCTGTTTTCTTCATACGTGATATTTCATCCCTGATGTCCTGTTTATTTCTGAGAATGTATAACACTGCTGCTGAGTCATATTTTGTGGTGTTAACTAAAAAACGTTCTATCTTAACATGTGCTATGTGCATTTGGGCCTTAATCCTACACAGGTAGAGATGTAGCAAACCTAGAACTGTATTTGGGTGTACCTCCTTTGTTGAATGTAACCTTTCTGATCCGGTGGCATGAGGAATTGGGGAACACACAAAACAGGATTCATTTGTGTTTTCTGAACTTATGTCTGACATATGCTGATACCACATGTTATCCGACAACTGAGTATGAGCATTACAGGTCAGATTGTTATTAGGGAGTTCTCTTCGTACACAAGAAACATTAGAGCAAAAGGGCTTACTGCTATAAAAGGGCAGAAAAGTTAGAATAACAAGACAAAAAAGAAGCATAAAAACAAACAAAATTGCTGTCTTTTAAAAAAATAGTCCAAAAGCAGAGGTGGAGGGGGGTGCCTTTACGATGAAAATCCTCTCCCCCTCTTGTTCCATTTACATTGTTCATGATGTTTGGAGAGATGCCGGGTTTAGACGAGCATGTGTGCGGTGAATCCAGGGCTTCCTGCCATGCACCTTGAGGGGAGTGGGGGTCACCATGGTCACTGTGTATGGGCCTTCAAACAGTTTTTCTCGCCATTTTTGGACAAAGTTCTTTAAAAAATCATGGATCTCCTATGTGCACAACTGGGAGGTCGGCCTCTGTGGTGGCACGCTTCTCCTTCTCCTTAGTTACCTGTTTAGAGATTAATCTTGCACATTTCATTAGTTCAGAAAAGTACATGTGCATCAAGTCATTTAAGATCTCTGCAGAGCTTAATCCCAGCACATTACTTCTAGTGGCAGGAATTTGAGTATTCATGCACCTTCTTGTCACTATTTGATGGGGTGTTAAGTAGTGATCAGAACTAGGTGTATTCCTAAGGGAAAAAAGTGCTATTGGTAGGCAATACAAGCATTTCTTGTGCATTGTAGCACATAACTTATTGATTTTACTCTTCAAAAGGCCGTTCAGGCACTCAACAATACCATTACTTTGAGGATGGTACACAGAGAATAATTTATGTTTTATCCCTAACTGTGTCGTGATATGAGTGAATACGATGTTGACAAAATGGGTGCCATTGTCTTTTCTTATGTCTTCTGGAATTCCCCATTATGGAACTACTTCATGAACTAGAAATGTGGCTGCTGATTTAGCATCACAATGGACGCATGGTCCTGCTTCGATCCATTGAAAAAAGGGCATACCACAACTATAAGGTGCTGTAGTTACTGCACCTATCAATCATATCCACAAAGTTCATATGAAGAGCTTTAAAAGGACCTTGTGTTCGTGGAATGGTGGAATTAATCACTTTATGTGTGGGATTTGGGGAAAATTGCTGACAGACAAGACACTTTTATGAAGATACATGTTAAGTATGTTGTCTAAATTAGGGACAAACCAGTCTTGTTGTATTTGCGTAGACAAGTAATCTCTTGAGGTATGGGCTGGTAAATGTAACTGATCAAGATCTATAGTAAGCAAAGCCTGTGGCATCACTGGTTTACCTGTAGATAATTGTCTATACACTAGGTCATTAACCCAAGATACAAAATACTGTCCACTTGTATGTGCTGCACATTTCATAACTGCCACTGCCTGAAGTAATGCAAGTGCCTCTATTAGAGCCTCTAAAAGGTCCCTATGCATAACCGGACTACCATCTGATTTAAGGAAACCTCTCCTGGCCCATCTCCTAATGCTGGAATGCACAGTGGTTGTCACATAGCTGAATCTGAATATATTGTAATGACTTCTCCTGCTCCTAGTTTAAGAGCCGCTATTAGTGCTGTTAATTCTACTGCTTGGGCAGAATAGTGCGCCGGTAAATGTCAACTGCTCTACTTTATGTAGTGTATCAGAAGAACCAAGCTGTTGTGTTGTGACTACTGCTTCACCTGTGTGTCTAATTCCTGTCTCCTGGGCAATAGTGGAAGAACTGTCAACAAAATAGACAATGCTACCTGGTATAGGATCCTCCGCGGCTTGACTGGATTAATTGGGAATGTAGGTTGCACAGTCATCCCCCGAATCTACTATTGGATGGGCAAAGAATGTTGCAGGATTCACTGTATGATACTTCACAACCTTCAAAGATGGCAGTGATAGTATCACGTCGTACCCTGACATTCACTGTGTAGTCAGAGTGGTCTTAGCCGTCTGGATAATGGCAAATACTGCATGCAATGCATAGAGCGTTAAAGGTGCCCCATGACAATGGACGTGCTCTTCTGTACTGCAAATGCTGCAGTGGTGAGAGCTTACTCACAGGGATTATGTCCTTTCTTTACTGAAGCCAACAGTCCACTAAAATATGCATTGCGTTTATGTCCTAATGGGTATTTCTGTATAAGGACAGCTGTCATCACCTGACCATTGCAATGGCAGAATAAATAAAACTCCTTGGTACAGTTAGGAGTCCCTAAAACTCTCCCTCGTCTCTGGTGTCCATGTTATCTAGTCATTCCTGTCTCTTTCTTGCCTGATAGAAGCTAACAAGGGTGCTATTATTGTGCTATAATCAAAAACCTATTGTCTTACATAGTTACAGACCAAGAAACTTCTGCATTCCTTTGACAGTTTCTAGCTCAGTCATTTGATGGATGGATGCTGCTCTTTCAGGGGTCACTCGTCAACCAGAAGCTGACAACAATTGCTCTAAATAATAGATCTCTTCCTGACAGTACTGAATTTTCTCTCTCTCTACTTTGTATCTTCCCTGGGCAAGAGTTGCTAGAAGAGCTATAGCGTCCTTTCTGCACTGCTGCACAGTAGGACTATAAATCAATATGTCATCGACATATTGCAACAATGTGCTGTCACACTGGAAATTTGACAAGTTATTCTTTATCATTCTGTTGAAAACACTGGGGAACTCACAATACCCTTGGGGTAAATGAGAGTACAAATACTGAGTCCTGCAATAGGAGAACGATATCAGATAGTCGCTGTTTGGATGGAGAGGGATGCTAAAGAATGCGTTCTTCAAATCAATAACAGAAAAATACTTGTCATCCTGAGAAATATATTTGTCAAAATGATGGAGGGGTCAGGAACAATTGGAAATTCAGGTACCACTTTGTCATTTAGGGGGCACAGGTCTTGACCCATTCACCAAGTACTACCCTTAGATTTTTTGACCGGGTAAATCGAAGTGCTACAAGGAGACCCTCCAGGGTAAATTACTCCCTGCTCTAGCAACGCCTGTATAGTAGGAGCACCTTACTTTAGTGTAATTCAGAATGGTGTGGCAGTGTGAATAAGGCCGTCATCATGGGGACCCTTGGTCTACAAGGTGTCTGGTACTTGGGACAGATCTGCTTCCTGAACAGAATCCAAAGCTCTTGCCCGGTGTAGGGTCTTTACTTCTAACACTGTCCTCAATGGTATGTCATCTTGGAAAACTACAACCGTTTTCTTAGGATCGTCATCAAACAGTTGGTCATCCAATACCTCTCTGGCCATTTTTCCTGGCTCAATGAAGATAACACATGCCCATAAAATATTATTATGGTCACTGGCTCTCAGAGCGCCATAGGTTGATGTTACTTCTAAAGCCTCTATCTGCAATATTAATTCCGAATCATACATCAGTGGAGAGGTGTGGTGCAGCGGCCAGGGCAGCTGACTTCGGAGCACAGGGTTCACGGTTCGATCCCCGGCTCCGGCGGCAGCTCAGCTCAGCACCATGTGACTCTGGGCAATAGCTCACTTAATTTCCACTCCGGCCCCCAGCGCCTTGAGACCCGTAAGGGTGAGTAGCTGCGCTATATAAAAACGGACTTACATTTTTTTACTTACATTTTACATCCAAGAGTCATGTCCTTGTTGCCGAAAGAGAAATTCTTTGGGTAACTGAACCTCCCTCCCCAGTAACTCTGGTGTCTCTGCTATAATTGTATACACTGCTGAAGTGAATGCTTCCATATCAGCAGGCTGTGCTCTGATCTGATCTCTAGAGAAGGAATCTACTGTTACTGCCATGATCCTGGATGGTGAAACAAATCATTGTGCTGTCAGATTCGAAATGAATAGTCCTATTCAATTTGGCCATCAGATCTCTTCCTAATAGATTAGCTGGGGCAGAGAATCCTTGTGTGTTCATTGATCTGTTGGAAATCGGAAGGCCCCCCTCTCTAATACAGGATCTGGTTGCTCTATGAGGAATGCATACCTTCTGTCATTGATAGCTACGATCACAGTGGGTTCCTCATCTGGCCTGTGCGTTACTGACAAGACTGGGCACATGGAAATACTCTGCAGGCACCTTCATTGTATATATCCTCCCACAGAATTCATCTGGAAAGGATTTCTTCCCCTCACAACTACACCTCCTTGTCCACTTTGAAGTGGAGTCCCCATTGTGGGTGTTTGGTAGCTTTGCTGAGGCGGCGCCTGCTGCGCTTGAGGCAGTACTGGTGGATGTGTATTTTGGGATGGTGTCTGTGGCACATATATTATTTGCGGATTTGGTGGTGGCTGTAGTGTTGCGTTCCCTGGCTGATTATAGATTCTTACTCTTCCACTTTGCTCATCCCATCTTTTAGTTTTGCAATCTCTAACAAAATGCCCAAACCTCTGACAATAATTACATACCTGATCCCTCTTTAGAGGACCCATCCTACCTCTTCTTATTCCTCCTCGTCCTCCTCTACTACTTTCCTACCTCCTTACATTATCCTGCTGCTGTGGGTACTGTTGTGTGATGGTCCCTGGGACCAATCCCACAGACATTGCAGTCATCTGAGTGGCGGCTGCCACTACAGCTCCTTCTACTGCTCCTTTCTTCGCCAACTTCTGCTGCACTAACTTGGCTGCCGCTTTCTCTGTCACTTCTTGTTTGTTCCTTTCTTTCTTCTGCTTTTTACTGCAAAAATGTATTATGTGCACCTGTATTTCTGTCCAGGGCTTGACTTCTAGAGCCACTATGTTATCTAGACTGTCCTGCACGTCAGAGGGCAGTCCTTTTTTAACTACATCTGCATTGCCTCCTGCTACCGCCCAACCCTGACCTACTTCCTTGGTCCATTTCTCTTTCATCCTGTTAAGGAGCTGAGCTGGATCCTCATTTGGCTGCATTGGCTGAGCCATGAGAGATCCAATGTCTGGCCTATCAGGATACATCTTCCTCAGCTGATCCTAAACCACTGTTCTAACCAAATTAAATGGAGACCCAAAACACCTAGTCTCTGCGAGGGGAACATTTCTTAGTCCAGCCTTTTGAAACACAGTGTCTTTTTTATCATCTATAAGGGAACTGAGCAGACTTTATGTCCCCAGCTGCTAAGGTGATACTTGCGGTTTGTTTCTCAAATGCTCTAATCCATTTGACTGCTCCCTCTGTGATCAGCTGTAACAGTTTTCTGAGATGTTCTTTGTCCATCTGTGGTCAAGGAACATAATGTGGTGCCCCAGGTCCCTTGCGTATTAGGGGCATTTGTTGTAAGGGAGTGGTTGAACGTTGGAGACTGTACTATCTGGTGTATTTCTGCCATATACGCAGACATTTCCGCATGTAGGGGTAATCCCAGTCTGGATCTCCCTCTTCATAAAGAATGCAGTCCTCAGCATTCGCCATATCGTGTGGCTCAAAAGACCCTTGTTGTTACCATGGATTCATTTGTGGAGCTAACCGCTCTGTCCCATCTGCTAAATTATCTACTTATGGCACAACATGGTACCAGCTATTCTCTCCTTCAGTGACTATCTAACTAGGAGTGAGATCTGCACTGTGCAAAATTGATTTAACACTGCACTGGTCTATCCTGTAGTGTCGATCCTCCCATATCCTCATAGGATCCCATCCTGGGGTCTGGCTGGCCATGTGTGCCCTGAAACTGCAATCGCTCAAGCTCAGTCGCTTGAGTTTTTCTACCTCTAGAAAGTGCATCCTGCTCTCTTTCTCTAGTATCAATATGTTTGGGCAATCATCTTGCACACCTTGGGTGGTCCAAATCAATAAGGGGTGTTTCTTGGAACTCAATATCATAGGTGAGTGTCTGGCTTTGGGGTTTGAAGAAGTTCACCCATGCTATCCACATGCTTGTGTATAGCCTCTATCCTATTTGTTTATCTCCCCAAATCTCCCTGTATTTGTCCTGATAAATCTTCATGATATCTCTCTCCACTTACTTCTCTGGCATCTCTCCTACTCTCACTGCGTGATAACCATTCTTGGACACTTTCTGGTGTTACTACTACACTCCCCTTCTGCCAAGGTGGTAAACTGTCTTTGGTCCTTCTACGCTCCTCTTCTCTTCCTTGAGATACTGGCCATCATGCCTTACTTACAGCCCTATCCACATAGTCACTCCATCTTGTATCATCTGCATTGCTTCTCTGTCAGGTAGACACCTGCTCTCTAACAACTCTTGATGTGGTGTCCCTTCTTTGCAACAAACGCGATGTTGGTGAGGATGTATGTGACTGGTCATCACTATCTCCTAGACTTTGCTCTTTGCTTTTATCCTTCTGAGGGGAGGCTAAATCTAGATGCGGTACGAACTGCGCTTCTAGTTGCCCTGAGAACTGCGAGTCACATACCCTCGTTTGCTGCCTAGGTGTACTCACATGTTTTAGCTTTGGCGTTTGTGGGAGGACATTAGGTGTGGCTTTTGGAGTGTGGAGGGGTCTCTATTTCATGTTTTTCAAATTCCACTGCGGCCTCCTGTAGCTGCACCAGTGGGTAGATACTAGGTACCTTGGGAGCAGTGCAAGTAGGCTCATATGGGGGTGGGGGAACAGACACGGTATGAGAGGCACCATCTTTTGAGGAGTCTTTAGATGTCACAAAAAACTTGCCCTAAAGCGTAAAAACGTCTCTCTTCTGCAGTTTGTCCCCTGCATATTTACTTCTAAGGTATGTAGTAATATGCTCAACTACCTTATAATTGAACGTTACCTCTTTTGGCCAGGGGTACGTATGCTTTTGGTAGGCTTTAAACCACTCCACGTTATATCACTGTAATTTTCTTTGATCATGTGGAAAAGTCTTTTGCATATGCGCTAAGGGAGTTTCCATGATCCCTCGTATTTCTAATGCTTTCTACAATTTAACCTTTTATCTAATTCTACAAATATTACTGCTTTTTTAACAGCTTAAACAAGTATTTAGAGAACCTGAGAATTTGCCAGTTCTTTTCCGTCTCACCACTTATGCGATGCACACTAAATTTCAAAGTTTGTCCTAGTAATTATACGATACATATAAAATATCGACTTTTATCTTAGCAATTATGTGACTGCAGATAAAATATACATTTTTGTCTTTACCGCTTATGCGACTGCATATAAAAACATCTTACCAATTATGCGATGCACATCAAAATATCAATTTTCGTCTTTACCAATTATGCGAATGCATATAAAAATGTCAACTTTTATCTCATCAATCATGCGAATGCATATGAAAATACCAGTTTTTGTTCTTACCAATTAAGCACCTTATGAGACATTACACAACAACATCATACTATGGCCACATTTCATCCATACACGCATGCACCCACCATCAGCATAAAAATATGAACACTTCTAATTCTCATAAATGATAATCAATATTTTCTATTCTACTCGGTAAATGCAATCGGCAACCCCTGCCACTTCTCTCCCTGCTTGAGAGGGGATTCCTTTCAAACCATGTGTCTTTGAGACCATGGAATAACTTTTTGACATTAGGTCCAGGGCACTAATTTGAGTGTTCCGGTTGTATATGGAGGTACAGTTTAGCGACACCAGTTTTTCAGCTGTCCCTCTGTGTCAAACATTGGAACACTTATTGGTGCCTTCAATTTCAAATTCCCCAGATTGACCGCTTCCAATGTTATATTGGGAATATCAGGTTAACAGATTATGCAGAGCCTTAATCAACAGTTCCTATTCTACTCGGTAAATGCAACTGGCCACCCCTGGCCACTTCCCTCCGCGCACGAGAGGAGATTCCTTTCAAACCACCATGGAATGACTTCTGGATATTAGGTCACGGCAGAATTTGAACCTTGGCTCTTTCCAATTTCAGATTACCCAGACCGACTACTCTCAATGTTATATTGGGACTATCAGATTAACCAGTTATGTAGGTGCCATAGCTATTGTGCACCACATGTACACAATACACAACCTTACATGCGATACACTTATCTCTCACAACCTTATGTTTACATTATATTTACATCTGCGTTTAGCATTGCCAAGAAAACCACGTCAATACACAAATATGAAATGTGATTCACTCTGTCCTCACCCTAAAAAGGTGGCAGTCCCCGAATCCTCCCCAAACCCTGTGCAGAGGCAGAACTTTAGCGAACACAGTGTATTCTTACCTAATAAAAAGGTGCGCAATGATCTATGCAGCGGGGGGAGGCGGTCTTCTGGTGTCAGCAGTCAGGTGGGGGCAAAAAGGGATCTCCTGGCTGGCTCGCCAACTGTTGCAGGTTGGCTAAAACCTTTAAAATAAAGAAAGACACAGACTCCTCTTGGCAATGCAAAGAAAGCTATTTACTGTTGTGACAGGGAGACAAAACTTGGCTGCACACAGGCAAGCTGTTGGTCTCTCTCAAACAGCTGCTGCACAGGCAGCTCTTTTTATACACAAGTTACACAATGCGTTACAGATTGAAGATGGAAAAACACTAAAAGACCTGTGACCCCATAACCCCAAACTCTGACCTAATCCTCTACACGTTCTTCATTGCACTTCCAACAATGCTCAACAAATTAAGCATTCTTCTACTTGTGAATGCATGTGTATTCGTGGCAAATGTAATTTCAGTTGAGTGTGTGCTTTCATCATTGTGCACCTAAAACATCTGTGTGTTCTAAGCTAATTTGATTTCCTCCACCCATTGTCTAATCAGGTTACAATCTCTTTGGAAGCATAAAGTGTGTGCCCGTAATCCTGTGTGCTAAACCCATAAATAGTTTTATGTTCGCTACACCGAGTTGGCGTTTAATTGAAACCCTTTCAAGTTACCTATTCCAATGTGTCCATGAGTGAACGTTTAACCTTACTTTGGTCAGTGCAAGATTTGGGCCTGAACTGTTCTTTCACAAAGTACAGATGCGTGTTTTCTGCTGATGTCTGTTGTCACGCTATGTTTCCGTTTTTCACTTTTTCTACTGAGAGTTCCTATTTTACATTTCCTACAACAGCAAACTGAAGCAATTCAAGCAGTCCTCAGAGCTGTGTATGTCTGGCAAAGGACAAATCCTTTGGGAATGGCCAATCACTTTTGCCAGCTTTCTTTTAACTGTTTAAGGAAAATAACCAGCCTTAACTGAAATTACTTCTAGAGACATTAAATGGACAAGTAATGTGAAGAATCGCAATGAGGCCACAAGAGTACACTTTTACTCCCAAATTGTTTATGCACTTGTTAAAAAAAAGAAAGGAATTTTAATACACACTTTTTCTAACAGAAACAATATGTTATCAGTAGTGAAAAGTGGTCCTTTATCATTTGAACAAATATTGATTGTAACTGTGTCAATGGATAAGGATTTAAAATTTGGGCAAGTGAAAAGCAGAACTTGAGAAAAGTGAAGATAACAATTAACTCTAATGACCAATCTTACAGAGAATTACCCTTGCAAATCAGAGAGACAGAAGCCCTCTAAACGCACTGTCTAATTGCTTTGCATTTCTTAAGACTTGCTCTCAATATTAGCTGTGTGGGGAATTTCATCCTTTAAACTCTGGGGTCTATTCACAAACTCCATTATGTGGTAAGTTTAGAAGTACTATAATAGTACTACTAACGTACTACAATATGCAGTTCACAACCTATGTGTGGCGGTTCACCCTCTGCCCTCTTCCACTACTATTTTTTTCTGTGTGGAGATATCCATAAAAGTACAAGTTTTAGTAGTAAACGTGGGAGGGATAGAGGGAAGTGGCTGGAAAATTGCAAATATTTTCTTCAAATCAGGAGGGTTAAGGAAGTGTAAGGAGGGGTTTAGGGATGGACGTGCATCCGCCTACAAAAGAGTGAGCCTATTTTTATACACAAACTGCACTTCTAAGCCAGAAAGGACCCAAAATAGTTGTAAATGTATTCCAGCTCAGAGCTGAAGTAAGGACAGCACCGCACATGGACAACCATTTGTGCTGCAACAACCTCCCATAGAAAATATGGGCATTGGTTATGGAAGGGAGTATGCAACCTGAGGCAGGAGCTAGTTCTGAAATTACTAGCCACCAATGGTAAAAGCAGTTGAGAAAATGTATATGGTTTGTCCTCTTTTATGAATTATCTGATGTCCTAGTCCTGAAGGTCTCAGTTTTAACAAATTAGAAATTAAAGATATTTCTTCCCTAAAACCGACCAAATTTACAGTCCCTGACCAGACTAAAAGTGTGGTTTATAATAGGGATTCAGCCCGGTGGGCAAAGTTTTTGTGCCTCCTACCTTAGCTGTATGTACAGAGTCCACCGTTGGTCTCTTTGTATCAAGTAGGCAACCTCTTGTGTGGGTCTTGGGAAACCAACAGTTAATGTTTTACTAAACCAACCTAGTGGTAAATTCTCACTTGGGTTGCATATATGAAAAACACAATGAGACTCTGAAGGTTTTTGTTGCTGTTACGACAACGGAGGTTTTTGGACCCGACATATGGCAGTATTGTGGCCATTGAAGATTTGACATGATGAGCGAGAACTGATATCGCCATTCTGCTCAGTGGTGCTCGTTAAAAACCACACGGAAAGGTCACTTCCTTTTTTAATTACTTTTTAGCGAAGGATTATTGCCTCAGATGAACTTAACATATTTGTGTGAAGATCAAATCGGAATTTCATGGAGAGATATCCCATGAAGTAACCAATTTATTTATATGGGCTCGCAAGGATTATGTTCTGCAGTCTAACTGGATGTGTACTCTGATACCGTGACAGATTCTAAATATCCATGTGGGAGTATTTATGTTTGTCCTGAGGAAGGTGGTTTCCAAGAACAATAACATCCACCGAAACGCGTCGACGCATACTACATAAAGGCATATTATAGATTGTGATGACATTTGTGACTTGTTTTTTGTTATAAATTTATCGCATAATAATTGGATGTGTTGAACAAATGATCTGGATCAAATTTATGTGCCATTAGAAGAATAGAAAGCATTTTTCTTGATTATTCTCCCTATTATTAATTGTGTACTTTTAACTGTGTGTATATGTTGGTCTATTTTTAATATTGTATATTGATGATTTTTCTCTGCTGAATATTGCTCGTTTATTTTTAAATAAAATATTTTTATATCTTAGACACGCTTGGTCTTTTGAGATTGGTGGTGGTGTCATATTTTGGTGATAATTTGGATTGGTTGAGTGGTTTTGATCTACTGTAACAAATAATTCCAAAGGGGGTTTGTCTCTGACTACGGTTATATATTCTCCTCCAATATATATGTAAATGATAGTGCAATTCATAAAAAAGTGCAGACGACGCAGTGCTTAAGTGTGTGCATAAATACATAAAATACATACAAAAGGCACTGTTACTGCTCCCTGGTTCTTAACCAAGTTGTTCTAACTTACATGTGCGTACAATATAGCACATTGTGGATTTATAAATATTCAGGGAACAATGGGAGATATATTTCAACATTTTGACTCATGTGAGTGAAGGGGTCTCCTCAGGACAAAGTCGCCTGGCTCAGTATCAATACGGAGTATAATACATTTTGTGTGAACCACATAAATCAATTGGAGTCCATGGCACCCCAAACTCTACATACCATGTGGTATCTACCCAATGTAACAAGCCACTACCCCCTGTGGACACTGCAATGTCTGATCCCCTACAAGAGCAGCAAAAGACATAGACCTAGGCCTACAGACATCGTGGATCCAGTGCTTAATTTGAGCCTGTGGTGTTGGGTGCTCAGCACCGACACTTATTTGTCAACACCGGCACTTATGACAGCTGCCACATGGTGGCGCTGTTTGTGTAATATAGAGATGAGCACAGCAACAGTTGTTTATTAATCAAATCAACATTAAAACAACTAATACCTTCCTCCCAAGCAATTCTAACAGCTTTGGGAGGCTTAGAATAGTCTAAATTGTCACACTTGTAGCAGAGTGATGGCTAGCAGTTGTGTATGTATTGTCATTGGCAGCTCTGGCAGTGGCAATGGGTGATGCAAGCTGAGGTGGCCTCCTAACGAGGACCCTGGCACTTAATATTTTACAAATTAAGCACTGCATGGATCATAAACAAGCATATGCAAATTAAGCACTGCAATAGCTTGAATGTGGTGTACGTTCTGAATTGCAAGTGTGACCTACAATACGAGGGCATGACCACCAGAAAAGTGAAGACTCATCATGAACACTGAAGCACTTTATGGTGTAAGAAAACCATCACCAAACTGATGCGACACTTTGTGTCCACAGGCCACTCTGAGGATGACTTCACTTGGTTCATCAGTGAAAAATTGGCCTCATCCGCCACAGAACAACAACTATTGAGATACGAACAAAGACGGGTCTGTAGGTTATGCAGCGCGTCAATGAGACTGAATGATGACATCCCATGGACTCAACTGACACCCAGATAACGTTAGAAGTAGATGTCTCGTGGAAGGACCCCTGTAAAGACAACTATGCAACTGTTTGCAGTATACGAAGGGAAGGTGTTTCCCCCCTTGGCATGGAGTTATATCAGACTGCCTGATAAGAAAGCAAGTCTTGAGACCTTAAAAATCCACATCAGAGTCTTGACAAAAACATGGGGTCCTAGACTTACTATGATGGTTATACAAAATAATAGCCATCAAGAAATTCTTCCACTGACCTTGCTGTTTTCTCTAACCCCACATCTCTTCACAGCTGTAGAAATGGAACAGGAAATGCAAATATATTGAATCCTATCTAAGGAAACCAAAATGTGTAGGAATTAGCTCCAATAGGAGAATATAGGTCCCATAAACTCGAGACCACCGTTATCAGTATGTTAATAACAACCTTGTTGGAACGTAGAACCCACATGCATGAGTAAACACCCAAAAACCAAGGGGTAATAATGAGAGGTGGTACAACACAAGAGTGGGCATCCCCGACCTCCACGAAACTCATATGAACAGTCCCCCAAACATGGAAGCGTTTTTTCCCCTTCAAAAGAAAAAAAACAACCTTTTGTCACCAGGCGCAAGGTTAAATATAAACAAAAAATCCCATTTACTCGAAATACCAGTCACGTTGGAATTCTACCCCAACAAAAATGTAAATTTACAATGGTGAGACGGGATAACTTGGGACTCAACTTCCCAGAATCCCAAGAGTAGCGAGGAGACGCCCCAGTTGGAGCATAACCTCCCAGACGCCACTGCTACACAGAACACTTCAAACCGAACGCTCCACACTTAAAAGCGTTCGGCAGCGGTATGAGCAGCAGCAACAACACGTAGGTGCACTGGCGGTACCAGCGCCTTGACGCAGGGAGTAACTGTAATACCCTGATGAGCTTGCTTTTGAACGCACCGGGGTCCTGTTGTATTAACTATTTGAAGTGACGCGGGGGCATACGAAGGCCGCATAAACAACACTAGTTCCCTGTAAATACTTTGGCCGGAGCTTTGACTTTTATAAAACGTTAACTGTCCTCATGTGTGTTGGCGGGAGCTGATAAGAAAGCTTTGATATTTCCGCATCGATATCCTGTTAATTCGCGGATATTCCTCCCAGATTTTATTAACAAATCCGAGGCTGATAAACACATACTTTTAAGCTTTCTAGTCTTGGTGGGATTTAAACTACATGATATGTGGCAAGTCCACGGGGACTTTCCCTGACAGAGCAAGTGAGCTCCGAAGGAAAATGTGTTATAGACAAATAGGAACCGCCGCGCGCTACACGTTATAATATACATCTTGGCGGGAGCTTTGAAATACACAATCAATTCCGGATTTCCTTGGTGACCTGTAGCAACGTGTACATTGGCTTCCAGAGCAGCAAGTAGTATAGCCAAATTAGAAGCCGCCGGCCGCGCTTCACACGGTATAATTTCCACCTTGGCGGGAGCTTTGTAAGACACAATTAGTCCATGATTTCCATTGCGAATCGAAGGAACATGTGTACCGACCCCAAAAGTGACAAGTAACACAGTCCTTGATGAATAAGAGAAAAGCCTGAATACGATGCCTACAACTAGTGTGAGTCGGCAATTAAGTGCTTGGGAACAAAGGTTACCAATGGTACCAAGTTAATTAACAACACAGTCAAAAAAATAACCGTACAACGCGATATAGACAATTGATATGGCCATATTAATGCGATCAATGAATAAATCCAACTGACCACAAGGGGATAAGAAAAAAGTACATTCTTTAATCTCTTGTCAATCTGACTTTTATGTTCTTTTCCTGACTAGAGTGTGACTATGGGATGGAACCAGGTGCCAGGCATGCATGACCCTTGAGCAACCCAAATACAGGGTAAGAATTATGAATGTAAAGTCAACCACTGAACCCCCACTATTAAATGCATGCACAACATATGACACCTATGTATCCTTTTTAAAATGAAATATCTCTGTGTAATTGTATAAGTGACCTTCCATTTTAAAATATAGTACCCAGCCTAATATGTCCTCAGGAGTGTTATGCCATCAGCTAATGTTAAGAAAACTTAAAGGGCACACTCCTCTCACATGGGAATTTTGGGATTTAACTTCATGCACAACACAGGTTTAGGAGATGCACACAACCTGCTGGTGAGTCAATCTCCTTCAAAAGCACTTTCTATTAGCACCATCCAAATCAACTGACTCCAATGAATGCACGGTATCCAATGAATGGTCACTATCGAAGACTTTTGAGTGTTGTATACATTATACCGCTTTACAACCATGAAAAGGTCGGACCGTCTTGTTCCAAATTATTTATAGATACGTACAATGGTCTGTATCCATCTATGGTGCCTGCCAAGTGCCTCGTGCAGCTACTTTAAGCTTATGTCGACAACAGGTAACTTTCCTAAAAGGTTGGAAATGTTCATTGCTCTTTCCAAACCTTAATAAAGGGGCCTAATCTGGGAATCTATCATATTATTGTTCAATTTCTTTATTTAACTAAATTATGAAATATTTGCGTGTATCTTGTTTCGGGCTGTTGAAGTTTGGACAGATTTGGCCTGATAACAAGGGAACAAGCAGAGTTTGTCCATGTCAGTCCACCATTTACGACTACTTTTCATTCAATTATATTATCCATCGGGTTTCTAAGGTAGGCACGTTATGTGTCTGCTATGTTGACTTCAAGTCAGCTTATGATGTTGTGCATTGTGGTCTCCTTTGGTCGAAGATTGCAAATATGGGGGTGTCGTGCAGTCTTTTGTTGTTATTGGCTGCATTTCACTCTCCAATTCCTGGGCTCAACTAAACATTACTGGTGGGCGAGCAAGAACATGGCAGATTTCAGTAGTGAGTGGTCTAAAGTAGGAGTGTGTTTTAGCCCGGCTTCCGTTCTCCTTATTTTAGTTTTGCGTGATCTTCAAGTTGTCCTGTGCTAACCATCTGAGCACCTCCCCCGTATCAATCGAGGCTCAGTGAATTCATTTCTTTATGCTGACGATCTGATCATTTTAGAAAGAACTGCTGGTAGTTTACCAAGGCAGTTTTACTCCCTTGAAATTGACTGCAAATTAATATCAAGAAAATACAGATTATGCAGATTTATGGCTACAGATAGTCTTTTAATTGTACATTAAACAGCAAGAAGCTGGATTACTGCATTCTTATAAATATTTGAGTTATATTTAATAAAAAACAAAATTTTGAAGAGAATGTACCCACAAAATGCGAAGTGAGGTTGCATCTTTATTTAAAATTTACGACTTGCACAACATGCTTCAAGTAAGTGAGTAATTCTTTATTGATAGGTTAATTGAAATATTTTCAATATATATGTAGTTAGACAATCGAATAAAAAGATAAAAGCCTATGTGAGGCGTTTGATACTGGGGCCAGGCCAGGACATCTATTGCTCAATCACCAATATATATTCACATGTGTATACCATACTAGGAAATGAAGCATCAATACACATATATGGGCAATGATTAAAAATTATATTAACTGGCAACCTAATATTCACAATTACAAAAATTAAGGTAAAATCATGTTACGCTGACAGGAAGTTGATTGAAACTAAAAGTACAATAATATTACTATTTCTCTCTGTATTCGTAGAGAGAGACCAATAATTAAAGAGGCTGTATAAAGGATGGTAAATTTGTCGTTATACTATATATAAAAAGACTATGATTTTGTGGTCGTTTTTGATAAGACTGCCTATTAATGTATTAATTGATCTTGTATGTATTTCTTTGAATGTGTTGCTTGTTTTATGCACATACAAAGTCCAATAAACGATAACTATTACAAACATCTCTTTATGCTGCTGCACAGCATTGCTTTTGGCTGCATAGTGCCAGTATTTATCCTGCACTGGGGCAGGAGGAAATTCAAGGGCAACCTAAACACAAGCTTGTTTTAAAAAGTAAACATGTCTCCAATTAAGATGGAGGGCATCTTAAGATGCTTTAATTAGGCAGAGTAGGGCTGGTAGTAATGGAGGGACTAGCACTTCAAATCCGTCAGTTACCTGTCTACAGTGTTGCAGCTTTCGCAGCCATTCTGGACTGTTTATTTATACTTTACACCACTTGTAAATGTGCAGAAAGTACCCTGTCATCTGAACAGGAAATAAAGTCCAACAGCACTCTCAAAAAACCTTCCATATAAGTTGTCTCCATCGGCTTGATATTTCAGAACTGCTGGTAAATTGGATCAAAGTTTTGAGCTGCGTCTGCTCAGGCCCCTTAATCAGGGCTAGGTCCTGATGTTCACCTAAACCCTAACGATGCAGGCTCTTTGTCTTGCTCTGCACAGTAGACCCAGACAATCAGGTCTCTCTGGTGGGTATTGAGACAAAGGCTGATGACCTTCTCTCAGCATCTAGTGGTAATGGGTACTTGACATGCGGTCTCCAACATCTGATTTTCTTTTCTTTTTTTTTTTGCAGTTTTATATACCGCAAACTTGACCCGAAGGTATTGGAGCCCTTTAAATGAGCACCAGTTACATTACAGAAGGACACATTCATTTTTTTTTGTGAGCGCTGGGAGATTAAGTGATTTGCCTAGAATCACAGGATGTTGAGCCAACGGTGAGCCTCAAACCTGGTTCCCCAGTTCCAAAGTTAGCAGCTCTGCCTGTTACGCCACATCCTCGACCCAAGTGGAAAGGTGTGAGGATCCAGTCACAATAGAGCTGGGCCCCATATACTCAGAACTGAGTCACATCTTCTGGTGCTCACACAAGAGGCAGAGAGGAATACAAGGAGCACTCTCTGAGTTGAGAATTTTAATATGGTGCCTCTTTGAATTGTCTCTTCACCCTATTATAGTAGTTATCTTGGCCCCCGTAGGAATCTAAGCAACTTTGAATTCAAACTAAAGTGGGTCCTATTTGGCTTACATAGAGCTGGGGGGACCTCTCCACTCCTGCATGATATCTGTTGTTTAAAAGCATTCCCAGGTTCAGTTGATCTGCCTTCAGTATCAGCAAGAGGGGAGGGAGCAAATCATGTTGTACCCATTTCAGAGCAGAATGTAGGATAGTCCCAAAGCCTTAAGAGTCATCTTCTCTGACTTTACCTAATGAAGGATCAACATGGGAAGTATCTCCAATGACTTGCTGCCTCCCAGTGCATCCCCCAAGCTACCAAATATGTTCATAGATGTCTCCGGGCACGGACACCATCAGAGCTGCCAAACTGGGATACTAGGGTCAGGCCTAGAACACTGCCAGTCAAGGTCTTACAACCTGGGGATTGGAGAAAACCAAGCTTGCTTCTTGTAGTTCATCATAGTTTATTACATTTTTTGAAATACATATAAAAAGACCATACATAAAAGAGCTCCGAAAAGGTACAAGAAATTACACCTCAAAATATTAGTTACATGAGTAAAAACTATAAACTGTAAAGGAGTAATAATAAAAAGTAAATAAAGTACCTATAAAACCAATATTATAGTCCTATATTATGAAGAAAAGAGAAATGAAAAAGTTAATACACGTAATAAGCAATATTTATACATTTGATAGAGCTACACATTTTTAACGAAATGCGTAAACATGCAACATTAAACATTAAATCACTATTAATATAACAGTTAAAGATGGAAAGCCAAATAATCATCAATTGGTTTCCAAAATAATTGATAATTAGGTGTATTACGAATGACACCTGACAAAGTCAAATTAGCTCCTCTTCTGGTGAAAATTATCCAAGCCCACCAAGCATGAACTGATAGTAATGAGGCTGTTTTTCAATTAGTAGTAATCGATTTTAAGGCTGCAGAAATTAAAAAGTCAAAAAGTTTGCTACTAATAATAGACAGGTCGGTAGCAAGTGCAGTGGATTAACAAATTACAATAGTATATGACAAATTATCTGTGATATTCAATAGTTTAGTAACAATCTTCCAAACGTCTTTCCAAAACTGATTAACGATGTGACATTCATAAAGTGTATGTCTTAATGAACCTATATCTAGAGAACAATTCCAGCAATTAGATGAATTCTAAAGTTTTGCATGAAATAACCTTGACGGGGTCCATAGACAATTGAATAGTATTAATGAATTAGTTTGGTATGAAGAAACAGGTAGCCAGTCCGAAATACTATTCAACCAAATTTTTCTCCATGTATCTGATGATAATGATAAATCTAATTCGTCATTCCAAAATGAAGAAAGAAAACCGATATCATCCCCAGCAAAATTATTCAATTTTTTATAAAACAATGATACAGCGTGGGATGACGAAACCATGATTTGCATATACAATTCTAAATCAGAGGTGGCATTTAAGAGAAAATTATTTGGGAATGAATCAAGGATTGAATTACATAGAATTTCATATTTATTAATATCTGATGGCTGCAACTTATATTTTTGTTGTAAATCAGCAAAACTTAATGCATTGTTATGATAAATATCTTTCAAATAAAAAGTGCCAGCTGTAATCCAGGAGTGCCAAAAGTTCTTGTGGCGAGCTAACTTTAACAAACGATTATGCCATAAAGACAAATTCAATGTACGTGACATTAAAAAATAGTCAATGGGGGGGCGCTAGAGGGCGCCAGGCAATATGGCCGCACTGTAGTGCAGCTCTGCCCGGCTGATCCACAATCCGCCAAAACTCTGCGGCATCCAGCGGCATAAATGCAGCCAAACAGTAGCCAGCGGTGAGGGGAAGTCTGGGCCATGCATCGGGCCTGAAATCGTGGCTGGAGAGGGCTGAGGACCGACTGCGAGGCTGCGGAGGCGCCCTAGGAGACCACGCGGGCTGGGCCTACAGCGCGGCGGCTGGCGGGGCTCCGCTGCAGGATTCGCGGAGGCGAGAGCCGGTCCCCAGAGGCGACGAGTGCGGAGAGATTGCCTGTGCCCCCGTTGCTGCGGAATTTGAAGAGGTTGCAGCGCCGGTGGAGGCTCGCTGCGGTGATCCGGCTGTGGCGCCTGCCGAAGGCTGGGGTAAGTGGGGGGCGGCCTAGGCTTGGCCTGCAGCTGCGGAGGTGGGTGCGGGCTGAGCGCGTGCTGCGGCCTGCTGCCTGCTGCCTTTTGCTGAGTGCGGCGTCCGCTGGGCTCCCGGGGCCTCCTAGGCAATAACTTCTCAGAGGAGAGGTGCGGACGAGTGCCCCTGCAGCGGCGTAGCGGCCTGACGGACTGCGCTGCGGAGGAGAGTTATCCCAGATAGCCAATGGCGGTGCCCGGGTGAAGTGCCATCGTGGAAAGCTGTCGCCTTGCCGGGCCCGGTGGATTTAGGTGTGCAGACCTTGTGCGGTGCAGGAGGGGCTGAAGAGAGATTGCTGGTATATCGGAACGCTCCGCAACTTGATGCTAAGGGCCTGCCGGAGGGGGAGGTCACATCATTGGTGGTGCCGCTGAGTATGGTCCTTGGAGCCTGGGGGATTGCTTGTCTCTCCTTGGAGGCTAGTGGCCTACGACCAGATCAGTAACTGTCACCACAGAAGAAGGTGGTCTCCAGTTGCCGCCATATCCTTGCCCGGGATACTATTGCACTGTGCTCTGCCCATATTGTACGCCTGGGGGTGCGGAGACTGAGAGCTGAACTTGGCAGCCGGGATAAGGTGGTGCTGCGGAGGAGGCTCTGGCCTCTACACTGGTATCCTTGAGGAGGATTCTAAGCGACACTTGACGAATTTAGCCAGACAATATCTAGGGAGTGGAGTGCCGGCCTTCGCCTGGGGGCCTCATTGGAAGGTCGCGCAGCCCGCATTTAGCCCGCGGCTGTGGTTGCCCTAACTGACTTGCAGGCCCGGATCCTGTGCAGGAGCAACCTGGCTATAGAAAGACTCGTATAGAGCTGGGGATTGATAATATTGGACTGACCAGGCTGCTGTGGGAACTGTGTGGGGGCCTCAGATGTTGGATGCCTCAGCTGTATTTCCCTCTTTTGGGGGCCGTTGATTGGTGTCTGTAGCGGTGACCTGTACTGAGGACAAGGGACAGGCACCACCTCGTCGCCATATCGTAGATTGGCAGATTGACCCGGCTTGGTGATCTCACACTGTATATCTGGACTGTATTAACTCGGGGGTCGCCTCACTGCTCAGGAGTTGGTGGCCCTACACGGGGGGGGCTGTTTCCTTTCTGTGCTGTTGAATACAACCCGTGGGGAACTCGGCATTCAGGGCTGCTGCCCTCTGGAGTGTGGGATGGGCAAGCCGGACAAAATGCAGTCCCGTCTGCAATTCGAATCGCGAAAATCTAACGGGGCGCAGCAAAAGGCGGCCTCGGACTCGGAGGCTGACGGCCCAGGAGAGGGTCCGTCCAACTTGGAATCCACACTCCAGGCATTGCAAAAAAGTCTTCTGGCAATAGAGGGTGGCATGGCTACCATAAATCACAGGTTAGATCACATGTCCTCACAGATGGCGCAGCAATCGGTGCGCATGGGGGAAGTAGAGCAACGAGTCTCCACGGCCGAAGATGGGCTTAGCGAAGTCACGAACAAGGCCCTGAATATGGACAAGGTACTGTCCCTAATTCAAGCAAAAAATGAGGACCTGGAGGCTCGCTCGCGGAGGAATATCATTCGCGTCACGGGCCTACCAGAATCTACAAACACTGGGAGAATGGAGCTCTACATGGAAAAAATGCTCATTGATATTTTTGGCTCGGAGCAATTATCCTCCATTTTTGTGATTGAGCGTGCCCACCGCTCATTGGCGACTCGTCCTGCTCCCGGGGCACCGCCCCGCCCGTATAATTGCTCGCCTACTCAATTACCGGGACAGGGACACCATATTGCGGTTAGCCAGGGAAAAAGGGGCTATTACGTATCAGGGGAACGCCCTCTCATTCTTTCCAGATTTTACTGTGGCAGTGCAAACGGCACGACGAGAATATAGCGCAGTAAAAAAGCTCCTGCAGTCCGAAAGTGTCCCCTATGCCATGCTGTACCCGGCGAGGCTCCGAGTAGGGCCGGAAGGCGACTCGAAGATCTTCACTACTCCTAAGGCGGCGATGGACCATATCAAGAAACTGAAGAAACTCCGGCGAGTAGAACATACTGACGAAGGCGATAATGACTGAGCATTACGAGTGGGGGGAGCTCGTTGACTACTATGTGATTTTACAGAATGATTTGTTTATTGAGTTACTCACCTCACTGAGTTGAACAAGTTGTTGTTCCGCTGCTGAACTAGGTTGGCCTGCATGGCCCAGGTTAACTGTCAATGTATAGATTAAAAGTTTGGGGGGAAAAAAAAAAAAATTGCCCGCTGGTTGTTAAAAAAAATTCTATGAGGTATTGTAACGCAGGACTTAGACCTGATCAGCCACCTCTCATGTGTTGAGAGGGAAGTAGCACTCTTTCGCCCCCCTGTATGGGAGTACCCCACACTAAGTTATGTAGGAACTGTTCTGTTGGGTGTTTGTTAGGCCACTATGGGATGGCTTTGGCAAGTTGGGGTAGCCGAAGTGGGAGGGGGTATGTAGGGGGTGGGACATGCAACATGGAAGGCTCCGTTGGGTGTGACACGGGAAACGGGATGGGGGGTTAGGGTGGGGTTGGGCGGGTTAGGGTGGGGTTGGGCGGGCAGAGCAAGGATATGGCGAACTGAAATAACAATGAGCAGGGTATGTGAAAGTGATCCGAGGGATGCACATTCAGTCCATCAAATTTGGATCTTGAGGAGGTTCCTAACCCCTAATGGCTAGTACAATCAAATTCCTTACCTGGAACGTGCGAGGTCTCAATGCACCGAAGAAAATAAGATCAGTGTTTGCCTGTTTAGATCGATTGGGAGTGCAAGTCGCACTTTTGCAGGAGACGCACCTACCGAAAGGGACGGCGAGCAACATGGGGGTGCGCTGGGCAAATACTAGAGCTATGTCCTCTTTTTCTACTTACTCAAGGGGGGTCCTAATCTTGGTAAAAAAGGGAGTGCCATTTACGGGGTTAAGTTCGGAATCGGATGAGCAGGGACGAATTGTGATTGTGCATGGGATTCTGTGTGGTGAGAGTGTCCTGATTGTCAATGTATATGGACCCAATGTTGATGACCCCTCGTTTTATTCTGATGTGTGGCGTAGGATATCGGCCTATCCGACCGCGGCGATCATATGGGGCGGAGACTTCAATCTTTGCCTAGATTCCACGCTGGATAGGGCCAGCAGTGGAGAGTGGCGACATAAACGTGCGGCAGATGTCCTCTTAGGTCTATTGGACGCCGGTCAACTACATGACATCTGGCGCAGGCGGAACCCGGTGAGTCGGGAGAGCACGTTTGCGTCGGCGGTGCATGGCTCCTGGTCTCGCATAAACCTCTGGCTAGTCACAGAGGCTGTCTGCACTTGGGCGCTAGAAGTATCACACGAGGCGCGTACCCTGTCGGACCACTCACCGGTCCTCCTTACCCTGCAAATCCCTAGTTATCAAAAGCCCCCCTTTGCGTGGCGACTCCAGCCTTCAGAACTTAAAGACCCTGTGTTCAAGCAGAGTATTGCGGAGGCAATTCACTTGTTTTTTAAAGAAAATGACGGAACAGTGCAAAGCGCAGGAACCTTATGGGAAGCATTCAAGGTTACCATTAGGGGGACCTGCATCAGTGCCCAGTCTGGCGTGCTGCGCGATCTGCGACGAAGGATAGGGAAATTAGCTTCTGCCATCTCTCGATTGGAGCGGGAATACGATGCGGCACCCTCCACCACAAAATTGGTTGAAATCCGAGAGCTTGTCACAGCATAATGCCACAGTCGACCAGGAGCTGCTGCACTGCTCACGGCGAAAAATTGCATAATATTACGGGGAAGGCGGCAGGCCTGGCCGCTCCCTGGCACAGAAACTGGCTGAGCCGCGTAGACAGGAAACAGTCACGGAGCTTCTGGATGAAGACGGGGTACCTCATTACTCTACCACCGAGCTGTGCGACATTATGCAAAAATTTTATACTGCTTTGTATGCGTCTAGAGACTCCCCGTCGCCAACTGAAATTGATGCCTTTCTGGACGATGTAGCGCTGGGCTGGCTATCAAACGCGCAGCGAGAGTACCTGGTGCAGCCGTTTGGGGTGGAGGATGTGAGAGAGGCCATAATGGCTCTCCCAACATGCAAAGCTGCGGGGCCAGATGGGCTACCCAGCGAATTTTATAAAGCATATGCCGCAGATCTTACTCCACGGTTGTTAGCGGTATACTCCGAGGCTTATGAGAAAGGAGAGTTGCCGCCATCACTGCGGGAGGCATTATTGGTCACGTTGTTGAAGCCGGGGAAGCCCTCCAACGAATGTGGGTCATATCGGCCACTATCTATCATTAACATAGATGCTAAGATCCTAGCAAAAATGATAGCCACGAGACTGCAACCATTGATCCCACTATTAGTGCTACCGGATCAGTCTGGCTTTGTCACAGAGCGCTCAACGGCCCATAATTTACGCACGCTCTTTGCCACGCTTCATTATTTCGAGCCGGACTTCCAGGCGGTGGCGGTGCTGCTCGATGCGGCAAAAGCCTTTGATTCAGTGCAATGGCCCTATATGTTTGTTGTATTGCGGAGGATGGGTTTCCCCCGTTCTTTCTTCAGTGGCTTCGGGTACTTTACAGCGACCCGGTGGCCCGAGTGCGTGTTAATGGATGGACAACGGCTCTGTTTCGCATTGAAAGGGGCACGCAACAGGGGTGCCCTCTCTCCCCAATGCTGTTTTCTCTGGCACTTGAGCCTCTTGCCTGCAAAATACGACAGCGGCATGCTGCTGCCGCCTTACGATTTCGCCAGCGCCCTTTGATCGTCTCATTATACGCGGATGATATGCTCCTGTATGTCCGTGAGCCAGCGGTTCACTTGTCAGCGATACTAAGAGAATATGTCCAGTGTGAACGCTTCTCTGGCCTAGGGATCAATTGGTCTAAATCGGTGGTGTTCCCTCTAACAGCGCACACGAAGGAAGTGGAACTGGATTTTCCATTATCCTGGACATTGGACCCAGTAAGCTATCTTGGGGTCTGGGTACATCGCGACCCGGTTAGGGTTGTGGCGGAAAACTACGGTCGAATGATCACCCGCGTCACTGAGCAAGCCGAGAGATGGGCGTGCCTACCTCTCTCTCTAGCCGACCGGATAGCGGTGATAAAAATGGTCTTTCTGTCCAAATTATTATACTTGTTCATTAATATCCCTATCAAATTGAATGTGAGCCTATTCAGCACTCTTCGATCAGCGCTCCTCACTTTTGTGTGGGGCGGTAAAAACCCAGATGCAGCTGGGATCTCTTGGTGCAACCCTTTGATCGCGGAGGCTTTGAAGCACCAGACCTCCGTCTTTATTACTTGTGTGCGCAGGCGCATTTCGCGCATTACTGGCCCTTTCCCCGTCGATACCAACCGCATGTAGCTGTCGAGGCGGATGCGGCGCTCCCACTGAAGGTGCAGGCTATGACTCTCTCGGGAGGATCTGGTGGTCCGCGTCTAGAGATTCACCCTGCGCACTGCACAGCGTGGGCTTGGCGGAAGCTGGCGGCAAGGGCACATTTGGCTTATATATATGCACCGCAGGTGCCACTGCCATCACACCCAGAAATATCCGCAGTGCGGGAAGAGCGTACGTTGCGTGAATTAACTGCTGCGGGTATCAATCGACTCGGGGATCTGTATATAAATGGGCGATTTTAAAACTCTCCAAGAGGTGCAGGGAGGAATAGACCGAGGATTCATGTTCAGCTTCACATATGTACGAGTCCGTCAGGCGGTCCGAGCAGCTTACCCTGAGTATCCGGCGGAACCTACTACCTTACGGTCCCTGCAGGTGATGCTGTCCGGAGAAGGGAGGAAAGGGCTGATAACTAAATTGTACAATGCCTCTCTGCGTGAAGGGGAGCAGGGGAACACCCTTCCTGTTTGCGCTGGCAGGCTGCATTGGGTATCACTATTGCGCCTGAGGAGTGGCAGATATGCTGTCAACTTACTGGGCGCCTTACTGCGAACTGCAATCTCCGCATCATCCATTTTAAGTTTCTGCATCAGGTGTACTACACCCCTGCACAGTTGCACAGGTATGGATTGCGGGAGAATGCTAATTGTGTGCGATGTGGTGAGGCAAACGCGGATTTTGTGCATGTGGCCTGGATGTGCAGGACAGTTGACATGTTCTGGAATGCTGTGACACGCTTACTCTCGGACATTGTGGAGGAGCCGGTGGAATGTAGTCCTTTGATTTGCTTGTTGGGGTTTGTCGGGGGCCTAAAGCCATGTAATAGGCGTCTGGTGGCGATAGCCACACTCTTTGCCAAACGACTGGTGGCAAAGTGCTGGGGAGCCAAAACACATCCCACAGTGAAACATTGGCTCCGGGATCTACTCTATGGGAGGGATCAACTCAAATTATATGAGGAGGAGCTCCCAGAGGCCTCACGGCCAAAAGATTTCTGGGCCCCACTGGCAGGGTATCTGCTATCCCACCCTGATTTACTGTAAGTGAACTATGAGGACCCCTTCCTTTGGGGGAGGGAGTGGGGTGGGCACCGGGGTGATGCTCCTGTTGATCTGTTGTCCCCACACTGATATATTTGAGGTGCTGCTATCACGGTTGGATCGATGAATATTGTTGGTTAGAAATACGCTGGTGCCCTGCAAAGCACTATGTCTTGACTTGCTCTGCCGGAGGGAGGGAAAGGGAGGGGGGTTATGTAGGGTTTATAAGATTCAGATATCTGTATTATCGTATCATTGGTCACAGCAATGTGTTTGTATGCTGATGTATAAAATTCAATAAAAAAAACAAAAAAAAAACAAATAGTCAATGGGCTAGATGTACAACGGTTTTTAGCGTGCGCAAACGGGTTTTAGACCCCTTTGCGCACGCTAAAAACCTTGGGCCCATGTACAAAACCTATTTTGCGACTCGCTATTAGGAAGGGGCGTTCCCTTCCTAATAGCGACTCATGAGCCATGTATGAATGTTTTGCGACCGCAATTGCGGTCGCAAAATACTCGCAAATTACCACCTACTTCAAGTAGGTGGTAATGCAATCGCAAATGGGAAGGGGTCCCCAGGGGACCCCTTCCCCTTTGCAAATGCATACAAAAATATTTTGCAAGGGCAGGCAGTGGTCCCAGGGACCACTGCATGCCCTTAAAAAATTAAACGAAGACGTTTCATTTAAAAAAAAAAATGCATCCTGTTTTCTTATAAGGAAAACGGGCTGCATTTAAAAAAAAAAAGCTGCTTTATTTAAAAGCAGTCCCAGACATGGTGGTCTGCTGAGCCCAGCAGGTCACCATCCCTGGGAGGGCCTGTCATTCCCAATGGGCTCGCAAATTGCGAGAGGCTCATTAATATTCATGAGCCTCGCAATTTGCGACCCCATTGGGAATCGCAAACAGTGTTAAACACACTGTTGTACATGCCAAATAGCGCCTCGCATATTGCGAGTCGCAAATGTGACGCAATTTGCGAGGCGCTATTTGGCAGGTTGTACATCTGGCCCAATATCCTGTAAGATTAATCTTGCAGATTTCAATATGATTGATTTTTTTAACAAAGTAGTTGAATTAGACATGGAGAATAATGCAGGTAAGGAAAAGGGTAAATGAAACTTCGTTCAATACGAAGCCATGAAGGTACACAAGTAATTTCTATATGCTGAAACCATAGAGTACTTTGTTTTAAAATAAACACTTTATGATAATTGAGGAAATCTGGTAAACCTATCCCGCCACTGCTCTTAGCCAACTTCAATTTTTTATAACTTAACCCCTTCGCTGCTAGGCCTTTTCCCCCCCTGTGCTAAGCCTTTTTTTGGCTATTTGGGGTAGTTCGCGCTTAGGCCCCTGTAACTTTTTGACCACATAAGGTATCCACGCCAAATTTGCGTCCTTTTCTTCCAACATCATGGGGATTCTAAAGGTACCCAGGGTTTGTGGATTCCCCAGGAGGGGACCCAGAAATTTGCCAAAATACAGCTACATTTTTTATTTGGGGAAAAATGGGAAAAAAGTGCTGCAAATGAAAGCGTCTGGTTTTTTCCCTGCAATTGGTATCAACAAAGGGTTTGTGGGGCTGAAATCACCATTTTCCCAGCTTTCAGGGACTGACGGACTTTTGTCAGAAAACCAACATTTTTTACACAGTTTATGCATTTTACTGGGACATAGCCTATTTTTGCTATTTTTTGTGCTTTCAACCTTCTTCCAGTTAATGGTAGAAATGGGTATGAAAGCAATAATGGATCCTGGAAAGCTATACATTTTAGAACAGTAGACAAAATTCTGAATTCAGCAAGGGGTCATTTGTGTAGATCCTTCAAGGTTTCTTTATAGAAACTAACAGTTGAAAATAGGAAACATTGAAAATGAGTTGAAAAAAACAGCCATTTGTACCAACGTTTTCACCAGTAACTTCTTCTAATTATGACAGATGTTTGAAAGCGATATACCGTTACATCCGCTGGACCTTTTTGGTTGTGGGGATATATAGGACTTGTAGGTTCACCAAGAACCCGATGAACCCAGAGCCAATAACTGAGCAGCGTTTTGCAAAGGTTTTTTATTATGTACCGGGTATATAGCAATTAATTTGGGAAAATATATACAGTGAAAAATCGGGATGAAAGACACCTATGTATTTCTGAAATTGGAACAAAATATAGAGTTTAGAAACAGTAGCTATTTGCACATTTCCGAAATTGTGAGTACCCATACTAGCATGAGAATTATGGGACATTTTTCAAAGTGACTTCTTTTTTACACATTGTCTTTCATTTGGAAGGCAGAAATGCATCGAAAGTCAATAGGTAATAACAGTTGCTGTACAATTCTGTGTTACCCTAAGTCTCCCGATAAAAATGGTACCTCACTTGTGTGGGTTGGCCTAGTGCCCGTGACTGGAAACGGCCCAAAACGCAACGTGGACACACTTTATTTTTACAGTGAAAACTGACCGTTTTTTTGCAAAGTGCCTAGCTGTAGATTTTGAATTCTAGCTCTGCCGACACCTAGGGAAACTTAGCAAACCTATAAATTTTTGAAAACTAGACACCCAGGGGAATCCAGAATGGGGTGACTTGTCTGGCTCTCACCAGGTTCTGTTACCCAGAATCCCTTGCAAACCTCAAACTTTGTCAAACAAAACACATTTTCCTCACATTTCTGTGGTGGAGAGTTCTGGAATCTGCGAGGATCCACAAAATTCCACCCACCCCGCATTCCCCAAAGTCTTCCGAGAAAAATGGTACCTCACTTGTGTGGGTAGGCCTAGTGGCCGTGACAGGAAACGGCCCAAAATGCAACGTGGACACACCACATTTTCACAGTGAAAACGGACCCTTTTTTTGCAAAGTGCCTAGCTGTAGATTTTGAACCCTAGCTCTTCCGGCACCTAGGGAAACCTAGCAAACCTATACATTTTTGAAAACTAGACACCTAGGGGAATCCAGGATAGGGTGCCTTGACTGGCTCTCACTAGGTTCTGTTACCCAGAATCCCTTGCAAACCTCAAACTTTGTAAAACAAAACACATTTTCCTCACATTTCTGTGGTGGAAAGTTCTGGAATCTGCGTAGATCCACAAAATTCCACCCACCCCGCATTCCCCAAAGTCTTCTGAGAAAAATGGTACCTCACTTGTGTGGGTAGGCCTAGTGGCCGCGACAGGAAACGGCCCAAAACGCAACGTGGACACCACATTTTCACAGTGAAAACTGACCCTTTTTTTGCAAAGTGCCTAGCTGTAGATTTTGAACCCTATCTCTGCCGACACCTAGGGAAACTTAGCAAACCTATACATTTTTGAAAACTAGACACCCAGGGGAATCCAGGATGGGGTGACTTGTCTGGCTCTCACCAGGTTCTGTTACCCAGAATCCCTTGCAAACCTGAAACTTTGTCAAACAAAACACATTTTCCTCACATTTCTGTGGTGGAGAGTTCTGGAATCTGCGAGGATCCACAAAATTCCACCCACCCCGCATTCCCCAAAGTCTTCTGAGAAAGATGATACCTCACTTGTGTGGGTAGGCCTAGTGGCTGCGACAGGAAACGGCCCAAAATGCAACGTGGACACACCACATTTTCACAGTGAAAACGGACCCTTTTTTTGCAAAGTGCCTAGCTGTAGATTTTGAACCCTAGCTCTGCCGGCACCTAGGGAAACCTAGCAAACCTATACATTTTTGAAAAGTAGGCACCCAGGGGACTCCAGGATGGGGTGACTTGTCTGGCTCGCACCAGGTTCTGTTACCCAGAATCCCTTGCAAACCTCAAACTTTGTAAAAAAAAAAAAAAACACATTTTCCTCACATTTCTGTGGTGGAAAGTTCTGGAATCTGCGTGGATCCACAAAATTCCACCCACCCCGCATTCTCCAAAGTCTTCTGAGGAAAATGATACCTCACTTGTGTGGGTAGGCCTAGTGGCCGCGGCATGAAACGGCCCAAAATGCAACGTGGACACACCACATTTTCACAGTGAAAACTGACCCTTTTTTGCAAAGTGCCTAGCTGTAGATTTTGAACCCTAGCTCTGCCGGCACCTAGGGAAACCTAGCAAACCTATACATTTTTGAAAACTAGACACCCAGGGGAATGCAGGATGGGGTAATTTGTCTGGCTCTCAACAGGTTCTGTTACCCAGAATCCCTTGCAAACCTCAAACTATGTCAAACAAAAACACATTTTCCTCACATTTCTGTGGTGGAAAGTTCTGGAATCTGTGTGGATCCACAAAATTCCACCCACCCCGCATTCCCCAAAGTCTTCCAAGAAAAATGGTACCTCACTTGTGTGGGTAGGCCTAGTGCCCGCGACAGGAAACGGCCCAAAACGCAGCGTGGACACACCACATTTTCACAGTGAAAACGGACTCTTTTTTTGCAAAGTGCCTAGCTGTAGATTTTGAACCCTAGCTATGCCGGCACCTAGGGAAACCTAGCAAACCTATACATTTTTGAAAACTAGACACCTGGTGGAGTCCAGCGAGGTATGGCTTGCATGGGTCCCCCAACGTTTTCCTACCCAGAATCCCCTGAAAACCTCAAATTTAGCTGAAACAATCACCTTTTTCTCAAATTTCTGTGTGGGAAAGTTCTGGAATCTGCGAGGATCCACAAATTTCCTACCACCCAGCGTTCCCCCAGGTCTCCCGATAAAAATGGTACCTCACTCGCGTGGGTGGGTCAAGTACCCGCGACAGGCAAGGGCCCAAAACGTATTGAGGAGACATCAAAATTACCTATCACAAAACAACCTAGTTTTGCAAGGGGGGTCACCTGGGTTTTTGGCCCCGGGCTCGGCGGCCATCTTGGGAAACCTACCAATCCCACACATTTCTGAAAACTAGACACCCGGGGGAGTCCAGCAAGGTATGGCTTGCGTGGGTCCCCCAACGTTTTCCTACCCAGAATCCCCTGCAAGCCTCAAATTTAGCTGAAAAAAATTACTTTTTTCTCAAATTTCTGTGTGGGAAAGTTCTGGAATCTGCGTGAATTCACACATTTCCTACCACCCAGCATTCCCCCAGGTCTCCCGATAAAAATGGTACCTCACTCGCGTGGGTGGGTCAAGTCCCCGTGACAGGCAAGGGCCCAAAACGTATTGAGGAGACATCAAAATGACCTATCACGGAACAACCTGGTTTTGCAAGGGCAGTCACCTGGGTTTTTCGCCCCGGGCTCGGCGGCCATCTTGGGAAACTACCAAACCCACACATTTCTGAAAACTAGACAACTGGGGGAGTCCAGCGAGGTATGGCTTGCATGGATCCCCCAACGTTTTCCTACCCAGATTGGTGGCGGAAAGACTGGAATTTTGTGGGGGGGGGAGGGGTGGGGGCATTGGCATGCCCATCTTGGGCAGCCCCCACCCCTAAATTAATCGTAAAAAAAAAACCCTAGCGTCTAGTGGGCTTTCTGCCCCCGTGGGGGGCAGATTGGGGGCTACTGCCCCCATCTGCACCCAGGGGGGGCAGAAAGACTGTAATTGTGCAGGGGGGGGGTGGGGTCTTTGGCATGCCCATATTGGGCAGCCCCCACCCCTAATTTACATAGTAAAATAAATCCCTAGTTTCTAGTGGGCTTTCTGCCCTCCCGGGGGGGCAGAAAGACTGGAATTATGTGGTTGGAGGGGTGGGGGCATTGGCATGCCCATCTTGGGCAGCCCCCACCCCTAAATTAAACGTAAAAAAAAAACCCTGGCGTCCAGTGGGCTTTCTGCCCCCCCGGGGGGGGCAGAAAGACTCCAATTGTGCAGGGGGGGTGGGGGCATTGGCGTGCCCATATTGGGCAGCCCCCACCCCTAATTTGCGTAGTAAAATAAAGAGAGATTGAGCGCGAGCATGCAGCAGAGAGATCAGAGCATAGGAGAGAGAGAGAACACAGGAGAGAGATCAGAGCATAGACGTGAGAGAGAGAGGACACAGGAGAGAGATCGGAGCACAGAAGACTGTCCGTGTTGTTGCACAGCCCAGGTGAAGGAGGAGGAGTCCCGTGCAGCCAGCCAGCAGCAGTCAGTCGCCTGTACTAACGGAGCGGAGGCGGAGTGGAGTGGAGCAGAACCGGCGATTGGGGCAGGCGTTTGGAAGAGCAGAGGGGGTTGAGCCGAGGGGTTGAGCAGGGTCAAGCCGCGCGGCGGCGGCAGTCCCTCTTGCTTCCCCCGCTCTCGGCTCCCTACTCTCGCTCACCATTCCCTCTCCTTGTGAGTGCGAGCAGGTCCGGCGGTGAGAGCGGAGCCGAGTGCAGGCAGTGGTGGCGAGGGGTGAGCGAGGGGGGGGTGTGGACTGTTATCCTAGCGCATTTCGGGACTGCAAGAACATCAGGTGCCTGCAAGCAGTATTGCGCCGGGAACCTTCCGCGCCGCCCTACGCTGCACCGCCCCGCGCTGCTCCCCGCCCCGCTTGCCACCCCTGCCCTGCTTTGCCTTACTCCTTTCCCGTGGGACATCAAGGCGTGGGCGGCGACCCCGGTTTGCAGTGTAGTCTGCAGCTTGAGCGGAGCAGAGCTGTGAGCTGTACCGGACCCGGACCGGACCCGGATAAGAGCTAGCGGCCAGAGGAGCTGGGGCAGAGCGGAGATAAGTCTGGTTGAGCGGGAGTGACGGGTGTTGTGTCTTCTGTCCCCGCTCCCACGGATTTTCGTAATTCGGGTGGAGCGGACCAGAACTCTCGTGTCCCCGCTCCCCGCGGCTTCCGCACCTCCCACGGCTTCCCGAATTGAGTGTCTGTACGCATCCCTGTTCCAGTGCTTGTATCCGTGCCATTGCACTTGCACCTGTGCTTGTACCTGTGCTAGCCCCCCGCGACAGGAATTGCTCCAGGTCCTATGCCCTGGGTTTGTGGCATAGACTGTATATATTCCAGGACTTTTTAGTAAAGATTTGTGAAGGCTATTAAAGGACTGAACAGTTAAAGTCAACTGCGAGCCAGAGTGCACTGAATTCTTCACCTCCATCACTTCAAGCAGTCCCATTCCTTAAAGCAGCCTAGTAAGCAGCAAGAGAATTTTATTTTGTAATGCCATCTAGGTGTTTGCGCTCAAACGTAAAAGCGAAAACAGTAGCAGGCTCAGAAAGTTGTTATCCGAGCCAGAGGAGTCCGCTTAAGCTCCAGAAAACCATTCGGCGCAGGAGAAATAGGGATCACCTTTCGCATTTGAAAACGTACCCATCGGTGATGTCAATGTTTACAAAAGGTGTAAGGAGCTCTAAGCGTGGGAAGGGGCTAAAGGAGGAAAAAAGGAGGCCCAGGAAGATGAGGTGATGGACACTCGTGTAACAGCAGAGAATGAGGAGGATAGTCAGTTCACTAATTTAGAAGTTAAGGTACCTCTTTACCCTGCTGTAATTATTCAACAGAACAATAATAGTGGAAATCCAGTACAGCCACCAGGTGAAACTGCTGTTTTACAATTAGGAGGGGTGGGTAGCAATCTGGAAATGGAAACGGATTTGTCGGTGGGCAAAGTAGAAGGCCCCCCGGATAATAATGTGATAAGAAAAGGACTCACCCCATTATCTCCATTGGCAGGACTGGTATCCCTCTTTGACAATTCTCAAGTCTATTCAAGAAGTGTGAATAAATGTGAGTCTGGTTTCTTGCCGACCAAATTGAGTGAACTGTCATTAAAAGTGCCACAGCGGATAGAACGTAGCTTTAGCCCTGGGAAGGTGAAAATGGAGGATTATACTCTACCGGATATTGCTAAGCAAATGGAAAAGAATGAAGAACTAGCAGCACAGCTGAAAAAGACAGGTGCCTTGGAGATGGATCCAGAACTGTCTCCGGTTTTAATAGCTGGTCAACCATATATGCCTGCTCTGTATAGTAGTACACCTACTAGTTCTTCCCATGCTGCTGATTTATTAGAACTTTCGGTTGAAAGGATATCAGGAGTATCAATGGATAAGGGGGTAGAGAACATAATGAATTCAATCGAGAACGCGCGGATGGGGCAAACTTTGGATATTTTTTACGCATTAGAGAGAATCCTCTCCGCAATTTTATCTTTGTTAGAAAAAAGCACTATAAATACTGATCATATATTGGAAGTTCTCTCGCCCATACTGATAGGGGTCCAAGAACGTAATCCGATTAAGCAAGCCATAAAGAATTTGGAAAAGGTCCCTGAAGTACCCAGTAATTTTTGTCAAATTTGTAACAAGATGTCAAAAAGTGGTACTAAATTTGTGGACGGGGAAATGAAAGAAACGAATGTGGGATCTAAAAGTGTCTCGCTTAGAGGTTGTCCAATTACAAGTTTACCCCCAGTTAAACTCCATGAGAGTGTACAGCTTACCAGCAAAGGGGAAAAATTTAATTCAAAAGTATCCCCAGTACCTCCCCATCACGAGTTTACTCAATTTTTTAAAAAAGTATTTCAAATAACTCAAGCCTACAGTTAACTGAAGAATGAGCAAATACCTCAGATAGTGCACCCTTAGGGGAGGTCCCAGTATTGAGTGAAGGCAACCTCAGAACTGGTCGAAGGGGGAAGAAGAAGATGAGGAATCGACGTTTCCCTAAACGAAAACAGAAAAAATTGCGGTTCCTTCCAGTATGTGAGGAAGCAAATAGTATAAAATCTTCGCCTAGTAGAAAGGATACTGGGACCTTGGGGCAATTCACATTGAATACGGGTCGAAAAACTGGGCAAGAAAATGATAAACAGTCGATCTGTTCGAACCTGGTGTTGATCGCCTCACCGTGTCAAGAGGGCCAGGAAGAAAGTGCGATAAACTATGAGATAAGCCGAGACCCCGTATTAGGAAGTGCAATGGAAAATTTAGGTGAACCGGTAATAGATCAATATGTAGCCTCAGGAGGTGCCGCACTCGATCCCTGTGGGCAGGATACTTTCCCAGCGAGGTTTGATCCCAGCCAGGGGACAGTTGGGGTGGGGAACCTGTTTTCAGTTCTGAACAGTAAAGGGGGCAAGTTAGAGAGAGACTCAGTTTTAGGGCAGCCTGGTATTAGACCAATAAAGAATATTGGACCAGGAGTCGGGCAAGTGAGCAGGACCTTAATTTTTGTCTCTTTGTTTGAAACTGAACCAATGTTATTGAATAGAAGTGCTCTCCTACAGATATTAACAGAAATAAAGGATTTGGGATCACTAACTAGTAAAGATATTGAGTTGGTCTACTTAGACTGGAGGAGCGCTCCCCCAAGCACTAGAGCTACATTTTCATCAGGGGTAGTGTCAGTACTGGTTATAGCTAATGCGGACTGCTTTAGGAAAAGAGGTATAGATGTGATCCCTAGAGTACCCCCTTGCCGAGTTCCATCAGAAAGCTTAGGAACGATTCATCAGATGCAAGGGAATGGATTCCCTAATAATAGTGGCGTAAATATCCCCATAAACCTTAAAGATATAGAAATAACAGTAGGAAGAAACCTAGGAGATAGAGAAATTAACATTTTAGCACCTGCAGTCCGATGGCCCCCTAGTGCTAATGGGGAGGATGAGGTAGCAAAGTGGAGTTGGGTTGCAGGTACACTGAATGGGTCAAAAACAACTACCACAAAGCCCATAGTGCGGGGTAGCCAATTGGGAAACATCATATCCTGGAATGTGGCGGGGTAGGAAAATCGAGTTATAAGCTTAAATCATTATTAAAATTAGACCCCAAAATAATTTGCCTCCAGGAAACGTGGATGGGGGAAGAGTTTCAGTTTGAGAATTTTTATGTGTACTGTAGTACAGCAAAAAAATCTGTAAAAGGGCATGCAAGTGGAGGTTTAGCTATTTTACTTAGCTGTGACATAGTATGGGATCCTGTGATCTATATGCATCCATCAAAATGCTGTATTGGAGCAAAGTTGAGGATAGGTGAAGATAACTTGGGGCAAGCGATTTTTCTTTTACTGGTAAATGTGTATATTCCCCTGGGAGAGCGTCAAACGTACTGGTCGACTCTATCTGTACTTTTGTGCAAAGGTTAAGTAACAACGAAGAATGCTCACGTATAATGATGGTAGGTGACTTTAACGCCAAATTATCCAATAGTGCAGTCATGTCTTTTTCTAATCCGGAACTGGAGGAGGTATGGGCTATCCCAGATTCTGTACTGCCGGTCCATTTAAAGTCGGATAAACGAGGCCTGTTACTTTTGCAAAATTTTAGAAGCTTAGACCTTGTAACGTTAAACGGTAGATTCCCGGAGGACTCCCCACAGCTTACACCTTCGTGGGACACATGGTCACTCTTTAATTGATTATATGGCAGTTTCTCTTCAATTATTTAATGTATGTACACAATTCAAGGTATCTACCACAAATATGAGTGACCATAATATTTTAGTTGTAAAAATGGACATAGAAATCGAGAAGCCTGAACTTTGGAATCAAAGGGATGAAAATGTCTCTTATAATCGTAATAATGGACGTACTTGCTGGTCAAATAATTTGCTTCCAAATTTTAAGAGGGTCCTTGAGAATACCGCCTTTATTCTCAGTCAAGAAACACCAGTTCAGAGGTTGGAGAGAGTCTTGGCTGCAATTAGAACTTTCGGAAGAAAGAAGCAAGTTTTTAGTTCTAATCCATTAGTAATAATACCATGGGAAATTAAAAAACGGAATCGGGAAATTAATGGTTTAATTAGAGACCAATTTAGGGTGCCCACGACACAAAGGCAGAGAGAAATAAGTAGGCTAAAACAGGTACGGAAAAGGAAAATATCATCGGGTCGAAGGAGGGCTGAAGACGAAAAATGGGTTAGACTTCGAGAGGTGGCTCTTTCCGGGGATACTAGGAAGTATTGGGCACTGATTGCAAAATTCTGTGATGGGAGAGAGACGTCAAAACCCATTTTAATCCCAGAAGCAGAATGGTCCATATACATTTCCCAGCTCTATGCTTTAAATCTCATAGTTGGACAGATCCAAGAGGTTAGTACCACTCCAACTACGGGGGGCGATTATGGTGCACCATCATGCATGGAGATTGAGGGTTACATTAAAGGGGCAAGATATTCCAGCGCAATGGGCCCAGATGATGTACCAGTAGCCATAATAAAACAGGATTGTGAAGAATGGGCAACATTTTTGCATCCGTTGTTTGTCCATTGTTATACCTATGGGGATATTCCACAATCCTGGAAGGGAAGTATACTTGTTCCGTTATATAAAAAGGGTCCAAAAAATTCCCCGGCCAGTTTTAGACAGATTTCGCTTCTGGATGCAACCGGGAAACTGTTTGCAAAGAGTATTCTCACTCATCTTCAAGAGTGGGCATTTGGAAATAACTATATTCCTTTGGAACAAACAGGATTCCGTAAGAATAGTGGCACACTGGATAATATCTCTATTTTGCAAACTTTAACTGAAAAATATCCAGTAAGTCGGGGTGTGCCGTTATACTCGGCTTTTATAGATTTCTCCACAGCATTCGATAGGGTAGATCGGGGGAAGCTGTGGAGGAAATTGGTTACTACGGGGATACCAGGGAATCTTTTAAGATTAATAATTGCTCTCCACTCTTCTACCTGGACTAAGGTATTATTGGGGGAACACAAGGTCTCTCGAAGAAAATAGTAACCAACAATGGGTTGAAGCAGGGGTGCTCTTTGGCCCCTTTACTCTTCTCTATCTACATTAATGATCTGCCAAGAAGAGTGGGCCTTAGTAAAGGGGATCCCCCTAAATTAGGAAACTTCGAGTTGAGCTGTCTGCTATAATCAGATGATGCAATAATAATGGATTTAACTCCAATTGGACTGCAAAGACGACTTGCTGAGTTAATTAGGTACACAGAAGAGTATTATCTAAAAATAAATATTTTAAAAAGCAAAGTTATGATTTTTAGTTATCAAGGTTGTAAGGTCAGAAAAAATTTGAACTGGTTCCTGGGAAAAGAAAAATTGGAAGTAGTAAAATTTTATCCATACTTAGGAAAAATATTTACAAATAGGTGCTCAGCTACTAGACATATGGACCATTGCAAAGGTAAAGCGATTTCACAAGCCTTTGCAATTAATCGTCTGTACACACACTGTGGGAAAAGACATTTTTCACATATTATTTCGGTCTATAAAATAAAGATCCCACCAACCCTGAGCTACGCCAGTGAAACAATTGATGCACAAGAGTGTGCCAAATTCGAGACAGTGGAAGGCAAAATCTGGCGCCAAATATGTAATTTGAATCGCGCAGCACCGATTGCAGCGCTTAGGCTCGAATTTGGTCTTCTTTCTACATATGTGCTATCAATGGCCGCGTGCTTAAGATGGTGTAATGCACTGATAAATAGCTCTGAAAATTTGCTAAGGGTGGCGCTGTACAGAGAAATATTTGTAAATATGAAGGAAAAAAGTGCTATTTTTAGGAATAATTTAAAAGCATTATTAATGTTTGGTTTAGATATGGATGGGGTGGTGGTTCTGTGTAAAAGGGCCTTGAAAAGTATAATTAAGAGAACAATCTACGGGGTTTCTCGTGAAAGAGATATTAAAATGTGTTCAGAGAACAGAAACATGGACTGTATTGTGGGGAGCAGTATTGTCAAAAATCCCCAACCTTATGTCTTATGGAATCTTAAACACGGAGTGCGCAGGGTGATTTTGCTACTGAGATTGAATTTAATCCCCTAAGAATTGTAACAGGATCTTGGGAGGGTATTCCTAGACATGAAAGGTATTGTCATTTATGTAATTCCTGTATACAAGATTTGAATCATGTTTTATTTGTTTGTCCCGCATTACAATCAATACGTCGTAGACATTTAAGGAATTGTTTTTTAAAGTATAATATCACTACAGCAGAACAGGCCCGAAATTGTTTGCTGTCCCCCCCATCCCAACTGATGTGTTTTAAATTTTTTAGCTTTTTTAAACAATTTTAAAACGTATATTAAGGTCGGAAAGATCTTTTTAATATATATGTTTAGAGCACTTGCACTTTATCTTGATCTCTCGGTCTTTATGACCGATTAGTTATGTTTACAACTGAGTATGTGCACTTTTACAAATTTTTTCTGCTGCTAGTTACTTGCTAGTAAAGATCTTCTTAATACGTATGTACAGAGCACTTGCACTTTTTCTCGTCCTTCCGGTCTTTATGACTGATTTATGTTTACAATTAAGCATGCACACTTTTTCAAACGTTCTTCGCTGCTAGTTACTCATTTTTAGGATCCCAAGCACTTTATTAAATTTGCTCTGCAGCTAAAGTATCATGTATTAGACGATTTTTGCCCAATTTATTAGGTTGGAATTAAGCGTGGGCACGATTATAATTTTTTTTTCTCTTTTTCTCTTCTAGTTACTTATCCTTTAGGATCTGAAGCACTTTACTAAATCTCTGTTTTGCTGCTAAACAATTGTGTACTTTATAAAAAATAAAAAAAAGGCGAGTTTATGGTATTGAACTACTTTGCACTGTTATTATGCTGCTGGTTATACAGTACAGATTAGTGCATAGATAAATTATTTTTTTATTTCGTCCATGATCTAGTACTGTATAGTGAATTTTAAAGTTTTGTATTTTATAATAAGTTTTATCATTGAATGTTTTAGGATAGTATTAGATTAGAAATGTGTATAAATCTGTAAGAATACATGTATGATAATTCGATTATTTAAGGTTCACCCCTTCTTGTATTGAAAACTTCAAGACCGACTGCTTCTGCTATGTTCATTCGTGCTTTTAGATGAAAATGATAACTTGAATTTACATTGGAAATTTTAGTAGAATGAAATGTGTTTTTAAGATGTATCTTTATGTGGAATTCTGCGGAATTCTAAATCATAATAAATAAATTGAATTGTAGTAAAATAAATCCCTGGTTTCTAGTGGGCTTTCTGCCCCCCCTGAATTTACCCCAAAAATTATGGGGGGAGCAAAGGCCCTTGCCCAAGGGGACGCTCCCCCCTCCCTGGTGCCTAGTGGGTGGATCCCCAAGGAGGGATCCACTAGGGAGGGGTACCATTGGAAAGGGGAGATTCTCCCCTTTCCAATGATACCTCTCCCGTCTTTCTACGTGCTCGGGGGGCTGAGATAGCCCCTGAGCACATAGAAAGTGAAACTGAAATGAGCCTATTGGCTCATTTTAGTTTGGTTTCTGTGCAATGAAGTCAGCGCGACGTGCGCGCTGATCTACATTGCACAGAAACAACAGAGACAGCCTCGGGAGCTGGGGAAGCCCTTCCCCAGCTCCCTAGGCTGTCGGGGGGGGAGGAAATCCCTCTGGTGCCCGCACCAGAGGGATTTCCCTGCCATGTGCTAGGACGGCCGGGAGCCGTCCTGCACACACGAGCACCGTGGCGCAGGGCGGCTCCCGGCCGTCCTGCGCATGGAAGGGGTTAATCTAGGAGATTTGTTATTCCAAATAAATGTTGAAATATATTTTTCCAATGTCTTTTAAATTGAAGAGCAAGTTGAATCGGTATAATGGAAAGAAACAGAATTTTTGCAGCAATGATCATTTTAATAGCATCAACTTTTCCTCACCAAGTTAAATGTAGCGTAGACCATTTTTGAATTTTATCCTTAATATAAGGAAGAACACAATCAAAATTTAAAGAAATAGATTGTTTTATGGTATTAGAAAATAAAATACCAAGATATTTAAACTTATCATTCTGCCAAATTATTTCTTTGTTTGGAAGCATGTCAGGTGTACAATAAACATTTAAAGGAAAAAACTCAGTTTTATTAGTGTTCAATGTATATCCTGAAATCTGAGAGTAAGTACTAATGAAATTTAATAATGGAGGAATAGACGAGTCTGGATTACCAAAGGTACAGGAGTATATCATCAGCATAAGCTGATGGTTTTATAGGAACGTTATTTTTAATAAAGCTTTCAATTTCCTTTGAATTTCTAATGGCAATTAGGAAGAGTTCAATAGCAAGAAGAACAAGCATTTGCAATGCAATCGTCCTCACCTTTGGGACCCTATATGTATTTAGCTATGCAGCACATTAGCCTGGGTGCTGAAACATCTACTGTTCTTTGACATGGAGGGAAAGTAAGCACCAAACTGTGTGACATGCCAGGTATGGGAACACATGGAGAGAAATATTGCCTTTCAGCGGTAAATGGTGTAGTCCAAAGCTCTGTTTTTAATGTAAAATCAGGGCCTTCGGTGGTCATATCACTGAAAATACAAGATTTGAAAAAAAATATTATTGTCTACGGGTGCTCGTGGAAGACAATTTCTATGGACTGGAATCTGGAGAATGCTAAAGTGATTCTGGTATTTTACTGACTTCTGCTGGTCGGTTTCTATCAAGACAGTTAAATAGAGGCAGTTGCCAGAAAAATAAAAAAAATAAAGTCCCTCAGCAGAAAGCAATTTTGGTATTTTACTGACCTCTACTGGTTGTTTTCTATCAAGACAGTTAAATAGAGGCAGTTGAACAGAAAAAAAAATTCCCTAAGCGGACGCAGACAAGTCCTAGGGCTGATCTCTAGAGCCTACAAAGTACATACACCTATAAGTAAATATTAAAGTATATACAAAAGGTCTCGAATGCTCGACCTAAAAAGCAAAGGTGATAAGGGACAGCCCTGTCTAGTTCCCCTAAAAATGGAAAATGTATTAGAAATTTGACTATTAATGAATAGTTTGGCAGACGGAGCAGAATATAAGGCAGATATCATGCGAATAAAGGAAGTGCCAAAATTTAATGCATATAATGTACCGAAACGATACTGCCAATAGACTTTATCAAAAGCCTTTTTCGCATCTAATGCTAAGACACCAGCTGGTAGAGGTAATGATGATCCAGCTTCAATCACATGAAATAATAATCTAACATTATTTACTGTATGCCTATTTTTCATGAAACTGGATTGATCAATATGTACAATGTTGGGAAGCACAGGGGTCAACCTAGTTGCTAGAATCTTGGCATAAATTTTACAATCTTGATTAATTAAAGAAATGGGCCGGTTATTTGTAACAATTGAGTGATCTTTATCCGGTTTCGGGAGGACTATAATCAAGGCTTCAGTAAAGGACCCAGAAGTTGATCCAGTAGAACCAAAGTGATTAAATAATTGGAGTAAATAAGATGAAAGATGAGGGGAAAATACCTAATAAAATTCTGCAGGTATACCATCTGGGCCTGGAGATTTATGTAACTTAAGAGATTTAATAGCTGTATGAATCTCATCTAAAGTTATTGGTAAATCCAATTTATTTCAAATTGATAGAGAAATTTTAGGTAAACCACACTTGTCCCAAAAATCATCTATATTTATCGTATAATTTTGAGGAGGTTTACTATATAAAGTTGAATAGTAATTTATGAATTCCTTAATTATGTCTTCATGAGATAAAGCAACTTGACCATTAGAGGTGTGAATAGCATTAATTTGATTTGTATCTTTCTTAATACGAAGATAATTGTCCAAAATCTTCCAGATCTGTTGGCATTAAAATAAAATTTAGCTTTATTAGAAATCTGTATGCCTGCTCTTTTACTTAGTAGGGAATTTAATTCATAACGAAGTTTTTGCAATTGTATCCTATATTTCAGGTGGTTAGATGTAATATATAGACGTTCATGCTTAGCAATTTGCTTATCTAATTCTTCAATTCTTAAGTTAAATGATTTATTATCATGTGCCATAATAGAGATCGTTTCCCCTCTAAGATATGCCGTAAAAGCATCCCAACGAATAACAATTGACGTAGACCCTTCAGTATTAAAAGAACAATATTCATGAATTGCCAATAAAATTCTTGGCTTGCTTTTTTCATTAAGGACAACATTAGAATTCATGTGCCATTGACCTTGAGATAGTTGAGAGGAGTTATGATTTTCAATGCAGGAGATAAGTGCATGATCAGAAATATCAATATTCTGAATAGTAGGATTAAAAGCTGAGTGTATTAAGTTACGGGATATTAATAAATAATCAATGCGAAAATAGGAATTATGGGAGATAGAAAAGAAAGTAAATTGTTCGTCAGTTGGGTGATGTAAACACCAAACATCTATCAATTTGGTAGTTGTGAGAAGTTGGCCTGGTATATGCTGTTCACTAATTAAAGTGGACACCTTGCACCAGAACAATTCGACTCTTATCGTTGGTAGGTTTAAGACAACCTTTATAGAAAGCTATCCTAGTGGTAGCTGTGGAGAGCAGCCTTCAGGCTAAGTCTTGGAGGAATGTAAAGCAGCTTGTTTTACCACACAATCTCTTGAATCACCAAATGAAAAGACACCACACAGGTATATATATATCAAATATATATGTATTTATTAATAAACAACTCTCTACTAATCTCTTTATGAGATTAGAAGTCAGGAACATATGTACAAATCAAATGTTATCAAAATAAGTTAGCACAATCAAATATCACAATCTTAGTTTGGCTAGACCTAGGTCTAGAGCAGTTAGAATCGAGAGACCCCCAAGAACCACCCCAGGTAGTTGTAGGAGACCCACAGGGGACGGACGCGGTGTCCTGGCACCGGTGCGAGTCCTGTGCGAGTCTATGCGAACAGACGCGATTGAGATTTCAATGTTAAAGGTCCCTTGCGTGTTCGAGGCGAACACACCGATCGGTCCTCGTACGAGTGAAGGACGCGGTTACAGATAGTTGCAAGGGGGATGGACGCACTGTGTCTAACACAGACGCGAACCTTGTACGAGTCAGCGCAATTGAGATTTCAATGTTAAAGGCCCCTTGTGTGTTCGAGGTGAACCCACTGATCGGACTCAGTACGAGTCGAAGGACACGGTTACAGATAGAGCTACAAGGGAGATGGACGCGATGTGTCTAACACAGACGCGAACCCTGTAGGAGTCAGCGCAATTGTCGCACTTAGAAAATAAGAGTTTTAGGGCACTTCTAGGGTAGCCACAAGCAATTCACTTACAGGGTAAGTAGTTCTAGGGCCCACACCCACAGGAGCACCGTAATGCTTAAGTTACCTCACCCAGGGGAGCCGGGTGCATAGGTGTCCTTTGGTGTCGGGTCGCAGCGTCGTTTTCACTGGGAGCCAATGAAGACTTGCTGCTTGCGGCGACAGAAGAAGTGTCCGTTGGAATCCAAGCCTGGATTCAGAAGGAGGAAGACCTGAAAGCAGAGGGGACAGTGTTCAAGGGCACTTGGTAGTGACCTGGGGCAAGGAAGATGAATGCCCACCGTCGTCGACAGATTCAGGTCGTTCACTGGTGTCTTGACTCTTCGACCACGAGGTCCAGGAGGCTTCGAGGATGGCCAGGAGCTGGATTCAGCGTGTCCCACGAAGTCTGCAGCTGACTGCGGTGTCGGCGACCCGATTGGAGCCAACAAGCCTTGGTAGCAGCAAGTCTCGTGGTGGAAAGAAAAAGTCAATGGTGCAGACCAGCAAGGTCTGTGGAACTTACCCAGCGAGGGTAGGTCAGGGCAGGCCTGGAGCAACCAGGGGAGCCCTTTGGTTTCTTTGGAAATATCTGGGGACCCACAAGCCGGCTGGCAAGGGATCGCGAAGACGCCTCGGGCGGATGCACTCAACAGGGGCCCACGGTCACTCGGGACGGTGTAGGCCTCTGATTTTAGGAGGGATCTCTGTTAGAGGCTGGGACCACACGTGGTCCAAAGCACTAGTTCGTAGAACGTCGTGAAGGGGTTGCACTCGACAATAGTGCACGGTACCCAGGGTCTGCGGTTCCTCGTTGCTCGTGGGGTCCACTTGCCTCAGCTTCGCTGGGGACTCACGATGGCCTTGGAGAAGTCAGGAAATCCTCTTCCTGGGCTGCAGGGACTTCGGGCTCCGGCGGGAGCGGCGTAGTTTGCGACCGTCGTTGTCGTTTTTGGTGCCTGCCAAGCAGGGGAGTCACTCCTTGACTCCAAGGGAGATTCTTCAGTCTTCCAAAGGTAGTGGAACGTCGAAGGTCCGGGATTCTTCTTGTAGAGCGTCGTCCAGGGGTATCTGGGTTGCAATGCACAGGTTCCCCTTCTTATACTAAAAAGAAGGGAGGGACTAGCTCTATGACCCCACCTATGGGAGGGTCAGGGGAGGGGGTGGCTACACCCACTTCCCTTTGTCCAGTTTCGCGCCAGAGCAGGGGCAGGTAGCCCCTGAGCTGGTTTGAACTGGCATATGCACAGAGGAGCCTTCTGCTCCCCCAGTGCAGGACTTCAAAGCACTCTAAGAGTGCACCCACCCAGCCCCAATACGCTAAACCCTGTCTGGAAGGTGGTCACACCCTCCTGTGACAGGATACCTATTGTTGGGCTTCCTCCACTGCGAGTTTCGGTCATCAGCAGGAGGGCAGCCCAGTGTCTGTGACTGGTGGCATCCATTTTGTGATGCCAGGGCTCTGCAGGATTCTACCGCGTTTCCACAGTAGGTACATGTCTATCCCTCTAGAAGGGTGGAATGCTACCCCCGCCGCCAGAACTGGCGGGGGGGGTAGTATTCCAAGATGTTTGACACCAAACACGACATGTTTTGATGCAGCCATTCCAAAGTTAGCATTCTACCGCGAGGATATAATGCACTTAAGAGTATATGGTTTAACCGCATCCACAAACAGCCCCAGAGAATGGACTCTGAGAGCTGCAGAGGGGCCCTGCTCAGGCAGAGGCACCCTCTCACATAGGAACCAAGCACCCTGCCCTCAGGATTGATAGGGCCTGCCTTAGGGGTGACTGATAGGGTTATATGTGTGTGCAGGAGAGATATAGGGAACCTATATCTCAGTGAGGGGTGCTAGCACCACCTCACCCAGGCTGCAGTAGCAGGCCTGTGGTGTCAGATTTAGTCTGCTTCCCAGGGGTGGCATAATACATGCTTCAGCACCTGGTAGGCCTGTGAAGTATCTATGCCCTTGGCACCTAAGGTACCATATACTAGGGACTCATAAGGCACCACAGTATCCAATCACTAGTGCACCTAGAGTGCACTCCAAGTCGTTTAAAGAGAAGCAGATAGGCTGGGGACCTGAATAGCAGGTTCCCAGCCAAACTAAGTCAAAAACCAACAAAACACCAGGAAAAAAGTGGGGGCAACCATGTAGTCAGATTCCACCTTCCTACAGTAGTTCTAAAAAAGGATTTAACAGTGAAGTAAGCCTTTGGAGGACGACATTTAATGTGGGAAATTCTATCCAACAAGAGGTCATAAATAAGATTAAAATCACCTCCAATAACAAGTGGTACATTACCCAATTTTAGTAATTTAGATGTAAAAAGAGACCAAAAATCAGCGTCATTAATGGTGGGACCATACACATTAATTAGATATGACCGAATTGGTAATTTTGATTTTAGCTATAAGCAAATGCCCTTCAGAATCAGAGCATTTGTGCAAAATTTGAAGATGTAATTTTTTTGCAAATAGAATAGCAACTCCATTTTTCCTATTGAGTGTTGGAGAAGAAATAATAGTGCCTACCCACTTTTTATTCATGTAAGACAAAATACCATCATTGACATGTCTCTCCTGAAGTAAACATATGTGAGCCTTATGTCTAACTAAATAATCAAAAATTTTAGTACGTTTAACAGGATGACGTAAACCCTTAACATTAAAAGAAACAATTTTAATACCTTCAATATTAGACATCATCAGAAAATAAGAAAGATAAAAGAAAAGAGAGAACTAGGTAGATGAAAAGAAAGAGAAGTAGCTCTAACATTGTAAGAAAAGATAAAAATGCAAGACGCAGACAAACACAAACAACGACAACATAGAAACATAAATAATACTGCTGAATCGCACACACGCATGACAAGAATGACCGAACTCTACATGCCCTTAAAAGAAAATCTACTAAAAAGGCTAGTTATAAAAAACCTAAACATAATGTTCAAGTGTCAGTCTCATTTGTTTCCATGGAAAGCTGCGATTGTTGATCCAAGAAGAGACAGAGATCCACCGGACACTGAAAGGACTTCGAAAAACCATTGTTCCAAATTTGCATAGTCGAGGGATCGAACAAACCATACTTAAAACCAGCGCTTCTAAGTCTTCGCCGAAGATCAGCAAACTCTTTACGGATGTTAACAGTCTCCTTAGCAAAGTGTTGATGAATGACATTTTTATTTCCATTAACTATCAACGATGGAATGTCTCTTGCCGCCTTCCGTATCAGCACTGAATGATGATGACGCAAAACTTTAACTATCATTTGGCGTGTTTTTATCTGGTTAGGACTGTGATGAGAAAGAATTCCATGTGCCTTATCGATCTCAAATTTTTCTGGAAATTTTATACGTAAAAGATCAGGTAAAAGATTTTCCAAATATAACCTGCAGTTATTGCCTTTAACATCTTCCGGTAAGTTAAATATGCGCAAGTTATATTGTCGATTACGATTAAGTCAAGCAACAATTTACTCATTGGCCCTATTTGTGCTGTAAGAGGCATGAGGCTGTCAAGTTTTGCTTTATTATCCTGAATTTTTATTGCATTGTCTGATACTTTGATTGAGAGACTAGCCATGCCGTTCCGTATATTTTTGATGTCTGAAGCAATAGTATCAGTGTTGGAGCAAACAGCTTGTATTTCTCCAAGTAATGTGGACAAGGATGGTTCATTAGCTTCCACATATTTTGATTTAACTGGTGGAGGTGAAGTATTTTGTTTACGTTCAACATGGACATTTTTTCCTTCCATATTAAAAGAAATAAATAAGTAAATGAGCAGAAGACAGGGTGCAAAAATAAACAAAAAATTATTCCAGTAGAATAAAATTCTGCAATATTGAGCTGTGCAGTAGCTAAAACCAGCTATGGGAGTGGCCAAGGCCTCAGCCGCACCCTTTCCTCAAAGCGACTCCACCCTCCTGACAAGAAATTCAGCAGTACATCAAGGCAGACACCGGTGAAGGGAGGAATGGAGAAAACTCCCTTAAGCAGCCAAATTGAACAACAGCAAACACAGCCCTCCAACGCGCTAGTCTTGAAATGTTACCCAACTGGAATACGCGGTAAGACTAGCCTAATTATCGTAGGAAACTGGCAATTAAGGGCATTCACCACCGCAACTCGGTGGGAGGTGGCCACCTTGGTTTGCACGCTCGTGTGAATCCCAACCAAGCTTGAGAATGAGGACCACCCTATTAACGTGGATCTCCCTGTTCTCACTTAAGCCTATTTCTCAGGAAAATTAGGGGGTTTGCAGTTGACAGTCCTCTAGTCGTCATTTGTTCAACTTTTACTCCTCTAGACTATGTAATGACATTTATCAATTAGGGAGAGGGATCAGGGTGGGCCTACCTGCCCCTGTAGCCTTCCAGAGCAGAGTTTTAACAACACAATCAGTGTAACAGAAACAAACTCAAACCACAACAGAGAAGTACAATAATGAAAACATACAAAACACAGCATCAGCCCGACATCACCAGTGGCTACATAAGGAGATCTTTAGTCCCTGACATGAAGCTGTGGAATATACCACAACAAGGTTGGGTTACACTGCACCACTAGAAAACCAGGTACATTGATGGTATACTACTTCCCAATTGCAACGCCAGTGGCTTCACATACACCCCTCATTTCTGCATGCACACAAGTTGTAGGTTATCTTTGATGATAAACCACAGCTATTAGTCACAGGGAACACGGAGCGCATGACAATGAGGGAGAGAATATGCAGCCACTTACTAAGACTCGGGCAATAGCAGCAAGAAATGTACACTACACTAATAATGCCAAATGCTGCCAGCATCACACAGCATAAAAGTGAAAGGGTTACCAAAACGGACACAAGCTAAGACTGAGGGTCAAAAGACCAGTCCCTCATAGGAGCACCCTCCATTGATGGCCCACGCCTTCACCATGCTTTAAACTCCAAACCGCACCAATGTGAACATTATACTTGGGAACATTCCTTTAACATAGAATAATATAGTGATATTGGGAACAAATGCACTACTTACAAACATCATTTCAACCGCAAATTAAATAGTGTGTACCATTGGAAAGAAAGAGTATCCCTCCCTCCTGGACTTAATGTTCTCCACAAATCCACCAAGTTGCATTTGTTTCACATACTTAAAGTGCCTAGGACCCTAACCATAGAAGCTTGGGATCTTTGGCATCTCTCTCTTCTTTTTTTAAGTATGTAATTGAAATTACCTCCTACGACTATATAACAGTCAAGATTCTCAACTGGTTTATGTCATTCAAAGAAAGAATGTTGCATGAGCTATATGAGGTGTGTAAGAGTTCTTAAGGAATAAGTTTCTCATGTTAAATGACCTCTACAAGACTACATTCCTCCCACTATCATCTGCTTGTATAATTGCTTATTAATTTTGAAATCAACATTGTGGTCTACTAATATGAATACTCTTTGGACCACTTGGAAGATTGTGTGTCTCTTTATAGTAATACAGGTCAAAAAAAGTATTTATTTGTACTGTAGTCTAGGGTCAGTTGCATGAGATCTAGGTTTGAGAGGACCACAGCTGCACCATTTCTGGATGAGATTTAGTGGAGAACATCTGCAAAGTTCTCTTCTTGTTTGAAATACGTCATTTTAGAAGGGCGTCAGTATATTTTTTTAGTAACATATATTCAAAGGCATTAATCCTTGGGTAAGACAGAATAGTAAGTCAGTCAAACCACTCAGCCACAAAATTCAGTTTCTTCATCCCGTCGCTTGCCCCTCTTCCTAAAAGAGGTACCAGGCAAAGCTATCATTGAGAAAAATGTGTGTTTTATTTCACTGATTCATATATTCTTCTCAACACCTATGATAATTCCAAACTAAACCAACTTTAGTACTGCCCCGCAGTAATATTCCTGTTGTTTTATGACAAGGCGAAGAACATGGAGAGTAGCAGAGCGGCAAACCCCTTGTACTTCACCTTCTAGGAAAACTCCCGTTCTAGTCCATTGGCATGTTACTTAAAATGCATAGTCAATATTCCCCCAAATGCTAATCTTTTATGTTTTGCAATCTCAAAGTATAATCCACTTTGAAGTGTAGAATCAAAATGTTAGACTAGTTCTTCAGTTATAACTAATTCACCAGTCTAGCTTTCTGCGTGTCCATTATTCAGCCTTGTACATCAATTTAAGAGGGCTACAATTTGATTCTGGTGCCATCTTTGTTTGGCACAATGCTCAGTGGTTGCCAGGGATCTGCACTTTACCAAGATAACACTCACAGGGCTCACGGAGGTGCCATTTCAGCAGGAGTCCAAACCTGATTGTGCCATGCTATTCAACACTCCTGGCATCACTCCCGTTTTTTCTCTGCCCTTTCCAGATGTTTGTAGGGTGCTCTGATATCCGGATTCCACATTCTCTCTTTAGTTTTGACTGGAATTGTGCCACAGTCACTACTCAGTAGCCCATTAAATCAGGACAATGCAGGAGCCATCACTGGTTAAATATACTATATATTTTTAATCAACAGAAAAGGGGCAGCATTGTCATCATACAAACAAAATTGCCTTCAGTGCGCCTCGCTAACAAGGTGCTCTCAGCAGAAAGCATCACATCACCATTGCTTTCAAAGACCTCTACTCTACTGCCTTCCTGTGAAGGAAAGAGTACTACTCAAAACTCTTTGCACCACTCGTAAGGCACTTTCCCACAACCTACTGGTAACTTTAGATCATCTTCTGTAACCAGTCTTGCTATCAAAATGGGCATAATCAACATTATAGAGGCAGAGAAGGCATTTTCTTCAGCGAAAGGCCCTTTCTGTTTGAAACACTGGTAAAGATGAGTCTTCCTCACTATTTATTTCCTGTATCCGGATATTCTATACTAATAGTATAGCTAAAGGTATGGTAAATGGAGTAATGCCATTAATGTTACCAATGGGAGGGACAACTGATTGGGCTGCCCACTTCCCCCATGATGAAAGACTTTAATTGGGACACCACATGAAATGACTGAATTTCTCTAATTGTAGATGATGTTTTCTTGTATGTGGCTGATGCAGAGTATTCAATAGGCAGGTCATTATACATCATTAATGTATTTGATGATTTTTCAGGGTTTGGGTTTAACTGGAGGAAATACATTGTATTTCTGGTCCTAGAATGGACCCCAAGGGCTAAAGCCAAAAGCCCCTTTCCAATAGAAAGGACTTTAGGTACCTTGGAATATGGATTAGTAGAGATATGAAGGTTATTCACAAAGGTAACTTACACATGTACGTTTACTCTTACATTTTTGAGTAACTTCACTACTTTTGACTATTCACCATTTACAAGTGTAAAGTTATTCAGAAGTGTAAACTGACATGTTTCCACCTCCTGACACAGCCAATTTTCCAAGTGTAAGTTACTACTGCAAAGAAGGAGCAGTAGTAAGTCCAGTACCACACATGGCCAACCACTGATACTTCAACACCCTCCTATAGAAAATAATGGAAGCAGGGACCTAAAGTAGAACCCCAGAGGAAATAATGTTAAATTAAAATACTCATTAATTTAATGTTAAAAAATGAAAACCTAACTAAAAATAATAATTATTTTATGATAAAATATTTTAATAACCTTTTTACATTAAAATAAATGTAACTTTTTTTAATTTAAATTATCACATTATTTTAAATGAATGCTATACATTACATTTAGTAATGTTTAATACATGATAAATATAAACAATTTATTTTGAGAGGAATTTTAAAATAATTCTTGAAAAAAATAATGTTAATGTAATATATTTAAATGAATTGAATATTACATTGAAAATTAGGTTATACTGTTGAAGCAGTGTTTTATTTTGTTCTACATTTAAAATAAATAGGGGCTAGGGAGGCTTAACTGGTATACACCCATACAGAGGAATATGCAACTACCAGGCATATTCCACAACCCCCTGTTTGCTAACGAGGGAGAGGCAGGGGCTTGTGAAACGGAGGGACTTTTTTCAGGGACCACACTTGGCATCTTTTGAGGAACTCCAGGCCAGATTTGATTTTAGCTCAAGGGATTTTTTAAAGTATTTTCAAGTACGCAATTGTCTGCTTAGGAAGGCTCTTGGTATAGCTGGGTTCTCTAGGGCAACTATGCTAGACTTGTTATTAGGTGAGGCTGATTGTACGATTAGCCAGCTGTATGCAACCTTTAGCACTGACATCCCGGATGATCTTGAGAAGCATAATACCAAATGGCAGCAGAGACTCATCTCCGGGGATCTCAGTTTTTATGAGCCCCTGGAATTGAGCCATACTGTACTCCGTTCTTCGGATTTGCAGGCCCAGCAATATAAAACAGTATTTGACTTATACTTTACTCCATCCAAGATAGCTATGTGGGGGCAAGGAAGGTATACATTGCCCACGATGCCGTGCGCTGGAAGAAGATCTGATCCATATGTTTTGTACATGCCCTCAGCTGGATGTATTCAGATTTGAGGTCACAAAGTTTTTGTGGGGAATCCTTGGCACCAATATTGCTTTGACCCCTCAAACTATACTCCTTCCTCACGATACGGGAGGCAGGTATGGATAGAGATGGGCACTCCTTAATTAAAGTGGCCATGCCAGTTTGTCCTATGTGCATTGCTTCAGCTTGACTGGATGCACAGTTTCCCTCATTTCAGCAATGGCGAGGGCGGTTTTTGTCTATCTTTAATCTGGAAATAGCATTGTATGAGAGTAAAGGAAGAACTTCCAGGCAGAAGGGGAAGAAAACCTGGGGGCCCCGTCAGATTGGGTTCATGCACGCCGGCTGGTCTCAGATTCCTCTGTAGGATGACTTGCTATTGAGAGAAAATGTATGCACGATCTTTGCACTTTATGTTTTTTTTTTTGCACATGCAGAAAGAAATGTTACGCCCTCACTGCTGTATAATGGGGCAGTGGTGGGCGGGGTTCGGGGGCCACTTTTCACAGGCCAGTTCCTGGTTGGCTACATCAAAGCAGTGACTTGCCTCTGATTTTAAACACCGTGCACCTCCCCAACACACCTGAATTGCACCCAGCTTAAGACCATCAGGCTGATGCCAAGCTGTTTGTTGGGGCAGGAAGGAGGTGTTGGTGTATGGCAGCAGAAGGTGAAAGGTAAATGGGAGGGAACAGAAGATAGGGTGTTAAATACAGCCATTGTGACACATTAAAAATGATTAGAGCAACTTTAAACTAAATCGCTGGAGCCAAGGTAGAGGGACATTGCTGTGCGCAGGGCCATAATGCAGAGAAAGAGCTCTGTGAACCTCTCGGAAGATTGATGCCCTGGACCTTGGCCCAGCGCGCCCATGCCAAAGCTGGCCCGGCTCCACAAAGATACACACAAGCAGGCTGGGTGACATATTCCAGAAAGTCTAATTACAATGCCCCTGTCACAGGAGAACACAATGTAAGTGAAAAACCACAACTTCCCAGAAAGCCAAGCACAACATGCTGTTTCTCTCTCTCTCTCTCCACCTAAGTGGCTCACTCCACACACAATAGTAGCATAACTTTTCTTCTTTCACTCCATCCATGGCAGGGGCACTTCATCCCCTTCATGATTAGTGGTATAGCTCCAAGACATGTCGTGCCCCTTCTTTGGGTGTAGGTAAATGAGACATAAGGCAACAACTAATGATGCTAGCAGATGCGGGGATTTTTTCCCCCATGTCCCTCAAGGGTCCATCTAAATTTGGGCTCTTTCTTGGACACCTGGCAAGGAAGTGCTAGGTGTGCACCAAAGACTGTTGGCTAATAATACCTGTGGGAGGAATCTCCTTAGTAATCTAAGCACCCACCTATGTCCGGTAACTTGCCATCAGGGTTAGTAGCCATTAGTGATAACTCAGTGCTTATCGCCAACTTACTCTCAACCAAAGAACTGCAGTTTAAGGTCTGGTAACCCCTCTATATCCTCTGTGCTTCATTGTGTCTCTTGAGGACCGAAGGCTCAAAATGAAGAGACTTGTGGAGTCTCATGGCCAGTTTCTCAACCAGGTCTATTATCTGACTCTCCTGCTCTCAACTACTACAGACCTTTCCTCCATGGATGATGTTACGTCCTGTCCCTGGCATTCATTGCTGGCTTGAATGGAGAGAGTCCTGAAAAGCTGAGCACCTGCGAGAACCATTCCTATCTCAAACCCCAGCTCTTGTCTCCACCTCCAGCAACTAGAAAAATCCACTCGTATGCACCCTTGCACTCCCCATCAGAAAACCAGATGACAAATCTACGCCTAGTCATCCAAGAACACATTACCTAATCATCATTATTCTTCCTTGAGGGGATGCAACACTAGCCTATTTTAGGACACCAAATACATGAACCTGCTGCATCTCTCCTGCCACCACATCTACACTCACAGATACCTGTAATGTTGGTGGGCAAATAATAATAAAACAAAAATCAATATGATTGAAGCAGGAAGTCTAAAGGAGAAACAAATACAGCCCAAAGGGACAATGAGGAATAGAGTTCCGCCAGATGTTTTGAATGGCGGGATAGCTACAGCATTTCAATAGTTAGTAAGAAAGGATCTTATACAAGTCCATTCTGTAGTATAAATACCATGAAAGTACGCCCTAGGAAAAAAGAGCTGATGGTTAAGAGAATCAAATGTAGCCAATAGGTTCAAAAGCATGTATTGTAAAATGCTGCTACAGTCGGCATGCATTCTGAGATCATCTGTTGCTGGCTCGACCACTAATTGATTTTATGTGTGTTTATGCTTTATTTCTGACATGCAGTACCACATTTATTAATATAGGGCGTAGTGAATCATACAGCAAAGGGGATAATGGTAATAACAGGAACCTCTGCCTTCTTTTCTATATATTCTTGATTCCTTGTGTAATGTGAACCCAGAGGGTCTAGTTGTCTGTATAACAACATCAGCAACAATTTAGATGATATTGCCCCTATATGTTTATGGAAACCTAACTCTGTTGTTAGCATCGTTTTTAATTGTAACAAGTCAAAAAGATGCAGCATAAACTTGTACTCAAACTCCATATGCTATCTTTGTGCAGTACGTAGAACTAAATATCTTACTTCTTAATGCACATCTTGGAATTAATCAATCAAAATCTTACATAATATCACTAAGTCAAACTCTACCACCTTTAACAGTTGCACTAGAGTTCTCCACAACTTCTTCAAGAAAAAAGATCCAATCAACTTTCGGGATCCTGGGGGGCGCTAGAGGGCGCATGGCAAGATGGCCGCACCTTAGTGCTGCTCTGCCCGGCCGAGTCACTATCCGCCAATTATCTGCTTGAAATTGCGACATCTACGTCCCAGACGGGACCGAGTGGAGCTGGAGTGCCGTTCTACCAGTGCTGGGATAGTAAAATCCCGTTTTGCTTCAACGCACAGCTGTATTTTTGAAGATTTGTATCCCCCGGCCTGGGTCCCCAACATGGCGGCCCCCGGGCGCTCCCGCTGGACCTGTGCCGGAGTTGCTGCTTTGTTGCCCTGAAGCTGATCTCCGGACCGGCGCCTGCGGGCGAACCGACGAGCTGCCGCCTGCAGTGGACCGCGCTGGGAAGCGGACTCACCTTTTCCGGCGCTTCGTGAGGCTTGGAGCGGAGTGGTGGGAAATCGCCAGTGGACTGCATCGCTCCCGGGCCAGCGGTGGTGAGTGGGGCACAGTGCCTGCGGGGCCAGCAGCTGCGGAGGCGGGTGGGGGCCCTGGCGGGTGCGGCGCTCGGCCTGCTGCTGCTGAGTCCGGTGGGAGCGCGCTGCTGCTGACGCTGCTGCCCGGTGCGGAGAGACTGCGAGTGCGGCTGAGTCGCCCCTGCTTACCGATCAGTGCCTGCTCCGTATTCCTTGTGTTCCCGCCGATGAGCGGAGGCCCCCCCCCTCCGAGTTGCCGGGTTTCTGACTGCTGCAATTTCTTTCTGAATCTAGCCGACTGACCTTTCACTGCTGTGGGGAACGTTTTACACTGGGCCTGCTCTGGTTCGCTGGACCGACGAGGGAGAGATAAGCTGGCTGCTTTGTCTGTTGACACAAGGAGATGATGGACGGAGTGCTGAAACTTTTCAAACACTCACCCCCAGTCACAGATCTGGGTTGAATCCATCATCATTCTTTAGCTCACTTTGCCACCCCAGTTCAGACACAGCTATATGCAAATCAGTCTTGACCCTGTGCCTCATGGGAACAGTCCAGACCGAACTGCCAAGCCATGTCTTCCCTGGATCGGAATCAAGCATCCTGGGACCGGTTTCGGGCTAACAGCCCTCATCAGCCAGGCTAGCTTGAATCCAGTGGCAAAGTGAGCAAGGGACCCACGTCTGGGCATACCCTGCCAACTTAGGGCAAACAAAGCAAACACAAGGATATGATGGACGGAGTGCTGAAACTTTTCAAACACTCACCCCCAGTCACAGATCTGGGTTGAATCCATCATCATTCTTTAGCTCACTTTGCCACCCCAGTTCAGACACAGCTATATGCAAATCAGTCTTGACCCTGTGCCTCATGGGAACAGTCCAGACCGAACTGCCAAGCCATGTCTTCCCTGGACCGGAATCAAGCATCCTGGGACCGGTTTCGGGCTAACAGCCCTCATCAGCCAGGCTAGCTTGAATCCAGTGGCAAAGTGAGCAAGGGACCCACGTCTGGGCAGACCCTGCCAACTTAGGGCAAACAAAGCAAACACAAGGAGATGATGGACGGAGCGCTGAAACTTTTCAGACACTCACCCACAGTCACGGATCTGGGTTGAATCCATCATCGTTCTTTAGTTCACTTTGCCACCCCAGTTCAGACACAGCTATATGCAAATCAGTCTTGACCCTGTGCCTCATGGGAACAGTCCAGACCGAACTGCCAAGCCATTTCTTCCCTGGACCGGAACCGGTCCCAGGATGCTTGTTTCCGGTCCAGGGAAGACATGGCTTGGCAGTTCGGTCTGGACTGTTCCCATGAGGCACAGGGTCAAGACTGATTTGCATATAGCTGTGTCTGAACTGGGGTGGCAAAGTGAGCTAAAGAACGATGATGGATTCAACCCAGATCCGTGACTGTGGGTGAGTGTCTGAAAAGTTTCAGCGCTCCGTCCATCATCTCCTTGGGTTACCTTTGTCTGTTGAGCCGGCCACGTGGGGGCTGTGCTCGGGCATCTACATCTCTAGACTGCGGGGTGGGCCTGCCAGCGGGTTCCGCACGACGAGATTGCCTGCCAGTGAGCGCCCACGGGGAGGGCTGGCTGACTTGGAGTGATTTCTGGCGCTCATGGCCTAGTTGTGGTGTGGGCACTGGGCAATTGGTTTGGGAGTGCTGTGGAGCCTATAAGCTACCTGAGACTGTGCATACTGCTCTGTGCATATTACCTTGCCGCCTGCCCACTCCTGGCTGGGGTTACTGACGGCTGGTTCTCCTGGTGGGCAAGCTCGGCCTAAATAACGTAAGGGGGCCTCCAATACCACTTTTCGCGGGGCACATAACACGACGCTGAGAGCAGTGACTGACTGTAGCGCGCGCTGCACGTTGCCTGAAGACCAGTTGTTTCATCTGTTGCTTTGGGTTTGAGTCAAGCTTTCATCTTCTGGTGCACGTTTGGTGCAGATATAGTTGGCTGCCGGACTAAATCAAGTGGCCCAGTGGCATCCTTCCACGTCTTTCCTGGGTTAAATCATAGAGACTGCTGTTTCGCTGGTAGGTGAAATCTGTTTGCTACACCATGGGGAGAACCAACAAATCACAACCACGGCTTACATTTGAGGCTCGCCGGCCAACCAAATCCTCGCAGAAGGCCGCCTCGGATTGTGAGGCAGATGCCCCTGGGGACAGTAACCCTACGTTGGAGACCACGCTGTTGGCAATGCAGCGTAGCCTGCAGTCGATCGAAGGCTCAATGGCCGCAGTGAATCACCGCTTAGACCATCTCTCCTCTCAGTTGGAGAAACAAAACACTCGTATGGGCGAGGTTGAACAGCGGGTCTCGGCGGCAGAGGATGGTCTGGGTGAGGTGGCTGGCAAGGCCCTTAATATGTAAAAGGTGTTGTCCCTCATCCAGGCCAAGAATGAGGATTTGGAGGCGCGGTCCCGGCGCAACAACATCCGCCTTACTGGGCTGCCGGAGTCTCCAAATGTGGGGAAAATGAATCTCTTTCTGGAAAATTTGATTAAGGACCTCTTTGGCACTGAACATTTTTCCAATCTATTTGTTGTTGAACGAGCCCACCGCACACTGGCGGCGCCCCACCTCGTCCCATTATAGCCAGACTATTAAACTATAGGGATCGTGACACTATTCTACGTCTGGCGCGGGATAAGGGAACCATTGAACATCAAGGCAACACATTGGCCTTCTTCCCCGACTTTACTGTGGCAGTACAGGCTGCCAGACGGGAGTTCACTGCGGTTAAGAAATTTCTGCAGTCTGAAGGGGTCCCATATGCTATGTTGTATCCCGCACGCCTGCGCATAGGCCCTGAGGGGGACTCAAAACTCTTCTCCAACCCTAAGGCAGCCCTTGAACATGCGAAACTGCTCAAGCGTAGGCGCTGAGGATCTAGCTCGCCTCGGGAGGATGAGGATCAATGAGTTGCAGCAGTTGGGCGATATGTGATCCTCGGCAAAGTATAGGATACTTGTAATAATCTATCTACGAGGCGTATGCCTGAAGTATGGCCTAGGATGTGAGGGGCTGTTTGAATTCTCAGGGGTTATCGGTCTGTCAATACTACTGTTTTTTTTCATTTGTATGTTGATGGTCCACTCCAGCTGCATTGCCTACTGGTTGGGATGTGTTATATTAACGGGTGTCCTCGTGGAGGGGGTTCTGGGCTCTGGGGGACGAGGAGATATGGCATACTGAGCTCCTTGACACTGAAGTGTTGATATCCGGGCAAAAACGTAGACTTACTCGGCCACCTCCTGCCTTGCGGGAGGCTAGTAGCACTCTGTGCCCCCCAATTGGCTGTACCCCAAATGTGTTTTGCTTTTCTATGGGTATGTGGGGGGGGGTGGGGGTTGCAGTATTGGGATGGCTTTGGCAAGTTGGGGAAGCTGAAGTGGGTGGGGGGTGGGGAGTTTTTGTTCGGGGAAGGCAGAATGATATTACAGGTATGCTGGGCAATCTCAGTTCTAGTACATTATGGTATTATGGCAATGCATTGTCTATGTTATTGTGCAGGTGTTTCATTAAAGATGGCTACATAATATGAACAGTATGATTAAGTTACTTACCTGGAATGTACGTGGGCTAAATACTCCTAAAAAGATATGGTCAGTCTTTGCATATCTAGATCGCATGGGAAACAGGTTGCCTTGTTACAGGAGACTCATCTCACTGGTGAATCAGCCAGAAAACTGGGAGCGCGCTGGGCTTGTACGAGAGTGGCGTCTTCTTATTCTACCTACTCTAGAGGGGTGATGACGCTTGTGAAGAAAGGTATCCCATTCACTTTGATTCGATCTGATGTAGATGAAAATGGACATGTGGTGATTATACATGGCAGATTGGGCAGTATGAGTGTGTTGTTGGTGAATGTATATGGCCCTAATACGGACGACCCGTCCTTTTATTTGGATGTGTGGCGTAGAATTTCCGCATTTCCTCCAGCTGCAATTATCTGGGGAGGGGATTTTAATGTTTGTCTAGACACGGAGCTGGATAGGGCTGGTGAAGGTGAGGTGAGGCCTAAGCGGGCAGCGGAGGTGCTTATGGGATTATTAGATGCAGGACACTTGCGTGATGTTTGGCGCCTTCGGCATCCCGCTGGCCGGGAGAGCACATTTGTATCGTCGGTCCACGGGTCCTGGTCCTGTATAGATTTTTGGCTTGTCTCAGAGGTGGCCTGTATCTGGGCAGTAGCGGTAAATCATGAGGCTCGCACGCTCTCGGATCACTCCCCTGTAACCCTTACATTACAGATTCCCACATGTGAGAGACCACCTTTCGCATGGAGATTACAACCTACAGAATTGAATGATCCGGTCTTTAGACACACGATTGCGGAGGCGATTAAAAATTTCTTCAGGGAGAATGAGGGGTTGGTGGACAGTGCGGGTGTACTATGGGAGGCGTTCAAGGTGACTATACGTGGGGTGTGCATAGGGGCACAGTCGGGATATCAGGCGTCGACTCACCAACTTGGGGGCGGATATTTCTAAGCGTGAGTATGAGTCTGTTCCTTCTCCAGCAAAACTAGCGGAGATACGTAAACTTGTTACGGAACACAACGAAACGGTGGATCAGGAGATGATGCACTGCTCTCGTCGTAAAATTGCCCGTTAGTATGGCGAAGGAGGCCGCCCCGGTCGATCTGTTGCGCAAAAGCTGACGGAACCACGTAGCCAAGAGCATATTACAGAACTGTTAGATATAGATGGAGTTGCCCGTTTCTCGACCACGGAGCTATGTGATACGGTTTTACAGTTTTACGCCCGGCTTTACGCTGCCAGGGACTCTCCGCTGCCGGCAGAGATTGAGGCCTATCTGGACGATGTAGCGCTTGGGTGGCTATCCAATTCACACCGCGAATACCTTACACAACCATTTTACGTTGAAGACGTTAAATTGGCCATAATGTCCTTGCCGACCTGTAAAGCGGCCGGGATGGATGGGCTGCCCAGTGAATTCTATAAAGCCTATGCGTCTGATCTCGCCCCCAGGCTCTTGGAAGTCTATGCGGAGGTTTACGAGACGGGAACTCTGCCGCCTTCTCTCCGGGAAGCACTACTCGTAACATTATTGAAACCTGATAAGCCTTCAAATCAGTGTGAATCATATCGGCCCCTTTCAATTATCAATATTGATGCAAAGATTCTGGCAAAAATGATCGCCGCCAGGATACAGCCGCTGGTCCCGCTTTTGGTATTGCCTGACCAATCTGGGTTCGTCACGGCGCGCTCCACGACACACAATCTACGTACGGTTTTCTCTACTCTTCATTATTTTGACTCTGATTTCCAGGCTGTCGCGGTGCTGCTCGATGCAGCAAAAGCTTTTGACTCTCTACAATGGCCTTATATGTTCACGGTGCTGACCAGGATGGGCTTCCCCCCGTTCTTCCTACACTAGATTCGCGTGCTGTACAATCACCCGGTTGCCCGGGTGAGAGTAAATGGTTGGGTATCATCGTCATTCCCCATTGAGAGGGATGCCCCCTGTCTCCGATGTTGTTTTCGCTCGCTTTGGAGCCACTGGCCTGCAGATTGCGTCAGGGACATGCAGCAGCTGCCTTGCATTTTCGGCAGAGACCATTGGTGGTCTCCCTCTATGCGGACGACATGTTACTATATGTCCGAGACCCTGCTGTATATCTGCCTGCATTGCTTCAGGAGTATGTGAGGTTTGAGGGATTCTCCGGACTCGGAATCAATTGGTCAAAATCGATGGTGTTCCCATTGACAGCGCATCACTGATTTGGCTGGGCGTTGGGCGCATCTACCCCTTTCTTTGGCCGATAGGATAGCGATAGTAAAGATGGCCTTTCTCCCTAAATTGCTTTATTTTTTTGCCAACATTCCTATAAAGCTCAACATGGCACTGTTTAAAACGCTTCAATCATCATTACTTACATTTGTTTGGGGCAGCAAGAAGCCTCGTTGCCGATGGGATCTTCTGGTGCAGCCTTTTGACCGGGGCGGTTTTGAGGCCCCGGATCTCAGGCTGTACTACTTATGCGCTCAGGCGCAGTTTGCGCATTATTGGCACTTCCCCCAGCGCTTTCAGCCACATGTAGCTATTGAATCTGATTCGGTTTTGCCAATTCCATTGCAGGCTGCGACCCTGTCGGGAGGCTCGGGCGGCCCGCTGACTGAAATAAACCCTGTACTGTGTACGGCGTGGGCTTGGCGAATGCTGGCGAGACGGGCTCAGATGTCGTATCTCTATGCTCCACTGCTGCCGCTGGCTTTGCATCCGGATATATCAGTGGCTCGTGAGAGGCCGGCCTTGCGTGCATTGGCGACGGTGGGCATCTCTCGGATGGGCGACCTATATACGAATGGTCAGTTCAAAACACTGCAGGAGGCGCAGAATGGCACGGATCGTGGTTTTATGTTTGGCTTTACTTATGTTAGAGTGCGCCAGGCAATTCAGGCGATATATCCGGGGTATCCGGCGGAACCCACTACTCTACGGGCATTGCAGGCGATGCTGGCGGGAGAGGGGCGCAAGGGCTTAATCACTAAACTCTATAACGCTTCCCTACGCGAACGGAAACAGGGAGAGCATCCCTCCCGTACACGATGGCAGGTGGCATTGGGAGACACTCTTGCACCGGATGTTTGGACAGCGTGCTGTAAACTTACTGGCCGGCTTACAGCAAATTGTAATCTCAGAATAATTCACTTCAAATTTCTGCATCAATTGTACTATACCCCTTTGCAACTCTATAGGTACGGCTTGAGAGAGACTGCTAATTGTATATGGTGCGGAATGGCAGATGCAGACTTCCTGCATGTGGCGTGGATGTGTGCGGGCGTATTTGATTTCTGGTCTGCTGTCGTGAAGATGCTTACAGATGTGGTGCTGGAACCTGTGCAATGCACTTCGGAGGTGTGCCTGCTTGGGTATGTACACCGCCTCAGACCCTGTAATAGGCGGATTGTAGCAGTTGCCACTTTATTTGCAAAGAGAGCTGTTGCGCAGTGTTGGGGTGCTAAGACGACTCCAACGGTGAAGAAATGGCTTTGGGACTTGCTTTACTGCAGGGACCAGCTGTTGATATATGAGGAGGAACTGCCGGAGGCCTCTCGTCCTAGGGACTTTTGGGCTCCACTCACGGCATACCTGCTGTCCCGACCAGACCTGTTGTAAATTCCTAGTTCAGACTGCATTCTATATTTGTGGGTATCCATAGATGTCGCGTTTGAGCCCGTGTATTGTCTTGGGCTATGCTGCTTATGTATGACATATAGGTCCTGTGTACTCTTGCTGCCTACTTCTATTAATGGATTTCACATGAGAATATGTCTAATGCCATTGTTCTTATTGCATGGTATCTGTCTGTTTCCTGATATGCAGATTTTTTCTGAATGTACTGGACCTCTGACTTCGCTCTGCCTGGGTTGGGAGGGGGATAAAGTGGATCATGTCCTTATTGTTGCTTATATTGGCTATACAGTCACTGTGTTATGCAATTGTTGAACCAATAAACATATTTAAATAAATAAAAGAAACTTTCGGGATCCTTATGTCAATCCCTATTCAACTATATTAGGCCGCCAAATATTTTAGACTCACTGTATTCTTTTACCCACCTAAGCCAACAATAAGTCCTCTGAGTGTCTGAGAAAATCGTAAGGGGCAATTCACAAAGGTAAACTTACACATGAGAAAATCTACACGTGTACATTTACTCTTACTCTTTGTAATAAATGTAATACATTTGGCTATTCACCATTTATGAGGGCAAATTTACTACAAAGTGTAGACTTACATGCCTCAAACCCCAAAACCTGGTGGTGGGACCTAATTTATGAGTGTAGTTATTGCTTGTAACTTTTCACATGAAGGCAGAGATCTTTGCCACGGGCAGACATCTTCCTATAGTAAAGTATAAGGAAAAGCTAAATTTCTTAAACTTAAAATAAATTACTAAAGTATTTGATGTTAAATATTAATGCAAATTCATTTATTATTTTTACTTTAAATATAGCGCAAAATATAGTAAATGCTACAGCACTAGTAACTTCATTTTGAATTAGGTATCTAGTTAATTTATTGTATTCATTTAAATTAAAAAACTTTAAAAAAGATGTTTATATGTATGTATTCTGTAGTAAAAAATTATTAAACGTTATGAATAGAATTATTTTAAATTATTTTTCACAAAAAAGTTACATTTATTTTTAAATTTTCAAAAGGTTATTCAGATGTTTTAAAATAAAGCAACTTACTTATTACATTTGTAACATTTACTTAAATTTTCCTCCCAAAGCCCCTTACTCCTTCTTAAACCCCTCCAACGTAGTAGTAGGTATTCACATTTTTCCAGCCACTCCCTCCGTCCCTCTCACATTTAATACTAAAACGTAGGGTACATGTGCGGAAATTCCCACATATAAAAAAGATAGGAGAGTCAGCGGTGGATAACTCTACATGTAGGTTTGTGAATAGCATTTTGCAGTACCTCAGTACTACAAAAAGCAGTTGGGAAATAGGCCCTAAAGTGACCAGTCTTTGAACACTGCCTGATAGCATACATTAAAAATTTGATGAACAGATTAGCACCTGACAACACAGAACTGTTGAACTTTTCTATCAGTCTTAGATTAGAAACCAAAAACCTTAAAGTATTCAACCATAATCCCGTTAACTAAAAAAGTCCCAACCACCCCACCAATTACTGGCACATTTCCAATCTCATACTTGCTATAATTCTGGAACCCAACATTACATCATAACTCACAGGTTTCAGACCTGCAAAGGGCACAGAAATCACAATGGCAGATATCCGAGAGGTATGAGAGGAAATCATGGTCCAACACACATCCTCCCTCAACAATATTGTGTAAATCAAGTGTGCAGTTCCGAAAAAGAAGAGAAGCCTAGCAGGCCCAACCCAGGCTTTAAGCGCTTCTCACAGGTCACAGAGCATCCCTCTTAGGATGCACAAGCTCGTGCATCCTTGGATATCACAGAAGACCTTCACTCATCCAACCGGTCAGGGGTCCTTAATCTCTTAGAACTGTTGGTGGCATACGAGACAGCAAATCTTGCTCACTCGTACAACAACTAGAACAATGGGTCGGTACAACTGGATCAACGCTCCAGTAAATCAGGTTGCTCTTGTCTGAACAAAGCCAAAAACTAAAAATGACAATGCCACATTTTCTACAAAATCTGTTTCAAGCAGTGCTCCTTGGGAGTCAGTCCTTTCACCTCTGCTGTTAATTGTATACACGTGACCTCTAGCTGCAGTGATCTCCATACATCAACTACAATTCCAAATGTATGCTGATGATACTTAAATTCACCATTAAACAAGGTAACACCAAGACCAATGTGCTGAGCTTTCAAATGGTCCTAGTCATCCTCATAATCATCATAGTAGCTTTATTTCGGTCTCCAGGATCATAAAAGTACAACAAACATAGAAAAACCATAACAACATCCTCACAAAGTTATTATAAGGATCATCTGAGATCAGAAACACACAGGTATTAAAAAGGATTTCATTACCATAGAGACTAAAATCTAAGTATGCATAAGACTATACAATTAAAAAACGTGGCAGCATCATACATATTACAGGTTAAAGTGCAATTATAAACCACTAAAGTGCAAGTGCTCATGAAATACCTTATAATATAAAAGAATAATCAGAATAAAAGAGCAGGGGCTTGTGCCGAGCAATAATCAACATAGGGTTGCCCTGCATCTATTTGAAAAATAAAGTCACAAGTGCCACAGGATAACAATCCTAGTGCTACCTTACTGACGTTCTGCAACAGGGTCTACCGTCTAGCTAGGAATTGGTTCCCCCTATTACGGGATGTGCACATTTACATTAGGGTGCTATATCAAATATCATGGATATGGCATAGGGTCTCCCAATTCATAAATCACAAGTGATCAGCTGATAAAAGACAAGTTAAAATCATGTGCAAATGTACTCCCAACAACATAGCATTCTCTTTGTGTTGTTGTACCAGCACTTAGCCAGTTCCTGGACTATGTGCACTTACTTCGCCAGATTCAAGTAGACATTAGGAATCTAGCAATTGAAAAAACTGTCAATCTGCTTATGTCAGTGCAGAGAATTGTATAAGCCTCCATATATATATTGGCCAGTGCCCATCTTCCTGCAAAAGGGGGCTACCCACTTTCTTCTCTGGAACCAATAAGAGGGGCAAATGAAATGAATGTGCGTTAGCGATTCTGTGGCCTCTCCCTCATCCCCGGGTACAGCTCTGGACCAATTACTACAATGTTTCTTGGTTGGGAGGGTCCTATACCTAAACTGAATATACAGATTGCCTGCCAAGGGGGGTGGGGGTGATTTAATCTATGGTAGGCTCATAACATAGAAAAGGTTTTACATCAAGGAAATCTCTTGTCAAAGAAGCTTGACTGGTTGCAATTGTTTGGGTGGTAGCAAATTCCCAATATGTTTCTTTTAGCCTGGTTTTTTAAATAAGACATCTCTTCAAACGAGATCCAAAGATTCACTATCCCCAAATTTCCCCAGTAGCAATCTTACAGAGTTCAGCCAAAGGATTTTGTGTACACATTCAGGGGACATAAGATCTCTAAGGCCCACACGATATGAACTTAACTCTACTCTGAACCACAGTCAATGCCACTATAGTAGCAGTTTACATTCAGCTTTGTGGGCAATACATCTTTGGGCCAAATCCAGACAGCGGGGAATCATCTGAGTACTTGCAGGTAGTCCCAAGAGGGATCTAATAAACTTGTTTTCTACTGTAGTTAGGATTTGAGTACTCACAAATCCCCAAATTTTACAACCATACAAAGCTGCATCTAAGGCCTTTATGTTATAGATTTCTAGGGCTGGTGCTACACTTCTGGAAATTGTCCATCTATGGATTTTGGATATACATGCTGTATGCTGGATTAAGACAGACTGCGATTTCTGGAGTTGCAAAACCCAATTTAAGTTAGGTTTGAGCCTCCCACCAAGATAATCAAAATAGGGCACCTGATAATTATGCTTTGTGACCTGCTTTCCCCCTTCGGTTGCTGGCAACAAGCACTGTGACGTTACAACCCAACTGTAATATGGTATTACAGTTGAGCGGCTACATTATTTCTTTGTTGCAGGCGACTATGGACATCACCAGTTCCCTGTAATAAGGAAGTTAAAGACAGACTTTTATACAGGTATTGCATGCTCCCATGTATTTTGTTGTAATGTACTAATTACCCAATGCACTCTCCCTACAGAGGTTCTCTGCCTTGCTGCTCAGCCTATGATGAGGTCATATAGAATGTTCAGTGTGTTTGTGTTGAAGGGAGAATCAGTTGGTGTGGAAGGGCTGAGCAGCGAGGAGGCTGCTCCTGGTGGGGCACTTTAATGGATCAGACTAACATCCTGTAACCTGTAACCAAGAAGTGATCTTAAGAATAAATCTACTATCCTGTTCTACATCACTTGGCCTACGCACCTTTCTTCGTTTTAACACTGGCGACGATTTTAAAGAACCTGCGTGCTACTTCAATGGAAAATGGACTTTTAAAACGGAAGAAACTAAAGGAACTTCAAGTAAATGTAATTACAGCCCGTGGATTTGAAGAAACCTGGCACCCCTGCACCCCTAATGCCCCACCAGTGACCCTGTCATCGGTCGCCCACTACTCAAGTGTGCCAGTTTCTGTTTGCCTGCCTGCTGTCTTGGAAGAGTGATTACTAGCTTCTGCTGCGTTGTCCCTGCATTGGCTCTGAGTGTTTTGGTCTGCCTTGAACTGTAAGTAACTCTAAAGCTTACAATATAAACAAAAGAAGAGACCCTGGAAGTCTTTGTTTGAACTCTACATGTGCAGTGAATCAGCAGCTTGTGTTGTGCACCCGGCCATGCATGAATATTGTGAACCTTGACTGCAGTGTTGCTTAACAGCGTCTGGACTTATCTCGGGGACATTCAGTAATCGGGGGCATATGTCGAGCCCCGGTGTTAACGGTTAAACTATCCCAGTGAATGGTAACCGGACTGTCAGATTCAGTGATAGAGGCAAACCTCGGGCCCCGGAGTAATTGTGTCACAGAAACTGGCATCTTTCATGGGAATGTAGACTTTATTAATCACCAGCATCTCATACGATAGCAGCACCTGCCGAGTCCCTTAGAGACTCCTAGTGAGTAGAAAGTAAGCCGCATCACAATAACCGGCACTTTGTCTTCGCTTTCGACATCAGAGGCAGTTTGGATGATGTTTTGGTGTCTCAAGCAGAGCTTTCACCGTTGTGATTTGGTGAGTCTGTAACTTTTATTTGATGAGGGTCCGTTACCCTACGCGGCGTTTGAATGGGCGCCACGAGCCGCGACATTTGAGTGAGCGCCTCGAGCCCAGAACAAACACCAAAGCTTACCTGAGCTTCCAGTGTCCTGTTTCGCGTGAAGTTCTTGTGCTAGTGTTCCCTCTGTTCGCAAGCTGCCTCACGGTGTTGGCCTGCCCAGCGTAATTGAAGAGCACGTAATTGCTGTGAGCCACCCGACGCTGCTTACTTGGGCGTGCCGCCATCTTGAGTGGCATTCCCGATATTTCTTTTCTTACGAACCGAAGTGGGGACTGACAAGTCTTGAATACGTCATTGGATTGCTCTTCTTATTTTTCGTTGTTTTTCAAGAGTGACATTCCTATCAACACGACAGCTGAGTTACCCCCTCAAGGTTTTTGTCCCTTCCCGGTTTATGGTGCTGTGTGAACTTTGAGTTTCCGCGTCAACGCTGCCTGCATCTGTAGAGCCTGTTCATGACTTATCCATATTTGCAGACAGTGTGGAAAAAGAAAATTCAGATAATTATGCGCGCAGCTAAGTTTTCTATATTTCTGCGCGTTGTCTCCATACTTGGTGGTCTCGATTTTCGGGTGAGAAATCGCTCATCAGGGCTGCTTCAGTAATTATACTTGACTATTTTCTGGAGCTGTTCTATGGATTCTTATCGTGATTTATCATGGTATACTGTATGTGTATAAGTATTTGTAAGTTACAGTACCAAACTGCTTCTGGTTATTTTGCAGACATACCTTTTATTTTGGGATGCTACCTGTCATGCAAACTTAGTATGTGCTGCCATGTTGTGATATGCCTGGCCAGTTTTTATTTGTTACGTTATTACTTGTCATACATATTGTTTTGCCTCTTGTGAGGTGCTTGGACTGTGCGTTGTGGGTGCGCACGTGAGAATACTACTATTTGTGTAGCTTCTCTGACTTATTGGTTTTTGTGATACCCTCTGAAAGGTTGTTGTCTCTTGAGTATGTGCTTGGACTGTGCGTTGTGGGTGCGCACGTGAGAAGACTCCTTCTTATGAAGGAGTCTTGTGCGTTGTGGGTGCGCACGTGAGAAGACTCCTTCTTATGAAGCTTCTCTGACTTATGGGTTTTTGTGGTACCCTCTGAATGGTTGTTGCCTCGTGTGAGGTGCTTGGACTGTGCGTTGTGGGTGCGCCCGTGAGAAAACTACTTCTTGTGTAGCTTCTCTGACTTATTGGTTTTGACCCACGCTGGGTTTAAAGATACCCATCTAGAGTCTTTCAAGAGTGTTTTGAGTATAATTACCCTGTGTTTTGGTATGGGTAGAGTCTTATTCCTCTTCTTTGAGGTAGACCTGTCTTGTCATTAGTATGTGCAGTTGAGGGTTGTAGATCCCTATTCTGCCGCAGTCTTGTGCCTTAGTTTGTGGCGCAATGGGTACTCTGTGTGGTGTGGTGATATTGTACCCGCAGTTTGTGGTGTGAGTTATGGTGGATAGTATCCACTGTTTTTAAGTTTTGAGAATGTGTTTCTTTACCTTGCATTCTTTGTTGTTTATGATCATTATAAGGGGAGAGATGTGTATAATGATTTTGTTGTTGTATGCATCCTCCTTTTCTGTCATGTGTATGTTTTACAATCTCCATGCATTTGATTGTTTATGGTCATTATATGAGGGGGGTGATGTATAATTATTTTGTAGTTAATGCATCCTCCTTTCCTGACATGTGTGTTTTAGCATCTACATACATTTTGATTGTTTTCGATCATTATAAGGGGGGAGATGTGTTGTAATGTACTAATTACCCAATGCACTCTCCCTACAGAGGTTCTCTGCCTTGCTGCTCAGCCTATGATGAGGTCATATAGAATGTTCAGTGTGTTTGTGTTGAAGGGAGAATCAGTTGGTGTGGAAGGGCTGAGCAGCGAGGAGGCTGCTCCTGGTGGGGCACTTTAATGGATCAGACTAACATCCTGTAACCTGTAACCAAGAAGTGATCTTAAGAATAAATCTACTACCTTTTCTACAAGACTTGCCTGCGCATCATTCTTTGTTTTAACATATTTATATGAGATATTATTGCTGGTGATCATTACTTGTCCTTTGCGCTGGAAAGCATACCATTATCAATTACACTATTGAGTACAAGTGCAAACTTGAGAGATACAGCATAGGCTCACACTAATGGGATTTTTGTCTTTCAGGGAATATCTCAAGCTGAGTTAGAACAGAGGATAAGGGCTGCTGCCAGTCTGGAAGAGCTCCTCCAGATCACACACCCGAGAGAGCTGAAGTTGTGGAGATGCAGATCCAAACTCAGATCCTTTGCTGGTGTAGATTCACGATCCACGTCACACCGATCCACGCGCTTTGCCGCTGCATTCTATGACATTGAAATCCTGAATGGTAGGTGGAATTTAAGACTATTGTACTGTAAAGGTAGTGCTGTACAACACTAGTCACGTATGGATTAAAAAGTAAAGCATGAATCACCCTCTGGGAGTCATGGACATCAGAGTTAGCCAGGAGCACACCAGCAACCACTGGCCTGTCTTTTGAATCTCCTGGCGCTATCTTAGTTTTAGGGATCATGATGAAAGACAGTGTAGCAGAAGGTACATATGGGTCTAAAAGCCCTCTTTACTTTTGGTAGTTTAAACTGATGGCCCTTCCTTTAGTTTTTAGTAGGGCATAGAGGTACAAGCAAGATCAAGGGACAGTGGTGTCATCGTGGTGGTCAGTGTATGCATGATGCCCTGCTTAATTTGTTTAAAAAATGTGTAGGGCCCTAAAGTGTTTCTTATGAGTCCGCCGCTGCATTGGTGAATGCTATGACTGCTGAATACCATGGAAGCCTGGTCTTGATTCCACCTCATGCCTCTTTCTTCCACTACCCGGCACTTTCTGATTCTTTATCTCACTGTTGCAGGCTCTTTTTCATCTGCGCTTTCTCCATTTGCCTCTGTTATTCTGTCTCTCTCTTTTTTTTCCTTCTTCTTTTTCACTTTTGTGGCTTTCCCCCTGTTGCTCTGGGTCAAATTTGATGATGGAACAATAAGTACCTCTACTTCTGGTGTTGTCACCTCTGGGCTCGGTGACCCGGTGGATGGCTGCATGGGGCATGTGGAGGGTGGAGAGACCCTCTCGCAGACTCAGGCCAAAGGACCAAAGACACGAGGCCAAGCGGGAAAGAGGAAAAGAATGGAGGGTGGGGCTATATCAAAGAGGAAGTGCCCCAGACCTTTGACTCATCTACCTTCTGAATTAATCAGCCCAGGCTGTAATGGAGGGAAAAATGGAGATGGAGCCGGTGAGTCGGCAGAGTTAGTGGAGGCCCGTGTGTAGCTGGATGGTGTCTTCAATTACTGGCTTGCTGAACCCGTTTTTTTGCCTGGCTTGAGACAATTGAGAAAGAGTTGGCAAAATGAAATCTTACTCTAGTAGAGCAGCATTCTGCTGCGGGCTCTCACACCCCTCCCCAAAGGTCCCCGACACGGCCTAAAATTTTACATTATGCAAACTGCTGGAGGTAGTACCCTGTTAAGCAAAGATCCTAAAGATAAAGTAATTGGAGTCAGGAATAAACCTGCAGGAAAGGAGCCTGAGCCTCATAGCTACCCACCGGGTGCAAGAATTCCCGAAGAGCTACCCAAGGGCTGCCCGGAGCCTTTAAGGTATAGTGTAGCTAACTTTTTTCCCCAACTCCCGTCTGAGTGCCCTCCCTATGTCCTGGTATTGAAAGATGTTCCAGGCTTAGCATCGCACGTGAGAGAAAGTTATTTCACTTTGAAAAATAAAGTGCTACACTGGCTGAAGTATAAAACTGGCTGGCTTGCTAGCTGATTGGCTACTCTAGGGAAATTTTGATGACAAGAACACCGTTGATTGGGCTGGGAAAAGAGGAATCCCGTGGGGACTTCCTCATCATCAACTTTCAGTCACCTCACCTGGTAGAATCCTTACTGAAGTTTTTCTCTTCGCAAGGCTCCATTCAAGTACTTCCATTGGGCTATTTCTTCCAACCACTGGCTTTTCCCTCTATATTAAGGCAAAAGAGTCCTCGTCAGACAAGAGGCATGATTCAATAATTTAATGTTGAACCCCGGAACTCCTTTGAGCCACTTGCCACCTTAGAAAATTTCACAGGCTGGAGGGAGCCAGGAAGTCAGGAGCATATCAGGACATAGTGGGGAGGAGGGCCCTTGTGTTGGAGATGGGGGAAGGGGGTGGAGTGGCCCTTGGAGGCTCTTCCTAGTGCGTCACAAAGAATCTCCACCAATTTTAGATAGCCGGGGTTGCTCTGAAGAAGAAAGGACGGGTTTAAGGCTCATGTCATGGAATATAGCTGGTATCCAGAACAAGCTTAATAATAATAATAATAATACGGCCATTTATAGAGCGCAAAACAGCTACCTCCCAAAGGAGGTGTCCCGGCGCTATAGCAACAAGTGACAGCAGCACAAAAGGTCAGACATCAGCCATTCCACGGAATTAATCCAGGTTAAAAAGCCAGGTCTTAACTGCCTTCCTGAATAGGCATTCTGAATCAATTTGCCGCATGGCAGGCGGCAGGGAATTCCAAAGTTTAGCCACTCTTGCCACAAAAGATCTGCCTCCCCAGCGCTCTTTCCTAACTCGTGGGGTAGCCAGCAGATTCTGATTGTTGGACCGCAATAGGCGAGTTTGTTTGTAGGCAGATAGTCGTTGTTTCAAATATCTGGGACAAAGACCATGGAATGACCGAAAAGTCAAAGTTAGGGCCTTAAATTTAATTCTATTGGCCACCGGTAGCCAGTGAAGTTCCTTAATATGTGGAGAGATATGCTGTCGCATGGGTACGCGTCTAATCAGTCGTGCTGCCGCGTTTTGAACCAATTGCAGTCTCTTCACCATGTAGGCAGGTAGGCCCAAGTAGAGGCCATTCGCATAGTCCAGCCTTTACGTCACAGTTGCATGAACTACTGTTCGACGGCAATTTTCTGGAAGCAGATGTAAGAATTTCCTCATGTACCTCAATTTTCCAAAGCAGGAAGATGTTACTTGCTGAATTTGAGAGGAAAAAGACAAATCAGCCTCCCATAGTACTCCTAGATTTTTCGCCGCGCCAGTTGGGGTGGGTGGCACCCCCATTACCTGCGGCCACCACAAGTCCGAGTCTGGAGGCTTGTTGGTCCCAAAAAACATCACCTCTGTTTTATCAGCGTTTAATTTTAATTTATTATTGTTCATCCAAGCTGCAACATCAGTGAGACAGCTCTTGAAACTTTTAAAGGAGTCAGCCGACTGGTCTTTAAAAGGGAACACCAACTGGGTGTCATCGGCATAAGATATTGCCTTGACCCCCCAGTTGGCAATGAGTGAAAACAGGGGGGCCAAGTAGATGTTGAACAGCAGTGGGCTTAGAGCAGATCCTTGGGGCACCCCACATCACAAGCGCTTCTGCTCAGACTGATAAGGTTGTAAAGCCACCCTTTGAGTCCGCTTGTGGAGGAATGACCTCACCCACTCAAGGGCGGTTCCCCTAATGCCAAATTCATGAAGGCGTTGAACCAAAATATCATGATCTACTGTATCAAATGCAGCAGATAGATCCAGGAGCACCAGCATAGCTGATGCCCCCGAATCTACCGCTGCCCTCACTGATTCAGCCACCTCTACCAGGGCCGTCTCTGTGCTAAAGCCTGCACGAAAGCCAGATTGAGTGTCATGTAAAATGTTATTGCTCTCCGAGAATTTGGCCAATTGATGCTGGACAACCTTTTCTAGCATCTTGGCTGGTGCCGGCAGTAAGGAAATAGGTCTATAGTTAGACAAAACCCCAGCATCAACATTGGGTTTTTTCTTCAGTGGCAAAAGTGTGGCATGCTTCCATGGATCAGGGAAGGTGCCAGAGCCAAGAGAGGAATTCCATATGTGAAGTAACACCTGTACGGCGGCGTGAGCTACTTCCTTCCAAATTTTAGGGGGACAGGGGTCCCCTGGGGCACTTGACCTGCACTTCAGCATCTCAGCCAGTGCCTCCTGCCGAGAAATGGGGACAAAACAGGATAAAACGGATTTCGAGTCACTCCTCTCACTGACATCTGATTTGACTGTTTCTACTCCATCTGTAAAGGAGTTATAGACCACACGAATTTTCTTGTAAAAAAACTCGGAGAGTTCCTCACATAGTAAACGCGACGGCTGAGTGTCAATAGCTAATTCGCGGGGTTTAAGAAAGGAGTTAGCCCACTTAAACAATTCTTTGCCTGGTTTATCCGAGTTGTTAATCTGTGCAGCTATGTAATCTTTTCTGGCCACCTTAATTGCTCTGTGCAGCTCTTTCAAGGAAGCTTTATAAGCCAGCTTAGCAGCAACCGAGTAATCCACCCTCCACTGACGCTCCAGGGGTTTACAACTGCTTTTCAAAGACCTGAGGGACTCTGAAAACCATGGGGCGGAAGGTGAATTTCTCAGTGATTTGGCAAGTCTGGCCGGGGCAGTGGACTCGACAGCCGCCGCAATCCACTTATGAAAGACCAGGGCATCAGCATTGGGATCCTCCGATAGTTCAGGTTGGCTAGTCTGCAAGATAGGCCCTAAAAACTCCTCAGTCATATATTTCCAGTTTCGTTTTAGAAAGGAATGGGCGTCAGCATGTGCCAATGTTCTTCCTAAGCTAAAGGAGAAGGATATAAGGCAGTGGTCTGTCCAGGCCAGCTGCTTTGGGGTGTCCATGTTTAAGTTCTGGATATTGGAGAATACCAGATCGAGGGTATGTCCTGCTTTATGTGTGGGAGCTATGACATGTTGAATTAAATTAGCCCCTGTAAGAGAAGACACAAGTTGCCAAGCCTGGGTGCAATTGCCATCATCTATATGAAGGTTAAAGTCCCCCAAAACTGTATATTCAGAGAACAGAATTGATTTTTGTACCACAAAATTACAAAAATCCAACAATATACCAGGACTGCAGTCAGGCGGTCTGTAAACCAATAGGACGGTGAAAGAGGAGGTCGGGCTCACCTTAATACAAAAATTTAGCCCTTCGATCTTATCCATATTAACTAGCACTGAAGAGGTTAATTCCCAGGAGTCCTTAAAAATAATAGCGACACCTCCTCTTTTCTCACCATCTCTATTAGCGCAGCAAATTTTAAAACCCTGGGGGATGGCTAATGCCACCACTGCCATGGAATCTTCCTTTAGCCATGTTTGTCAGTAACACAACCTCACATTCATTTTCTGTAAGGAGTACCCATATATCCTCTGCGTGTTTTACCAGAGATCTACAATTGATTAGGCATGCTCTAATCTGAGTAGCGTGATTAATCTTCCTTATTTTTGAACTAGCCTTTACTTCCTGATTGTCAGGCCCCCCCGGGGCCCAACTGCATGCGGGACACGAGCTAGGGAGCGCCCCAGTGGCTAAATTACAGCAGTTGCGCCTCACACACTTGTTAACATTGCAGGATAAAAGCTCACTTCTTGTCCAATGATTTTTCTCCAACCTCGGCAAACGGGCAGCATGGCTGGCGCAGGCCGCGATCCGGTCGCGGACGGGCGCAGACGGGCTTGCCTTTGGCGCGCCCGCTGCGCGCGTCCGCTACGCGGCCGAGCACACATGTGAATTAAATACTGCTCGCGGTGCAGGGAGAGCGAGACCAGTGGGTGGAGCCGCGTCCCTCCACTCAAACAGCACACAGCTGCGGTGGAACGGGGACCGGGAGCGGGGAAAGTGCGAGTGCTTCGTGAAAATGTGCAAGATCAGCCCAGTAAGTGAAGTCTAATCTTCAACTGTATTTCATCATCAATTAAAAACAACTTAAAAACAGCGTTTAACCCCCCACTAAAACACAGATAAAAATTCCTTTTGAAAATCCGGCTTACAAACCCGGATTGGATTTCCAAAATAGGGAAAGCAGACATTATCTTACGACAGGAAACATGGTCCCTAGTTGTCTTTAGTGTGGAGGGGTTTTACTCCTTTGGCGGCAGAACTCTTCTATCAAGTTCAGGCTGAGCTAAGGGGGGTGGGGGGGATTATCTATTCTAATCTCGGTCAAAATCACAGGCATTTCAATTAGCATTATTATCCATTCTGCTCATTATCAGATAATTCACCTACAGATTCCGTACTCATTCGATTTGATTTTAATTAATTTATATAATATTAAATATGATACTAGAGTAACAGAAGTAATTGAGGGCTTGGAAACCACCTTAGAATCCTTCTCTGAAAGCTATAATAGGGAGAAGTTTATAGTTTAGGCGGGTGATTTCAACATTAAGTTGTGCGGCTCTATTGAACCCTCACCTTGAGGAGTTAGAGACGAGGAGGGAGGGGGCACTACGCATTTTTGTCACTTGTGAATTGGGGACTTCATGAACAGGTTTATGGTCTCCAGAAATCTGGTATTCGCAAAAGAATTTAGTGAGAATGGTCGTCCGTTGCTCCCCATCTTTACGGGAGGTTTCAAGAGTAATGAGATTGATTTTTTCATCCTCTCCCTGGATTTGGTGGCGATTATATTGGGTTATGAGGTTAAGGCCTCATGTATTAGTTATCACGGCCCATTGTTTTTGACTCTTGATTTATACTTGGTGAGTATGGATAGAACTTGGGAGACCTTACCACCATACAATTCACGTAATAAAGGTTTAAGAATTAAATAGGAGACAATAAATAAGGGGTCCTTTTTGGCCAACTTGGTTAAGGAAAATTAGAATTTTTTCACAATAGTGACCTCGGTGGATGAACCCTCAAAGCAGATTGTTGATGCCTTTATTCCATTTGCTTGGCTGTTGAAAAATGGCCTGAGGTGCAATAGATCAGTTAAGCCATCAGCTCCCTTAGGTGGTTCAATCATGAGCGCACTACGGCTCATAAGAAGTTGAAGGTAGCTTTATCTAAAACTCCTCGTAATAGAGAGGAGGTTATGGAAGCGCAAAACTCCTACAAAGCTACCCTGGAGTCTAGGAAATTTGAGCTGAGGAGGGCTGCCTGGGAGGACACTAGACTGACGGATAGTGCCTACTTTTGGAAGGTGGTTAACCAACGCTTTTTACCGGTTATGATAAACCGACTTTAGACACAGAGATCTCAGCTAATGCATGGGTTGGCCATTTTAGCAATATTTTTTAATACCGAGAACAGAGCTGTTAGTAATTTTAGTCAAGATGCTAATCATAATGCAGGGATGTATGAGGATCTGAGCAACTCCATTGAGGTAAAGGATTTTATTGCTGCCATTAACAGTAGCCCAGCGGGAGAGGTCCCAGGGCTTTAACTTACAGCTGACCATAGGGAAATATGTAAAGGCTAGAAGAGGTTCAATATACCTGGCATTTTTGGACCTCTCATCTGCCTTTGATATGGTAAATAGGAGGAAACTGCGGGAGGGCATGGCCATGATTGGAATTGCGTTATATGTGAATTGGGCCTGCACACCTGTTTAAATCAATGAATAGCTCAAATTTTTGTTAGTAAAGTGTGATAACGTGAAAATTGGTTTTTGCGTGCTACTACGTTAAGGGGAATAGCCCTAACCCCTGTATAAAACATATAAATGAGAGGACCCGGAAAACATCCGAACCTACGTAGTGCACAGCGATTGTCCCTAAGGTTTCCACAGTTCAATCTTGTATTCATACATTCAAAATAATTACAAAAAGCTGTTACACCAACTCATTATTAGAATAATGTATTTCTTATTCCTTTGCAAAATGTAATTGTCCTAGTGAAAAGCATAACACAGTGAACAATCATGAACAATTTATGCTCTGTTAAGTCAACAAAACAACTTCAAAAGTAAATTCCGCTAACATAGCATTTCAAATGTGACCCAATGCATTTCGGGTTGTTAAAAACCCTTCCTCAGGGGTACAAATAATACAATAACAACAGTATGGTAATCCAGTTAATGACTTGAAGCGACTTCCGTGTGGAACTACAAAAATGAAAATGGCAAGATACACATGTATTTATAAAAAACAAAAATACATTCATATGGTAGAGAAGTAAACAAGAAAAGGATTTGCACACTTCTTAAACCCATTAGACAGGACACACCCCTGTGTAAACAAATACGAAACCAAAACCGATAAGTGACTAATAAAGAAACAGATGAAGAAACCGTGGTGTAACCTTTGTAACATGCCTCTAAATGAACGAATCGAAATCTAATGCCTTCCTTATAGTGTGCACGAGTCAATGCTAATTAAAGAATGTGATTCACAAACGTGAAGGCGTATTAAGCTTACCGCGTCTTCCAAATGAGAACACGCTTCCCCTTCTGCGCTGGAATAAACCAAAACCCTATCTCAAAGGTCAGAACGAAGATAGTAAAAGAACCCACCCCGTGTTCGTGTGTTCTAAAAATCTTACCAAAGTGAGAGAAATGGAATCTCCGGGTCGAAGTCTACAACTGAAGTCTTCGAATCTACAGTAAAAGCCAAATGTCAAGTCCATATTAAACTAGATGTTCTAAAGGAGTCAAACGTTACCATAAAGGTAACCAAACACTCTCACAAGCTAACCGAATGCTCACCTTCTGCTAACGTGTAATGCTTGGTTTAGAATTCACGTATCCTCGCAACTGAATACAGGCGTCCTAACGCAATGACGTCTATGGTTTTAAACGTACCACGTGATGGGAAGACTAACTTTATTAAATACGTGTTGTTCGTGAACACCTCTATTTATTAACACTACCTGCCGTAGTGAGGCGCTATGCATCTGTATGCAAACCATATAACAAAGTTATAGACTCATGTCATGCGTGAAGTTCTATAATTAGAACCAAGAGTAAAAAATAATAAAAAGAGACCCAAAGAGAAAAACCGTGAAATGTGAAATGTATCGCATGGGGAAATTAAAAATTAGTAGTTAATGAAATGCGGAGCGACGCATTCCAGAATCATTATAAAATAGTGAAAAAGCTGAATGTGAGGAGGCTAATAGTAAAATCTGTGTGCAAATCCTGTACAATTTTCATGACAATGAATATGATACATGAAGAGATCCACTTTTATCAAAGAAAATGAGCCTTCATCAAGATAACATGTGACATGCAAATTATGCATAAGATTATATGACGACATGCAGATGGTATTACTTGTCAAAATATGTTTTTATAAAAAACATAACAGTTCATAATGGTCATTAAGACCTCCTGGTATACTGGTACCTAGGTATTTGATCCAGAATGTTTCTCTACGTGCCAGAACCACGTTATAATCCATTCCTGAAACTGAATCAATTTTCTCTAATACAGTAAACCTGATTTGGGGGATGGTGTGTGGTGTGTTAACCCAATGTGCAGCTAAACACGAATTACAATTTTTATTGCGAATCATGCTTTTATGCTCTATGATTCGTGTTTTAATTTTTCGTGACGTTCTACCCACATAGGTCAGTCCACACGGACATCGAATTGCATAAATGACGCCCTCCGTGTTGCAATCTGATGTGTGTCTCAACTGGATTTTTTGTCCTGTATGAGGATGTGAAAAGGTATTACCTGGAATTATGTTGCCACATTGGCCGCAGTTCCAACATTTTTTCATGCCTCTGTGAGTTTGTATCAAAGAAATTGAACTGGGTTTTAACATTTCTCTTATGTTCTTAGAGCGGTTATGTGCAAAAAGAGGTTTATCTGGAAAAAGTGATACAAAGTCAACCTCTTGTTCTATGATCTCCCAACGTTTCATGACGATTCTTTTGATCTTGGTAGATTGTGTCGAATGTTTTATAACAAACACTTCCCGTTTCATAGATGACTTCACTGTTTTCTGTAACAAGTCTTCCCGTTTCTTCTTTGCCACTATTTTTTTTGCAGCGTTCAATACTTGTGGGGGATATCCCCTATTTTTGTATCTAATCAGTTGCTCCTCAATTAAAGACTCACTCCGTGCCTCATCTGATGTAATTCTTTTAATTCTAATAAGTTGTGACACAGGCAAATGTGTCTTCAATGAAATTGGATGAGCACTCGAATAGTGTAAAGCATTATTTACATCCGTTGGTTTTCTGTATAAGGAAGTCTCAAACCCTGTGTTAGTCTTTTAAATTTCAATATCCAGAAAGTGAATAATCTCTGAATGAATGGTAAATGTGAATTGAATTCGTGGATTGCATTGATTGAGCTCATTGATGTTGTCTTCCAAAGCGCCTCGTGTGCCTCTCCAAATGACCAAAATATCATCTATGTAACGCATGTATGCCAAGAGATTTTCTTGCCATCGAGGTTTGTGTAAGATGTGCTCGTCTTCAAAGTAAGCCATATAAGTATTGGCATAAGATGGAGCTCCGGGAAATCCCATGGACGTTCCTGTGCGTTGCAAGAAAAACTTATCTTTCCAGGAAAAATAACTATGATACAGTGAGAAATGAAGTAACTCCAAAAGAAATACTCCTAGCTCCTCCTGTGTATCTGTCTGTAGAAGTCTCCATTCCAGCGCTTCTAGACCCTCGTTATGGGGAATTGAAGTGTATAACGCCACTACATCAATGGTGCACAATAAAACCTCTTCCATGAAATGATGACTTATGGCTGCCAATTTTTGTAGACAGTCCGTGGTGTCCTTAACATAAGTGCCCCATGATTGTACCAACGGTTGTAGATGGTGATCCAAATATTGTCCGATCGGTTCATGGATCGAACCACATCCGGCCACTATTGGTCGAAAAGGGGGATTCGCAGCGTCTTTATGAATCTTGGGAAGCATGTATATATGCGGTGTTTTAGGCGTAGTGTTCTGTAAAAACCTTCTAGTATTCCCATAAACAAAACAAAACAAAAAAAGTCACGGAATCAGGCAGACCGCAGAGAAACCTCAAGAAATGAAGAGCCTAGTGATGAACATATCCAAAAGAAGTTTTAGCACTGAAGAAACTCGGGTGTTAAACAAAGGCATGTCATATGTTCCTACATATTCATCTAACGCATTAGAAACTGAGGTGGCCTTATTTAAGTTTATGCGAAAATTGAGACTGAGATGGTTTTTCTTCACCACCACACCACAGCAAGAGCTAACAAAATCACCGGAAGTTTTTCTCCCTAAAAGCAAATTTATGGCTCCATTCTCTCATAAAAGTCTTGATAATTTTGAAATGTTGATCAAAAAAGATTTGGAAAACTTAAAATACAGAGCACCCAAGCATACAAATTTAACCAAGAAAGAAATGCGTATCCTTAACTCTTTGAGACAGGACTAGCACGTAACTTTTCAACCAGCTGACAAAGGGGGAGCGTTGGTTGCCATGGATACGGATTTCTATGAAAGGAGTGTGAATGCACATGTCAATAACACTGCAACCTACATTCAATTGGATACAGATCCACAAAAGAATTCATGAAACTGCTTGAGTCCATTTTGTTGACAGCAGAGAACACGGGCTTGATCAATGGGAATACTAGAAGGTTTTTACAGAACACTACGCCTAAAACACCGCATATATACATGCTTCCCAAGATTCATAAAGACGCTGCGAATCCCCCTTTTCGACCAATAGTGGCCGGATGTGGTTCGATCCATGAACCGATCGGACAATATTTGGATCACCATCTACAACCGTTGGTACAATCATGGGGCACTTATGTTAAGGACACCACGGACTGTCTACAAAAATTGGCAGCCATAAGTCATCATTTCATGGAAGAGGTTTTATTGTGCACCATTGATGTAGTGGCGTTATACACTTCAATTCCCCATAACGAGGGTCTAGAAGCGCTGGAATGGAGACTTCTACAGACAGATACACAGGAGGAGCTAGGAGTATTTCTTTTGGAGTTACTTCATTTCTCACTGTATCATAGTTATTTTTCCTGGAAAGATACATTTTTCTTGCAACGCACAGGAACGTCCATGGGATTTCCCGGAGCTCCATCTTATGCCAATACTTATATGGCTTACTTTGAAGACAAGCACATCTTACACAAACCTCGATGGCAAGAAAATCTCTTGGCATTCATGCGTTACATAGATGATATTTTGGTCATTTGGAGAGGCACACGAGGCGCTTTGGAAGACAACATCAATGAGCTCAATCAATGCAACCCATGGATTCAATTCACATTTACCATTCATTCAGAGATTATTCACTTTCTGGATATTGAAATTCAAAAGACTAACACAGGGTTTGAGACTTCCGTATACAGAAAACCAACGGATGTAAATAATGCTTTACACTATTCGAGTGCTCATCCAATTTCATTGAAGACACATTTGCCTGTGTCACAACTTATTAGAATTAAAAGAATTACATCAGATGAGGCACGGGGTGAGTCTTTAATTGAGGAGCAACTGATTAGATACAAAAATAGGGGATATCCCCCACAAGTATTGAACGCTGCAAAAGAAATAGTGGCAAAGAAGAAACTGGAAGACTTGTTACAGAAAACAGTGAAGTCATCTATGAAACGGGAAGTGTTTGTTATAAAACATTCGGCACAATCTACCAAGATCAAAAGAATCGTCATGAAACGTTGGGAGATCATAGAACAAGAGGTTGACTTTGTATCACTTTTTCCAGATAAACCTCTTTTTGCACATAACCGCTCTAAGAACATAAGAGAAATGTTAAAACCCAGTTCAATTTCTTTGATACAAACTCACAGAGGCATGAAAAAATGTTGGAACTGCGGCCAATGTGGCAACATAATTCCAGGTAATACGTTTTCACATCCTCATACAGGACAAAAAATCCAGTTGAGACACACATCAGATTGCAACACGGAGGGCGTCATTTATGCAATTCGATGTCCGTGTTGACTGACCTATGTGGGTAGAACGTCACGAAAAATTTAAACACGAATCATAGAGCATAAAAGCATGATTCGCAATAAAAATTGTAATTCGTGTTTAGCTGCACATTGGGTTAACACACCACACACCATCCCCCAAATCAGGTTTACTGTATTAGAGAAAATTGATTCAGTTTCAGGAATGGATTATAACGTGGTTCTGGCACGTAGAGAAACATTCTGGATCAAATACCTAGGTACCAGTATACCAGGAGGTCTTAATGACCATTATGAACTGTTATGTTTTTTATAAAAACATATTTTGACAAGTAATATCATCTGCATGTCGTCATATAATCTTATGCATAATTTGCATGTCACATGTTATCTTGATGAAGGTTCATTTTCTTTGATAAAAGTGGATCTCTTCATGTATCATATTCATTGTCATGAAAATTGTACAGGATTTGCACACAGATTTTACTATTAGCCTCCTCACATTCAGCTTTTTCACTTTTTTATAATGATTCTGGAATGCGTCGCTCCGCATTTCATTAACTACTAATTTTTAATTTCCCCATGCGATACATTTCACATTTCACGGTGTTTCTCTTTGGGTCTCTTTTTATTATTTTTTTACTCTTGGTTCTAATTATAGAACTTCACGCATGACATGAGTCTATAACTTTGTTATATGGTTTGCATACAGATGCATAGCGCCTCACAGCGGCAGGTAGTGTTAATAAATAGAGGTGTTCACGAACAACACGTATTTAATAAAGTTAGTCTTCCCATCACGTGGTACGTTTAAAACCATAGACGTCATTGCGTTAGGACGCCTGTATTCAGTTGCGAGGATACGTGAATTCTAAACCAAGCATTACACGTTAGCAGAAGGTGAGCATTTGGTTAGCTTGTGAGAGTGTTTGGTTACCTTTATGGTAACGTTTGACTCCTTTAGAACATCTAGTTTAATATGGACTTGACATTTGGCTTTTACTGTAGATTCGAAGACTTCAGTTGTAGACTTCGACCCGGAGATTCCATTTTTCTCTCACTTTGGTAAGATTTTTAGAACACACGAACACTGGGTGGGTTCTTTTACTATCTTCGTTCTGACCTTTGAGATAGGGTTTTGGTTTATTCCAGCGCAGAAGGGGAAGCGTGTTCTCATTTGGAAGACGCAGTAAGCTTAATACGCCTTCACGTTTGTGAATCACATTCTGTAATTAGCATTGACTCGTGCACACTATAAGGAAGGCATTAGATTTCGATTCGTTCATTTAGAGGCATGTTACAAAGGTTACACCACGGTTTCTTCATCTGTTTCTTTATTAGTCACTTATCGGTTTTGGTTTCGTATTTGTTTACACAGGGGTGTGTCCTGTCTAATGGGTTTAAGAAGTGTGCAAATCCTTTTCTTGTTTACTTCTCTACCATATGAATGTATTTTTCTTTTTTATAAATACATGTGTATCTTGTCTTTTGGCACACAGAGAACTGATAATGTTGTTCATTTTCATTTTTGTAGTTCCACACGGAAGTCGCTTCAAGTCATTAACTGGATTACCATACTGTTGTTATTGTATTATTTGTACCCCTGAGGAAGGGTTTTTAACAACCCGAAATGCATTGGGTCACATTTGAAATGCTATGTTAGCGGAATTTACTTTTGAAGTTGTTTTGGTGACTTAACAGAGCATTAATTGTTCATGATTGTTCACTGTGTTATGCTTTTCACTAGGACAATTACATTTTGCAAAGGAATAAGAAATACATTATTCTAATAATGAGTTGGTGTAACAGTTTTTTGTAATTATTTTGAATTGTATGAATACAAGATTGAACTGTGGAAACCTTAGGGACAATCGCTGTGCACTACGTAGGTTCGGATGTTTTCCGGGTCCTCTCATTTACATGATTGGAATTGACCAGGGCAGTGGTTCCCAGCCTTTTGACTCCTGAGGACCCCCCACTGAGTCACCAGGGCCGGACTGGGAACCGAAATGGGCCCTGGCAAACTGCTCGGCCGGCCCCCCTGTGGGGCAGGGGAGTGCGGCCGATTTTGTCACAGGGGGCCGATATTGCCGGCCCCTGGTAACAAGAACAGCCCCCTAGAGGCTCAAAACCGGCCCCCACCATGGCGGCCCACCGGGGAAACGCCCGGTGCCCGCTACGGCCAGTGAGGCCCTGTGAGTCACTACTGGCAGCCGGAGACTCCTAAGCAATTTGTACGATTTAGATTTCAAACAGTAATTAGCAAAAAATGCACAAACAAGTACACACCAAACAAATACTCAAATTACTAAAGATTTTATTATTTTATATTGGAAAAATTGCAAAGGGGTTTTTGGGAGGCTCTCCCCCGAAGAAAATTTGGGATACTATGATGCATTCTACAACACATTTGTCATTATATATTCAATTGTATTAGCGTTAAAAGAATAGTAAATGATGACCTTACTGTGCACCAGGATACAAGAATCTTTGTTGGGACTTTTCAATGATTCCCTCACATCACACTCCAAAAGTGCCTCTCATTTCTCCTTAGCCCCTCTGTCACATGTATTTCATTTGTTTTATAGCACCGCATACCAGTTTAGGGTGAAGGAGCACTTTACATCATACAGAGGCAATGAATCATACATGTGTACATCAGTGTAAAGAAAATGTTACATAAGGCAGAGGGGACTACACGGTGTAGGATTCAAATGTTGTCCATACTGGTAGGCGTTTTTTTAAGAGTGCTTGGTCTGAAGAAGCACAAACTCAGGATTCAGAACATAACACAGTGGTTAGCTTTGACTTTAATCATAATAATGTATTTCTACTCAAACAAACCTTTTTTTAGCAACAGCCGAATATTGAAAGACTGGTGAAAAAACATAACTTACTAACTTGCACCATGCAGTTTGGATGCAGCTCTTTGATGACAGGTCATAGCTCACTGTGCTAGTTTACAATTGTAACTTATGAACTACACGGTAACAAAAGAATCTGTGACAAAAGCAGTAACCCACTGAGCAATGCACATAAAATACTGTTCGTAAAATGAATGGTACACAATCTTTGCAGCAGGCATATTAACCATCTGCGCTACCATATATGAATCAAAGTTGCCACTAAACAAAACTCCCATCTCGCTCCCGCAGGTACTTTACTCACCGGAGTTATCTTGACACTTTTATTGTTGCCGGAAAATAGCTGGTTATCCAAGGAACTTTGCAGTGCTTTTAGAACTGCTTCCTGCAGACCCCCTGGGAATGTGTCACGTACCCCTGGGGGTCCACTGACCACATTTTGGGAACCGCTGGACAAGGGCATAATAGGGCTCCTACAAAGAATGCACTGGGGCACTACCATAAGAATTAGGTATGGCAAAGATAGGGAACTATCGCAGAACATTCGGTCACACATAGGAGTTAGGCAGGGGTGTGACATGCCCCCCCCCCTTTATTCCTTATCTAAAATAACTATTTAGAATCGCACATGACCAACGTAGGGAAAGATCTGCCCAGAAGTAAGTCCAAACCCCTGCCAGTTCTGCTGTATGAAAATGATGCTGTATTAATGGCAAGGACCATTAATGAATTACAGTTTCTTTTAGATGGATTTTATAATTTTATAAAGGGACTGGACCTTAAAACTAATCTACAAAAATCTTTTACAATGAGCATGGGCCCTAGAGATGTGAAAACCAGGTTGTTCTTTTTAAGGGAGAAGCAACTCCTAAGAGTGAAGACTATTACGTATTTGGGCCTTCCTTTTGGCCAAACCTTATCCTGGCAAAGTTTGCACCAGTCTACGGCTGCCCAGACCCAAAAAGCCGTGGAGTGGGTTTTCTCATTTTCCAGAAGGCTGGGTCAAAAACCGATTTGAGAAATGACCAAGATTTATCTGAGTAAATTTGTGTCTGTGGCGACCTATGTTGCAAAAGTGTGGGGATCTAAAGGCCCTGGGCCATTACAGCAGGTTGAAAACAAAATTGTGCGCAGATTGCTGGCTGTTCAACAATCAAGCCCTGCCTTTATGTGCCTTTCAGAGCTTGGTCTGACCCCTTTGGGGGATAAGATACCCCTATTATTATGTACAAGGGTGCGGGGTAACCCGCACGAGCAATTAACAAGGGATGTTATGGAGGATTGTCTCCCCTTGGATAATGCGTTTGCCATACCATGGCTTAGCTACATTACGAAAGATTTTATAGAGCTAGCCTATTATATTTTGCAGTTTGTATTCTCACAGCAGGAAACGATTTTTGCTCCCAATTTTCCGTTCTTTTAACACCAATTCTTACAAGGAGTGTTAGAAACGGGGGGTCTCTAGTTGGCTGAGGTATGTACCTTAGTCCAAATAGGGACCCTTGCTTCTACGTCAGGGTAAGGAGGGACACACCTTTAGATAACCCTTGCTCACCCCCTGGTAGCTTGGCACGAGCAGCCAGGCTTATCTCCAAGGCAAATGTGTAAAGTATTTGCAATCACGCTCTCAGGGACATAATGATAACACCACAGATGGACTCCACACGAGTTTCATAAAAACAATTATATGTTTATAAAAAAGATATACGATGAGACCACACAATAAAAATCCAACATATGCGTATTTGTAATATTTCACCTTGCCGGTTATTAGGCCAGCACGCACTGGTAGGTTCTTGCAGTATTAATGAGCAATTCTCGATGATCCAATGCAGTCCTAATGCAATGCTATGCAGTTCGTAATGCAAGAATCAGGCACTTCGTAATGTAAAAATAATGCAATTCGTAATGCAACAATCAGGCAGTTCGTAATGCAAAAATAATGCAATTCAGTAATGCAACAGTCAGGCAGTTCGTAATGCAAAAATAATGCAATTCGTAATGCAACAGTCAGGCAGTTCGTAATGCAAAAATAATGCAATTCGTAATGCAACAATCAGGCAGTTCGTAATGCAAAAATAATGTACTTCGGCACCGATCGCAGTGCTCTGGACGGTCTCTATGCCACTCTTACTGACTCGCGGTCAGATACTGCCAAAATATGCCCCCAACACTGTTATGGTGGAAAACAAAGTGCCGCTCCACACTCCGGCTCCGGCACTGCCACTCCTCGGCAAGTACGGTCCGGGGTTTGGACTTGAGCGGGGGCTCGCGCTGCAAAGATGGGAAAGGCTGAGAGCGTTTCTCTCGTAGCTCGCACCCCGCCCCAGGCGGCGACACACGCACGCTCGCTGAGCGTTACCTGGGGGGTGCAATCTCACTCTCCTCTCTTCTCCTTGCGGCTTGGGCCTCCGGTGCGACTTCGTTGATCTTGGGCAGTGGAACTCGGACCCCCGACGGTGATGGTTCGAGGTCTCTCCTTGGCAAAGGCAGGCTCGGGCCGGCGGCGGTGAATTCCCACAGCTCCTCTGGGGATGCCGGTCCGGGCCGATGGCAATGACGATCGCAGCAGTTCTGGCCACGCTGTCGATCGAAGCAGAGAACAAGACTGCTCCGGAACACACAGTCACGGGGCAATTTCTCACGAAGGTCTCAGGCTGCCACAGGGCACACGCACACAGCGTCGCTGAGACTCACTTGAACTCCGGGTGCACACGATCACAGGGCAATCCTCACGAAGGTCTCAGGCTGCACGAAGCACACGCACACAGCGTCGCTGAGACTCACTTGGTCTCCGGGTGCACACGATCACGGGGCAATCCTCACGAAGGTCTCAGGCTGCACGAAGCACACGCACACAGCGTCGCTGAGACTCACTTGGACTCCGGGTGCACACGATCACAGGGCGATCCTCACGAAGGTCTCAGGCTGCACGAAGCACACGCACACAGCGTCGCTGAGACACACTTGGAAACTTTTATGTTCCTGAGTTTCCACAACAGGGAGCCAGCTCTCCTCGGGCCTTTGGAGACACGCTACTTCAGGACACAGCACACAGCAAAGTCCTCACAAGCAGGGGGACACAGAACACAGCAAAATCCCTTGTCCTCTCCTTAGTCAAACTAGCAAACTGCAGGCCAGCCCCAGAACACACAGCAAGGGTCAGTCCTTCTCTTCAGTCTCTTCAGCTGTTCTTCTTTGGCAGAGGTTCCTCTTGAGCACCAAGTAGGTTCAATCCTTTTTCAATAGGGATTTCAGTCTAAAGTCCAGGGGTTTCAGCTCTCATACTTATACCCCTCAATGACTTTGAAGTCTTTGTGTTCAGGGGGCACTGACCCCTGTCCACCCCAGTTCTGGGTGTCTCCCTGCCAGTGACACCTTCTTCCTTTGATAGTGGGGGTCTGGATCTTCAATCACTCAGCAGGAGATGGAGCCTTTGTTTTATGGCAGCAGCCCAGGCCTCTTCACCTCCAGGGCTACTCCTCCCCCCTACACTCCAGATGCAGGTCAACTGTGGCTGTCTCACCTACTCCTCCCCTGGGTCAAGACATTTCCCAGATCCTATCACATTCAAATCCAGACAGTCAATCCACAACCAGGCAGAGACACACAGAATTGTTAGAACAACAAAAACCAGCCACTTCTAAAAGTGTGGTTTCTAAACACACAATTCAAAAACCACCTTCACAAAAAGATGTGTTATTAAATTGTGAGCTCAGGCACACTCAACTTCACCTCTCCATCTTAAACCTATGGGAAGATAGGCTGGAAACATATTACACAGCCTTCCCCATTCTGTCCTATGGGCAAGATGGCCTTGCAACAGTGAAAAACGAAATGGAGAGTATTTCACTGTTAGGACATGGTGCACACCTCAGTACAAGTCCTACCTTTCACAGACACTGCACCCTGGACAGGGGGTACCTTGGGCCTACTATAGGGGTGTCTGATGTGCATGGAAAGGGAAGGGTAAGGCCTGGCAAGTGGGTGCAACATGGCAGTTAGCAAACTGCGCGCAGGCACTGCAGTGGCAGGCCTGAGTTCTCTCTTTAGGGGCTACTTGTGTGGGTGGCACAATTAGTGCTGCAGGCCCACCAGTAGCATTTGCATTACCAGCCCTGGCACACATAGTGCACTTTACTAGGGACTTTACTAGTAAAGCAAACATACCAATTATGGACAACCAATTACCATTACACTTTACACAGGGAGCACTTGCACTTTGACACTGATCAGCAGTGGCAAAGTGCCCAAAGCATCTAAGTTGGCAACACCATGTCAGAAAAAAGGTCTAGGGGGAAAGTAAAAAGTTTAGGGAACTTTAGCCAAAAAGGGCCAAGTCCAACAAGGAGGCTTTTGCACGTATGCAAAAGTTGGAGAACATGGAGATCTGTGTGACAGTGGGAAACTTTGTTTGTCATGCTCTGGGGTCCGAAATAAATATGAATCAGTTTAAATGTTCTTCCCCATTGTTTTAGTAGGACCTTCAGGGTGGTAGTTCTAATTCCAGACCCACCCTAGGATTTTAGTTTGTTTTTATATTGGCATTTGTCTTTTTATCCTTGACTCAGAATGTGTAATAGTATCAATATGTTCTTATGAATATGTTCTTTCCCCCCCTTCTTATTTATATATATATTTTTTTCTGTGCATGAGCTTTCTGAACATGTGATATATATGAAATGGTTTTTATTGTGCTTTTATGGCCTTTGCTACCACTGTCATTTTGATTAATCACGGTCCATGCTCGAGGTGTGAAAATGATTACTACGTAGGGCGTTAAATGTTGAATCTCAATAAGGACCTGAACAGGCCCAATATTTAAAGAAACTGGATAGATATAGAGAACTGGTTTTCTTCAAAGTAGCGTGGATTTATACACACAATATGAGCAATTGTGAAAAGCGTGATTTGCTTGGATGGGTTTATTGGTAGAGCTGCCAATAGCAAAATACTTGCTAGTCTTTGGAAAACGCCCGAAGGAAAAAAACATTGAACACTGTAAATTGTATTGACATTCCATTTTATATTGATTTTGAAGTTTGTTTTATATTGTGTTCTTTACTATGCGCCACCTCATCAAGGGTCGTGGATAGTTTTCTTTTCCTGGAAAAGGCTGTTTTTTGAAGAATGTCCTGGTAGTGCACTCAAAGAGCAAGTATTTGACAAGTCTATAAAGGATAACATTCAAAAGTCAAAATTTCAATACTGAGTGTGATTAAAAAATATCAATAAATAGTTAAAAAAGAAGTGTGCAATAAAAATAGATTAAGCATTCAGGAACTACTCTGGTCATATTGGCTGACCTGCTTGAAGCGGTGAACACAATGCAGGTCTTACATTTCTGTGTCTGTCACCTGCTTTCAATTCCGTTGACAATGGAGAGCTTTTTAACAACTTCCCGAGACGACAGGGGTGTCCTGCAAAGTCTGGGCTTGGCAAAACTCCTCTCTGATACGTAGCAGCAGGCAAAATATGACAGAAGTTAAATACAGAGTTCACCAGAACTTATACTCTTAAGCCCACATTTCCATGATTTACAAAAGACCACTGATTGGCATCAGCCTTCACTTATACCTGGGAAACGGCCTTTACAACACGGACTTTAGCATGCATGCCGTTACCCCGCAAGCTGAACAATGCTTGCCTTAACCACGCATATCCCTTAACCACGCAAAGGCAGTCAGCGTTCTAGCTGTCTGAGCGGGTGGGGAGAGGAACTGGAAGGATCGCTGCAGGAAGGACCAAGATGCAGCGTGGTAAGTTGGGCTGGGGCCTGGGAAGGCTAGGTTTTTGGGGTGGGGGCTAGTTTTAGGGTTCAGGGCGGGGGGCTGGGGTCGGGGTAGGTTTTAGGGCAGGGGGCCCAGTTTTAGGGCTCAGGGAGAGGAAGGGGTAGTTTTCAGGGCTGGGGCCAAATTTTAGGGCTCAGGGCTGTGGTCAGGGTAATTTTTATGGGCTGGAGGCCGGGTTTTAGGGCTCAGGGTAGGAGGTTGGTGTAGTTAATAGGGCTGGTGCGGGTAGATTTGAACACAGGAGGGACGGATATTAGGGTACAGGGCCGGGAGAGGAAGGAGCAGTTTTCAGGGATGGGACCAAATTTAGGGCTCAGGGCTAGGGTCAGGGTAATATTTATGGGCTGGGGGCTGGGTTTCAGGGCTCAGGGTAGGAGGTTGGGGTAGTTAATAGGGCTGGGGTTAGTAGATTAGAACACAGGAGGGCTGGATTTTAGGGTTTAGGGCTGGGAGGTTGGGGTGGGATCATTACCACGCATATACCTTTACCAAACATGCCTTTACAACGAAACACGTTGTAAAGGCATGCGTGGTAAAGACACGGTCGTTGTAACGACCGTGTGGTTAAGGCATGCGTGGTTGTGTCATACAACCCTTGTACCTGTATTTCCATACTGATACTGTGGACAAACAGGGGGTGGCTTGATTCAAGAGAGGACCCAGATGATTTGCATTCCAGAAGGACTGACAACAAGAACCCTGCTCCTCTAGTCTCGAAAGATGCAAACTGGTCCTGCACTAAATGATCCAAAATGTAGGTCATAACTACAGACCTGCCAATTTGTGAATTTTTTTCATCATGTGAGGAGGGAGCTTGGCCACGAATGGGGCAGGGCTTAGTGCAGAGCACAGCCCAAGGCACTTCTAAATCCACAGGCCCCCCCTTCCATGACAAGCATCCACCCCTCACACGACGCCCACCCTGCCCCCCCCTCCCCAAACCAAAATAAAAGCTGCCCGCCGCCGATGTGCTGGGGAGATTTTATACCTCGTGATGGACATCGGCTGACCTAAACCTCCAAACAATTACCTGAGAACGTTCTCTCTGCAGGGGTTTCCAGCTAATTGTGTGCCCATTGTGTGATATCGACTCCTCACCAGGTGATTGTGGAAAGGAGCCGATATCATGTGGCACACGGTGGCACTGTGTGAGCTGACAGGTCTGTGACTACAGAATTGCCTGTCACCTTGAGCATTCTCTCCTTTGACCAACCACTTTACCTGACATCTGTGACCATTGAATATTGTTCGGCTACAGCATCTAATTCAGAAGAAACATTACTACCTTATCTCACAAACCACAGACACCAGCTATTGTCACTTTTAAAGATTCACTAATTGCCATCTTTTCATGAATTGACCATGGAAATCAAACTTACATCATTATTTCTTTACAATCATCCTAAACACTTCAGGCTTACCAAAACAATGCAGCAGCACTCTTCCTCAACATCAACATATTGAGCCACATACAGTCATTACTAAAGAGCCCTCACTAGTTACCAGTATAAGCATGATTAAACTTCAGAACACTCTGTTTGGGTCACAAGACTCAAACCCATGGAGAAGAATCAGCAGGCACAAACCACGAGACTTTTAATTTGTGCACATCTTAAAACTAAACATCTTTCCTGATGAATACAGATTCTTCACCTTAGCCCCTTCGCTGCTAGGCCTTTTCCCCCCACTGTGCTAAGCCTTTTTTTGGCTATTTGGGGTCGTTCGCGCTTAGGCCCCTGTAACTTTTTGACCACATAAGGTATCCACCCCGAATTTGCGTCCTTTTCTTCCAACATCATGGGGATTCTAAAGGTACCCAGGGTTTGTGGATTTCCCTGGAGGGGACCCAGAAATTAGCCAAAATACAGCTAACTTTTGTTTTTTTGGGGAAAAATGGGGAAAAAGTGCTGCAAATGAAAGCGTCTGGTTTTTCCCCTGCAAATGGTATCAACAAAGGGTTTGTGGGGCTGAAATCACCATTTTCCCAGCTTTTAGGGACTGACCGACTTTTGACAGAAAACCAACATTTTTTACGCAGTTTTGGCATTTTACTGGGATATAGCCTATTTTTGCTATTTTTTGTGCTTTCAACCTTCTTCCAGTTAATGGTAGAAATGGGTATGAAAGCAATAATGAATCCTGGAAAGCTATACATTTTAGAAAAGTAGACAACATTCTGAATTCAGCAAGGGGTCATTTGTGTAGATCCTTCAAGGTTTCTTTATAGAAACTAACAGTTAAATATAGGAAAAATTGAAAATTAGTTGAAAAAAACAGCCATTTATGCCAACGTTTTCACCTGTAACTTCTAATTGTGACAGCTGTTTGAAAGCAATATACCGTTACATCCGCTGGACTTTTCTGGTTGTGGGGATATATAAGACTTGTGGGTTCACCAAGAACCCGACGAATCCAGAGACAATAACTGAGCAGCGTCTTGCAATGGTTTTTCCTTATGTACTGGGTATATAGCAATTAATTTGGGAAAATATATACATGGAAAAATCGGTATGAAAGACACCTATGTATTTCTGAAATTGGAACAAAATATAGAGTTTAGAAACAGTAGATATTTGCACATTTCCGAGAATTGTGAGTACCCATACTAGCATGAGAATTATAGGTCATTTTTCAAAATGACTTCTTTTTACACATTGTCTTTCATTTGGAAGGCAGAAATGCATCGAAAGTCAATAGGTAATAACAGTTGCTCTACAATTCAGTGTTACCCTAAGTCTCCCGATAAAAATGGTACCTCACTTGTGTGGGTAGGCCTAGTGCCCGCGACAGGAAACGGCCCAAAACGCAACGTGGACACACCACATTTTCACAGTGAAAACGGACCCTTTTTTTGCAAAGTGCCTAGCTGTACGTTTTGAACCCTAGCTCTGCCGGCACCTAGGGAAACCTAGCAAACCTATACATTTTTGAAAACTAGACACTTAGGGGAATCCAGGATGGGGTGACTTGACTGGCTCTCACCGGGTTCTGTTACCCAGAATCCCTTGCAAACCTAACAATTTGTCAAAAAAACCACATTTTCCTCACATTTCTGTGGTGGAAAGTTCTGGAATCTGCGTGGATCCACAAAATTCCACCCACCCCACGTTCCCCAAAGTCTTCCAAGAAAAATGGTACCTCACTTGTGTGGGTAGGCCTAGTGCCCGCGACAGGAAACGGCCCAAAACGCAACGTGGACACACCACATTTTCACAGTGAAAACGGACCCTTTTTTTGCAAAGTGCCTAGCTGTAGATTTTGAACCCTAGCTCTGCCGGCACCTAAGGAAACCTAGCAAACCTATACATTTTTGAAAACTAGGCACCGAGGGGAATCCAGGCTGGGGTGACTTGACTGACTCTCACCAGGTTCTGTTACCCAGAATCCCTTGCAAACCTAAATATTTGTCAAAAAAAACAAATTTTCCTCATATTTCTGTGGTGGAAAGTTCTGGAATCTGCGTGGATCCACACATTTCCACACACCCCGCATTCCCCAAAGTCTTCCAAGAACAATGGTACCTCACTTGTGTGGGTAGGCCTAGTGCCCGCACAGGAAACGGCCCAAAACGCAACGTGGACACACCACATTTTCACAGTGAAAACGGACCCTTTTTTTGCAAAGTGCCTAGCTGTAGATTTTGAACCCTAGCTCTGCCGGCACCTAAGGAAACCTAGCAATCCTATACATTTTTGAAAACTAGGCACCGAGGGGAATCCAGGCTGGGGTGACTTGACTGACTCTCACCAGGTTCTGTTACCCAGAATCCCTTGCAAACCTAAATATTTGTCAAAAAAAACAAATTTTCCTCATATTTCTGTGGTGGAAAGTTCTGGAATCTGCGTGGATCCACACATTTCCACACACCCCGCATTCCCCAAAGTCTTCCAAGAATAATGGTACCTCACTTGTGTGGGTAGGCCTAGTGCCCGCACAGGAAACGGCCCAAAACGCAACGTGGACACACCACATTTTCACAGTGAAAACGGACCCTTTTTTTGCAAAGTGCCTAGCTGTAGATTTTGGACCCTAGCCCTGCTGGCACCTAGGGAAACCTAGCAAACCTATACATTTATGAAAACTAGACACTTAGGGGAATCCAGGATGGGGTGACTTGACTGGCTCTCACCAGGTTCTGTTACCCAGAATCCCTTGCAAACCTCTATATATTTGTCAAAAAAACACATTTTCCTCACATTTCTGTGGTGGAAAGTTCTGGAATGTGTGTGGATCCACAATATTCCACCCACCCCGCATTACCCAAAGTCTTCTGAGAAAAATGGTACCTCACTTGTGTGGGTGGGTCAAGTACCCGCGAAAGGCAAGGGCCCAAAACCTATTGAGGAGACATCAATATGACCTATCACAAAACAACCTGGTTTTGCAAGGGGGGTCACCTGGGTTTTTTGCCCCGGGCTCGGTGGCCATCTTGGGAAACCTACCAAACCCACACATTTCTGAAAACTAGACACCCGGGGGAGTCCAGCGAGGTATGGCTTGCGTGGGTCCCCCAACGTTTTCCTACCCAGAATCCCCTGCACACCTCAAAATTAGCTGAAAAAATCACTTTTTTCTCAAATTTCTGTGGGGGAAAATTCTGGAATCTGCGTGGATCCACAAATTTCCTACCACCCAGCGTTCTCCCAGGTCTCCTGATAAAAATGGTACCTCACTTGTGTGGGTAGGCATAGTGGCTGCAACAGGAAAGGGCCCAAATCGTACTGTGGAGACTTCAAAATTACCTATAACAAAACTACCTGGTTTTGGGGGGGCACCTGGGGTTTTGGCCGCGGGCTCGCCGCCATCTAGGGAAACCTACCAAACCCACACATTTCTGAAAACTAGATACCCTGGGGAGTCCAATGAGGTATGGCTTGTGTATATCCCCCAACGTTTTCCTACCCAGAATCCCCTGCAAACCTCAAATTTAGCTGAAAAAAACACATTTCCCACATATTTTTGTGTGGAATTACCGTGCCGGCACAAATGTCCTACCCCACAGCGTTCTCCTTAGTGTCCCGAGTAAAATGATACCTCACTTGTGTGGGTGTCCAGTGCAGAATTGGCTAAAAACGTATTTTTAAAAAAATGTAGCGCTTAGAATTCTCGAGTGAGGTACCATTTTTATCGGGAGACCTGGGGTAACGCTGGGTGGTAGGAAATTCATGTTTCCATGCAGATTCCAGATCTTTTCCACACATAAATATGTGGAAAATGTGGTTTTTTCAGCTAAATTTGAGAGTTGCAGGGGATTCTGGGTAGGAAAACTTTGGGGGATCCACGCAAGCCATACCTCGCTGGATTCCCCCGGGTGTCTAGTTTTCAGAAATGTGTGGGTTTGGTAGTTTCCCAAGATGGCCGCCGAGCCCGGGGCCAAAAACCCAGGTGATCCCCCTTGCAAAACAGGTTGTTTTGTGATAGCTAATTTTGATGTCCCCTCAATAGGTTTTGGCCCTTGCCTGTCGCGGGTACTTGACCCACCCACGCGAGTGAGGTATCATTTTTATCGGGAGACCTGTGGGAACGCTGGGTGGTAGGAAATTTGTGGATCCACGTAGATTCCAGAACTTTTCCACACGGAAATTTGAGAAAGAGTGATTTTTTTCAGCTAAATTTGAGGTTTGCAGGGGATTCTGGGTAGGAAAACGTTGGGGGACCCACGCAAGCCATACCTTCCTGGACTCCCCGGATGTCTAGTTTTCAGAAATGTGTGAGTTTGGTAGGTTTCTCTAGATGGCTGCCGACCCTGGGACCAAAAACTCAGATGCCCCTATGTATCAGAAAATGACCTGGTTTTGCAAGTTTTGGTCCCGGGCTTGGCGGCCATCTAGAGAAGCCTACCAAACCCACACATTTCTGAAAACTAAAGACCCGGGGAGTTCAGGAAGGTATGGCTTGCGTGGATCCCCCAACGTTTCTCTACCCAGAATCCCCTGCAAACCTCAAATTTTGATGAAAAAATCACTTTTTCTCAAATTTCTGTGCGGGAAAGTTCTGGAATCTACGTGGATCCACAAATTTCCTACCACCCAGTGTTCCCCAGGTCTCCCGATAAAGTTATACCTCACTCGCGTGGGTTGGTCAAGTACCCGCGACAGGCAAGGGCCCAAAACGTATTGAGGAGACATCAAAATGACCCATCACAAAACAACCTGGTTTTGCAAGCGGAGTCACCTGGGTTTTTGCCCCGGGCTCGGTGGCCATCTTGGGAATCCTACCAACCCCACACATTTCTGAAAACTAGACACCCGGGGGAGTCCAGCGAGGTATGGCTTGCGTGGGTCCCCCAACGTTTACCTACCCAGAATCCCCTGCTAACCTCAAATTTAGCTGAAAAAATCACTTTTTTCTCAAATTTCTGTGGGGGAAAGTTTTGGAATCTACGTGGATCCACAAATTTCCTACCACCCAGCGTTCTCCCAGGTCTCCTGATAAAAATGGTACCTCACTTGTGTGGGTAGGCATAGTGGCTGCAACAGGAAAGGGCCCAAATCGTACTGTGGAGACTTCAAAATTACCTATAACAAAACTACCTGGTTTTGGGGGCACCTGGGGTTTTGGCCGCGGGCTCGCCGCCATCTAGGGAAACCTACCAAACCCACACATTTCTGAAAACTAGACACCCTGGGGAGTCCAATGAGGTATGGCTTGTGTATATCCCTCAACGTTTTCCTACCCAGAATCCTGCAAACCTCAAATTTAGCTGAAAAAAACACATTTTCCACATATTTTTGTGTGGAATTACCGTGCCGGCACAAATGTCCTACCCCACAGCGTTCTCCTTAGTGTCCCGAGTAAAATGATACCTCACTTGTGTAGGTGTCCAGTGCAGAATTGGCTAAAAACGTATTTTTAAAAAAATGTAGCGCTTAGAATTCTCGAGTGAGGTATCATTTTTATCGGGAGACCTGGGGGAACGCTGGGTGGTAGGAAATTCATGTTTCCATGCAGATTCCAGATCTTTTCCACACATAAATATGTGGAAAATGTGGTTTTTTCAGCTAAATTTGAGAGTTGCAGGGATTCTGGGTAGGAAAACTTTGGGGATCCACGCAAGCCATACCTCGCTGGATTCCCCCGGGTGTCTAGTTTTCAGAAATGTATGGGTTTGGTAGTTTCCCAAGATGGCCGCCGAGCCCAAGGCCAAAAACCCAGGTGATCCCCCTTGCAAAACAGGTTGTTTTGTGATAGCTAATTTTGATGTCCCCTCAATAGGTTTTGGCCCTTGCCTGTCGCGGGTACTTGACCCACCCACCCACGCGAGTGAGGTATCATTTTTATCGGGAGACCTGTGGGAACGCTGGGTGGTAGGAAATTTGTGGATCCACGTAGATTCCAGAACTTTTCCACACGGAAATTTGAGAAAGAGTGATTTTTTTCAGCTAAATTTGAGGTTTGCAGGGGATTCTGGGTAGGAAAATGTTGGGGGACCCACGCAAGCCATACCTTTCTGGACTCCCCCGGATGTCTAGTTTTCAGAAATGTGTGGGTTTGGTAAGTTTCACAAGATGGTCGCCGAGCCCGGGGCCAAAAACCCAGGTGACTCCCCTTGCAAAACCAGGTTGTTTTGTGATAGGTCATTTTGATGTCTCCTCAATACGTTCTGGGCCCTTGCCTGTAGCAGGTACTTGACCCACCCACGCGAGTGAGGTACCATTTTTATCGGGAGACCTGGTGGAATGCTGGGTGGTAGAAAATTTGTGGATCCACGTAGATTCCAGAACTTTCCCACACAGAAATTTGAGAAAAATTTGATTTTTTCATCAAAATATGATGTTTGCTGGGGATTCTGTGTAGGGAAACGTTGGGGATCCAAGCAATCCATACCTCCTTGGACTCCCCTGGGTCTCTAGTTTTCAGAAATGTGTGGGTTTGGTAGGTTTCTCTAGATGGCTGCCGACCCTGGGACCAAAAACTCAGATGCCCCCTATGTATCAGAAAATGACCTGGTTTTGCAAGTTTTTGGTCCCGGGCTTGGCGGCCATCTAGAGAAGCCTACCAAACCCACACATTTCTGAAAACTAAAGACCCGGGGGAGTTCAGGAAGGTATGGCTTGCGTGGATCCCCCAACGTTTCTCTACCCAGAATCCCCTGCAAACCTCAAATTTTGATGAAAAAATCACTTTTTTCTCAAATTTCTGTGTGGGAAAGTTCTGGAATCTACGTGGATCCACAAATTTCCTACTACCCAGTGTTCCCCCAGGTCTCCCGATAAAAGTTATACCTCACTCGCGTGGGTGGGTCAAGTACCCGCGACAGGCAAGGGCCCAAAACGTATTGAGGAGACATCAAAATGACCCATCACAAAACAACCTGGTTTTGCAAGCGGAGTCACCTGGGTTTTTGCCCCGGGCTCGGTGGCCATCTTGGGAATCCTACCAACCCCACACATTTCTGAAAACTAGACACCCGGGGGAGTCCAGCGAGGTATGGCTTGCGTGGGTCCCCCAACGTTTACCTACCCAGAATCCCCTGCTAACCTCAAATTTAGCTGAAAAAATCAATTTTTTCTCAAATTTCTGTGTGGGAAAGTTTTGGAATCTACGTGGATCCACAAATTTCCTACCACCCAGTGTTCCCCCACGTCTCCCGATAAAAATTATACCTCACTCGCATGGGTGGGTCAAGTATCCGCGACAGTCAAGGGCCCAAAACGTATTGAGGAGACATCAAAATGACCTATCACAAAACAACCTGGTTTTGCAAGGGGGGTCACCTGGGTTTTTGGCCCCGGGCTCGGCGGCCATCTTGGGAAACTACCAAACCCACACATTTCTGAAAACTAGACACCCGGGGGAGTCCAGCGAGGTATGGCTTGCGTGGGTCCCCGAATGTTTTCCTACCCAGAATCCCGTGCAAACCTCAAATTTAGCTGAAAAAAACAAATTTTCCACATATTTTTGGGTGGAATCACCGTGCCGGCACAAATGTCCTACCCCACAGTGTTCCCCTCAGTCTCCCGAGTAAAATTATACCTCACTTGTGTGGGTGGGGCAAGGGCCTGTGACTGGGAAGAGCCCAAAACCGAGAATTCTAAGAGCTACATTTTTTTAAAAATACGTTTTTAGCCAATTCTGCATTGGACACCCACACAAGTGAGGTATCATTTTACTCGGGACACTAAGGAGAACGCTGTGGGGTAGGACATTTGTGCCGGCACGGTGATTCCACTCAAACATATGTGGAAAATGTGGGTTTTTTCAGCTAAATTTGAGGTTTGCAGGGGATTCTGGATAGGGAAACATTGGAGGATCCACGCAAGCCATACCTCATTGGACTCCCCAGGGTGTCTAGTTTTCAGAAATGTGTGGGTTTGGTAGGTTTTCCTAGATGGGGGCGAGCCTGGGGCCAAAACCCCAGGTGCCCCCCCTCCCCAAAACCAGGTAGTTTTGTTATAGGTAATTTTGAAGTCTCCACAGTACGATTTGGGCCTTTTCCTGTTGCAGCCACTATGCCTACCCAAACAAGTGAGGTACCATTTTTATCGGGAGACCTGGGGAAACGCTGGGTGGTAGTAAATTTGTGTCTGCCCGGTGATCCTACAACTTTCCCACACAGAAATGTGTGAAAAATCTGATTTTTTTTCAGCACAATTAGAGGTTTGCAGGGGATTCTGGGTAGGGAAACTTTGGGGGATCCACACAAGCCATACCTTCCTGGACTCCCCCGGGTGTCTAGTTTTCAGAAATGTGTGGGTTTGGTAGGTTTCCCTAGATGGCCGCCGAGCATGGGGCCAAAAACTCATGGGACCCCCCTTGCAAAACCAGGTTGTTTTATGATAGGTAATTTTTATGTCGCCTCAATAGGTTTTGGGTACTTGACCCACCCACGCGAGTGAGGTACCATTTTTATCAGGAGACCTGGGAGAACGCTGGGTGGTAGGAAATTTGTGGATCCACGCAGATTCCAGAACTTTCCCACACAGAAATTTGAGAAAAAAGTGATTTTTTTCAGCTAAATTTGAGGTTTGCAGGGGATTCTGGGCAGGAAAACGTTAGGGGGTCCACGCAAGCCATACCTCGCTGGACTCCCCCGGGTGTCTAGTTTTCAGAAATGTGTGGGCTTGGTAGTTTCCCAAGATGGCCGCCGAGCCCGGGTCCAAAAACCCAGGAGACCCCCCTTGCAAAACCAGTTTGTTTTGTGATAGGTAATTTTGATGTCTCCTCAATAGGTTTTGGGCCCTTGCCTGTCGCGGGCACTAGGCCTATCCACACAAGTGGGGTACCATTTTTCTCGGAAGACTTTGGGTAATGCGGGGTAGGTGGAATTTTGTGGATCCACGCAGATTCCAGAACTTTCCACCACAGAAATGTGAGGAAAATGTTTTTTTTGTTGTTGTTTTTTTACAAAGTTTGAGGTTTGCAAGGGATTCTGGGTAACAGAACCTGGTGAGAGCCAGACAAGTCACCCCGTCCTGAATTCCCCTGGGAGTCTAGTTTTAAAAAAATGTATAGGTTTGCTGGGTTTCCCTAGGTGCCGGCAGAGCTAGGGTTCAAAATCTACAGCTAGGCACTTTGCAAAAAAAGGGTCAGTTTTCACTGTGAATTTGTGGTGTGTCCACGTTGCGTTTTGGGCCGTTTCCTGTCGCGGGCACAAGCCTACCCACACAAGTGAGGTACCATTTGTCTCAGAAGACTTTGGGGAATGCGGGGTGGGTGGAATTTTGTGGATCCACGGTGATTCCAGAACTTTCCACCACAAAAATGTGAGGTAAATGTGTTTTTTTTTCACAAAGTTTGAGGTTTGCAAGGGATTCTGGGTAACAGAACCTGGTGCGAGCCAGAGAAGTCACCTCATCCTGCATTCCCCTGGGTGTCTAGTTTTCAAAAATGTATAGGTTTGCTGGGTTTCCCTAGGTGCCGGCAGAGCTAGGGTTCAAGATCTACAGCTAGGCACTTTGCAAAAAAAGGGTCAGTTTTCACGGAGAAAATGTGGTGTGTCCACGTTGCGTTTTGTGCCGTTTCCTGTCGCGGCCACAAGGCCTACCCACACAAGTGAGGTACCATTTTTCTCGGAAGACTTGGGGAATGCGGGGTGGGTGGAATTTTGTGGATCCACACAGATTCCAGAACTTTCCACCACAAAAATGTGAGGACAATGTGAGTTTTTTTGACAAAGTTTGAGGTTTGCAAGGGATTCTGGGTAACAGAACCTGGTGAGAGCCAAACAAGTCACCCCATCCTGCATTCCCCTGGGTGTCTAGTTTTCCAAAGTGTATAGGTTTGCTGGGTTTCCCTAGGTGCCGGAAGAGCTAGGGTTCAAAATCTACAGCTAAGCAATTTGCAAAAAAAGGGTCAGTTTTCACTGAGAAAATGTGGTGTGTCTACGTTGCGTTTTGGGCCGTTTCCTGTCGCGGGCACAAGGCCTACCCACACAGGTGAGGTACCATTTTTCTCTGAAGACTTTGAAGGATTGCGGGGTGGGACGAATTTTGGGGATCCACGCAGATCCCAGAACTTTCCATCACAGAAATGTGAGGAAAATGTGTTTTTTTTTTTAACTAAGTTTGAGGTTTGCAAGGGATTCTGGGTAACAGAACCTCGTGAGAGGCAAACAAGTCACCCCATCCTGGATTCCCCTTGGTGTCTAGTTTTAAAAAATGGACAGGTTTGCTAGGTTTCCCTATGTGCCGGCTGCGCTAGGGCCCAAAATCCACAGGTAGGCACATTGCTAAAAACAAGTCTGTGCCTAGTGTGCTTTCTGCCGCCCTGGGGGGTATCAGGGGGGGTTGCCCCGATATGCCCCCAAGGGGGCAGAAAGACTGTGGCTATTTTTTGGGGGGGTGGGGGCATTGGTATGCCCATTCTGGGCAGCCCTCACCCCCACGCATAAAAAAAGCCAGCGTAATCGCTGGCGCCTAGTGGACTTTCTGCCCCCCCGGGGGCAGATCAGGGGCCACTGCCCACATCCGCCTCCCAGGGGGGGGGCAGAAAGACTGTGGCATTTTTTTGGGGAGGTGTGGGCATTGGCATGCCCATTCTGGGCTGACCTCACCCCTGAATTACAAAAAAAATATTTCCTGAGGCCTAGTGGGCTTTCTGCCCCCCCGGGGGGGGGCAGATAAGGAGCTATTGCCCCAATATGCCTCCGGGGAGGGACAGAAAGACTGTGGTAATTGTTTTTGGGGTGGGGGCATTATCATGCCCATCCTGGGCAGCCCCCACCCCTACATTATATTAAAATAAAATCCCTTGTGCCTAGATCAGGGGCTATTGCCCCCATCTGCCCCTGGGGGGAGCAGAAAGAGGGTTGCATTTTTTTGGGGAGGGGGTGGGGGCATTGGCCTGCCCATCTTTGGCACCCCACCCCTACATCAATAAAAAAAAAACTGGTTTCTAATAGGCTTTCTGCCCCCCCGGGGGGCAGATTAGGGGCTGCTGCCCCCGTCTGCCCCCTGGGGGGCAGAAAGACTGACATTTCTCCGGGGGTGGGGGGGGGCATTACCATGCCCTTTTTGGGCAGCCCCCACCCCAACATCAATAAAAAAATCCCTGGTTTCTAGTGGGCTTTCTGCCTACTGCCCCCATCTGCCCCCCAAGGGGGGCAGAAAGACTGTTATGCCCAAAACAAAATGGGGGGGGAGCAAAGGCCCTTGCCCAAGGAGCCGCTCCCCCTCCCTGGTGCTAGTGGGTGGATCCCTGCTTGGGGATCGCCCTCCTGGGGTGATCCCCAAGCAGGGATCCACTAGGGAAGGGTACCATTAGAAAGGGGAGATTCTCCCCTTTCCAATAATACCTCTCCCAAGTGTTTCGTTGCTCGCGGGGCTGAGATAGCCCCACGAGCACTGAAACACTGAAACTAAGTTTCAGTTTTGTTTTCAATCTAATGACGACAGCGCGCCATGCTAGAGTTTTCAGGTTTCGAGCCCTGTTGTAAGAGACGCACGCAGATGTCTCTATCAGATCCTCTTAACATCTGCATGCGGTGTCTTAGCTCCAACCAGTGCTCCATGGCATGCAGCTCATGCTTTCTGATGCACCCGAAGGCCATCAGAGAGTGGTAGTTGTGCTTGGCAACACCTGCAGGGACAAGTCAAAGCTTAGCTCTTCACCTCCAGGTAAGACAATGATCTCCCAAGTAGTCTTTCCACAAGGAACACGAAAAAAGCACCATAGGAAGGAGAAAGCCTCTTCTACCTAAAAAAGAAAAGAATCCAGTTTGTGGGAGCATTCAGATCTACGTCTCTGTTCCCCAATGCCGGGCTCTTCCTCTTCCGTGGAAGCCAATTTCAAAGCAGCAAAATATCCAAGTAGAATTACCATCCTCTGGCTAGAGGACGACGAGTGGAAACTACACCCTACGTTGACGCAAGTGATTTTTCCAGATTAGGGTGTCCACCTGTGGACCCCCTTGCCATGGCACGGACCACGAAATGTCCTCAATTTGGTGCCAAAGACTTCCTTCTGAAAGGTTCCCTGTGGGATGCTTTCAGGTTCAGCTGGTCTAAGGGCCTACTGTATATATTTCCACCCATTTTGTTTGAAAGTCCTGCAGGAGGGATCGGGCACTGCTGAACCTGATACCCACAAGAATAAGCAATGATAATCTGGTACGCCAATCTGTTGGCATTCAGCATTCGGCTGCCTCTCCTCTCCCATTAAGGGTTGACCACAAGAATCATTACCTAAGGTAAGTAACTTTTTCTTTGAGTAAGGGAATTTGTAGGGCAAAGACACATTCTTTTAAATTCACCCACCAAAGTCTCTGAAGTTTGATGAGGACATCATAAAGTTCTGAAAATCTCAGAACTACTATTTCTTCATGTGTAATTCACCCACATCAGGGGCGGCTGCCCTATTGGGGTGCTGGAGCATCATCCTGTGCATTTGTTGCCCCCTCGGCTCCAGTAGTAAATCAATCTAAGATTGATTTAGTTTATGTTTTTTCCCCAGCCGTGCGGCCGCAATGTTTTCATTTCAGGCCAGGTGCCAATCGGCATAAGTGAGAGCACAGGGTGGCCAGGCGTGGGTGGGGCTTCACAGTAGGCTTGGTTTGAAGTGAAGTGCGCATGTCAAGTTGGACAGGTGGCTTTCTGTGTCCAACCCGATATGCGCACTTGAGGCTTCTCCTATGTGCAACATTAGTGAGCCAGGGGGTCGGCAGCTGCAACGCCACAGTTTCCTAAGGAGCGCTGAATTTGCCTGCTCCAGCCAACCTTGGAGCTGCTTACATGCTGTTTGATAACATAAACAGCAAGGAAGCAGCATCTGGATCGGCTCAGGAGGTAGAGGTAGGCATCTCTGCTATTGAAACTGGCCACATTGGAGTTCAGCTGCACCTGCAACTTTCATCCGTGCAGTGTGCTAATACTAAAACTCAATGGACTCGGAGACTGAGAGACAAAATACCAGAGTGGGACCCAAACTGAACTGTCAGCCACCTTGTCAGATATGCAAAGAGGTAAAGTTTTAAGTAAAGTTTTGGTCACTTCTTCCTTATGATGGGATGTTTGAGGAAAAAAGTAAGCACCTTTGACTTAAGGAGACGAGATGATGTGGCATTGCAGCCAGAGCTGCCGACATAGGAACTGAGGAACCATTTTCGGGTTTCGGCATCAGCTCACCGGTCTGTGATTCTAGGCAAATCACTTATCATCCTGAGCCAAAAAAAAAAAAAAAGAATCTGACCCTGTGTAATGTAATGAGTGCTCATGTGCAGTGCTCCAATACCTCAGGTCGCATTTGCGCTATATAAAGCTGGGGGAAAAAAATAGGGTGGGTAGGCACAACAGTTGGTGAAACGCTAATCCTTGCACTGAACTGAATTATTCCAAAAGCTTTAGGCTTTTATGACAGTTGACCTCCAATGCATGTAGCTGCAAAGATTCTAATACACTGCACATGTTGCAGAGCAACAGGTAGTAGAAAGCCTGTACTGACTGCTTGCATTCCCGACTTCTAAGTCGGTGGCCCCTGGCATTGTGGGATTTACAAGAGTTCCCCAGGCTTTGACTGACAAGCTAATCTGTGGGCTGGCAAGACCTCGGCTTTTGATTCCACTGCAACCCAGCACCTCCCAGTCAATGGAATGGCAGTGAAATGCTCCTGCACCGAAGAAAGGCCGGCATGTGATTGTGCCGAGCAACTGGAGGAAATGTGCTCGTAGGTCGCACAGCAAGAATCGGTTTACAGTAAAGCTTGATAAAGGGGACAAACATCTGAGCCAGTCAATAAGAATGCAAACAAATTAAAGAAATACAATGAATGACACTTATCTGACATTTGTTGTTACAGGAAAGAAAGAGCAGGATTGCAAAGAGCATCACTAATTTACTAAAACACAATTACTTCTAGTTACCTTGAGGCTTGTTTCTAGAGATGCATATAAATAGTTATACCTTTTTCCACTCACTGCACTAAAATGTGTGTTGAGTGCCTGCCCTTGGCGTTTTTATTGCAACCCTCTTGTGGTTACTCAGCTTTGCTTCCTGTTCTCTCAGAGCTCCACATGAGACATGCAGAGGTGGCACTTCAACAGCTACACTTCACTTCACCGACAGTCCATGCATAACACCTGCTCAAAGCACCCACATTCCTCAGGGTGCATGCCCACTGCGGGCCTGGGATGATTTTGGAAAGTGCAGCACTTACCATCAACATCCTCAGGCTCACAATGGAAGTGCATCGGGTCAAGGTCTATGAATCTGGTGTGCCATAATTAAATGCTGCAGTGGCGCTGAAACAATTGTCGTAGTGGGGGTGCTGCCATCAATGTTGCATAACTGAAATCATTAGGCTTGTGAAAAATCCAAAGGTAGAACAAGGCACAAGTGTCACAAATGAGCTACATCTGTTCATCAGGAGCGTGGTCGGGGTGTAGTATGTAACTGGTGGTTGTGCGGTTTGGGGCACACTGTTGCAAATATATTACTAAAGGATGGTGCAGGAGCGCAGTCATTCACAGATAGCACATTTCCACTGAAATGTGAATTACATTTTCAAAATCATGCAATTCTACTGTTAAGATTATAAAGCAATGATTTACCCACTCTTTTAAAAAAAAAACAAAAAAAAACTCCCTGAACCTTCCTTATGATAGTTGGGCTTGCTTGCTTCGCGCGCGACGTAACACTAATCGACAACTTTTAGGGCCACCACTTTCAAATGTCACTAGCTGCCACTGACCCACATTCTTTAAGATTCTTTTCATCACATTTCTAAAGCCTCCCACAACCAAACCTTCTTTATCCAACACTGTTGCTCTACATTGGATGTATCTGTCTACCGTGGTCCAAAATGGCATAGAGTATCATGTACACTGCTAAACAAAAACCTTAAAATTCTATCTCAACATATTCATCCTGAGACATACTAAATCAGACTTTCCATCTATGGAATTAATGAGGAGGGGCATTTCATCAAATCATTAAGATGTGCACATGGAATGTACTTTTTTGTCCCCTTAAGACTTTCACGCTTCAGCACCAGAAATTGCAGCTGCAAAATACCTCTGAGGCCCAAATCTAGAAATCAGAAATGTGAGTTGGGAGCATGCTACAAGTTCCAGATTTACAATATAAACCACAAAATTAAACAAATATTTTTCTATTTCCCTTGTCTTTTTAAGGAACATTTTCTTGGGATGAAAGTTCCCTACATGGTTCTGCTGAACTGTGCTTCCCTTCACTGGGCTATTTTTCTGTCTGAGTCTTTTCCTCTACTGACTGTGACAATCCTGCAACCCCACTGAGGGGTTTCCTGTTTCTCTGACTGTGAGACCCCATTGCTGTACTTGGAGGTTGACAAGACAACCGAAATGCACCTGTAGGAAGCTGGCTTTCTCTATAGTGTACTAAAAAGAAGTACACTGTGCAGAGTGGGTCCCCAATTGGCTTACAGAGACTAAAGTAGGTAATACTAACGCTCTCTTATGTGGTAGTGTGGGCGAGCAGTTAGGCTTATCAGAGGGTAGTGCTAAGCATTTTTTGAACTCACAGAGACAATAAATGAGACACACACTCAAAGAATAAATCTGAGACCAATTTATAAAAAATAATGCTTCTTTTTATATATGTTTCAAAACCAAGAACTTCTTTCAAAGGTAAGTACTCTTTTCAATAGCAATATGTATAGGTAAGTAAAGTTTTTAGTTGTGCGCCTTTAAGCACAATGCAATCCTATGGAAGGAGAAGTCAGAGATGCATAAACGTAGGTACACTCAGTTTCGGGGGTTCACCTTCAGGGTTCAGAGCTGTAGTGGGCCAAGGTCCAAAGTACTACCAGCAGTTCTTCGGGAACTGCCCGGGTTCTACCGGGAGCAGGGTGTTGGTGAAGTTGGTAGCTGGCGCTACGGAGAATGGGGGGCACCCAAAAACAGGCTGCAGAGGGGGACTTTGGGAGAAGTCTGAGAGCTCCCAAATGGAGGCTTGGGTCACAAGAGTGTCTTAGAGCAAAGAGGCACAGCCGGTTCGTCAGGACCTGGGCCTGGCGGCTCGGTTGCAGAGTGGTTAGGTTGGCTGGGATGAGTGCGCAAAGATGCTCCTCGCGGTCAGGGACAAACAGCTGGCAGGGGCAAAATCAAGGCAGCTGGGCCAATCAAGAAGTGGGTCCCAGTGATGCTAACATCCCTCGATGGCTGCTTGGTCCCGGTGCAGTGGAATCTGGAATGGACTCTCACTGTTGGTGTTTGGTGCAGGGTGTCTGTTGCCCCAGGGGTTGGTTCTTCACGGCTCTGGTTGGTGCTGGTGTCTTCCCACTCGGTGAGGGGACGGATCTGATCTTCCAGAGCATGAATACCTTCTCCTGGTCATCTGTGGTGTCGGTCGGGCTGGGGAGCTGCAGAGTGGTGGCCGGGACTCTGTCGGTGCCTGTGGACTGCAGGGAAGTAGCTCCTCTACTCCAAGTGAGACTGTGGGTGATTTCAAAGTGCTGGCAGGCTACCCAAGGCTTTGGTAGTTCTTCAGCTCGCAGGACAAGTCACTCTGTTGCAAATGTCAAGAGAGGGCTAATGACGGGCAGGGTTTCGTGCCAAAAGTCCACAGTTCTGCTGCAGTTCTCGCTAGGCAGTGACTCTTTTTCATCCTTCTTCTCTTGGTCCATCGAATTGGACTTCTTAGGTTCAGGGGTGCCACATAAATACTCAATTTAGGGGTGTTTAAGGGGAGTGACAGGAAGTAGCTAATGGCTTACCTACTTTTACGGTGTTGACACCCTCTACATGACCACTTCCTGTGGGAAGTGGGCATAGCCCTGACCCTAGAATGCTAATCCCATCCAAAACAAGATGGTTGAATCTGAAAAGTGGGGTCCAGATCAGCTGGACCCCACCTTTTTGCTGTTAAAAGTGGGTGCAGGACAAGGGGGTGGGCATCTTCACTATCTGGAGAAACCTGGGTCACATAACAAAGGCAGCTGTGTTGTAGGGATTCTGCACATACACAGAGCTATGCACAGGATAATAGGACCTCGGAGTATAGTGGTGAACCAACCATACACCTTAGTACCCACAATCCCAACCCAACTAGCTTTAGCGTCTCATTAGCACCGATGCTACCAATTATTAGGACAACCCAGAACACGGTCTCTCTCTCTCAGGACTCGCAGGAGCGAAGACACCCTTTCATAACTCACTCATACCGGTCCACAACGTGCGTAATAAGAGACACTGTATAGTTTAAAATGTTTATTTCAACTACCGTGCTCTAAGATACAGTACACGTGCCAGTACTTTCAGCATAATGCATAAAGATAAAATAATAAGCATAGTTACAATTCCATAGAATACAAACGGGGAAAGCATTTCATAAAGCAGTGGATATAGGGCTAAATGACAATATCACCCTCCCCGTGCTATTAGCTAGTTTATTATAAAAATAGAAGACCTCTGGGCATTGTCAGGCGAACCCCCATACCTCACTATCTAGATGCAAGGTTTACATCATCAGACAAGCACAGCTCTTCTCTCTGGAAAGGTTTTTCTCCAAGTGTCTCTAACAGTGAAATCACAATATTAAAAGCACACCAATTTCTCCAGTGCAGCTGCATTCAGTGTTATGTCTAAGTGCGAGGGGCTGATCAGATCAGCAAGAACAAGGGACGTTGTTTTTCGACCTTGTACATGTTGTGCAGACGAAGCCCACAGGGAATAGGAGAAAAGGTGAAAGGCAGAAAGGCAGACAGTCCTAATATAGCCGGTCACAAGCAGAGGCTGGAAAACAAAGTAACGTGCGCAAAAAGGCATCATGGCATCCAGGCCTAAGCCAACTTAGCAAGGCAGACCATGAGGCCACAAACCACATGACACCCTCCCCTGGTCAGTCCATTGGTGAAGACATAGGACGAAGACAGTTCAAATAGATGGAGCAGAACGGCAGCGTCTGTGATGGAACAGTCCCCAATGAAGGACAACGAATGGGAGAGAGTAATAAAAAAAAGAAAAAGAAGAAAAAAAAACGCAGAATAAAAAATCCAGGGAGGCAGGACGCTGAAAGCGGAGGCCCCTAATCCAATAGAGTGTAAGTGCAGAAAAACGCCACACCTTCCAAGAGGACATCGTTGGAATAGTCAGAAAAAAGAGACGCCATCCAGTCCAATAAATCAAAACTGCATTCCTGTTCCTCGCAAGAGGGAGTAATGAACAGCATTGCGGGACAACTTGCGTGATACTCAATATAACTTTGTTGTAGGAGAGTCTGAGCGGCCGCCCAGACATCCCATTGTGCCAAAATTCCAAGTGCAGCCACACGCGCCATGTAGCCAGCACCGGAACAGTCCTGTTCATGGGCCTCTAAGGGACCCACCAACTGGACAAAATCCGGGGGAGACAGAGACGTATTGGAGAGGCAATAATCCAAGGACCATGAGAAAGGACATCGGATGCAAGACATCACAGGTTGCACGCAAGTGAAATACGCAAAGCGAAAAGAAAGTTTATAGGACACACTCCGTGTCGCCAATGGCAGGACGCCGAAGCCGGCGAGGATGCGGTCACGGAGCATCCGGAGTCGACCTGGGTCGAGGAGGGCCCCAGGAAGTGCAGCCATTGCGTAGCAAACAGACCAAAAGCAATACACCAGCCGCTAAGGCGAGGATTAACGGAATGCCGCCAAAGACGCTGGAAAAAATGGAATGAATAAAAGCTGGTATTACACCAAAGATAGTTTGAAAGGAGGTAACAAGGCTAGAGCCCACAACTTTAAAAAAGTGCACAAGACCTTCGGTGCGTGATGCATTAAAAACACGGTGAATCAGTTCACCGAAATGCTGTGGGAGGTTTGTGTTCAAAAGGGCCTGTATTTCACTGTGGGTACTCGCCACCTGGAGAATGAATGTCTCCCGGGCGGATGTGAGCATAACCTCATGGTTCAATAATAGTGCCTTTATTCTGCTCAATTTATTGAAATCCGCCTTCAAAGTCGGAATGGAAGGCCAAATGGAACTATCTATGATGTCGTGCGGGGGAGGAAAAAGCACATTTTTGCAGCAGACAACCCTGTGGGAAACTGTTACAATATAGGGTATGCCGGCAAGCATGCCACAGCAGTCCTGATTATTCAAAAGGAGATAGCTACCATTTGCAAGCACAGAAAAAGTAGGAGATATAGCAGGAGCAGGAATGCCCTTCAAAACACAAGCAAGATTCAGAGCCGAAACATTACAAGCTCCGTGCAATTTAATGTTTTTGCAAATAAGGGAATGACCCACAGTAGAATCGCACGACTCCCCTGTGAGAAAAACCTCCTTGCCGTCCCTGAGGCATCGGTACAGGAAAGGAAGGGACCAAAGTTCATGCAAGAAGGCACTGCCCAAGGGCTGAAAGCGGCCCACAGGATAATGTTTCATGCATGAACTGAATTCAAATAAAGAAAAAGGCAAGGCGATAACCCCGTGTATTAGCCACACTGCAGAATCCAATTCTGCCACAGAGAATGGTAAGGGCTCTATTTTTTCGATACGTAACAGAGTGTATGTGGCATCCTTCATGGACATGAACTGCTGTTTATCAGTTAAATTAAAAGGCAAGAATAAGGCAGAGGTGTTCAAAAAGTGCCAAGGAACTTTACCCATTTTAAGTGTTTGTAAAGTCCATGCAAACTGCATCACTGAACGCAATTGATTTTGACCATGATATAACACAGAAACATCATCTTGTACAATATCAACAACAGAGGAAACAATATTCTCTAGTGTGTAAATGCGAGAAGACCGGGTATTAATACTATTGTCAACAACAGCAAGCACCTTTTCCAAATTTGCTTGATCTATTTCCCGAAGACGGGAAGCAGCTTCAATTTGCGAAAGCTTCCAGAGTTCATTGTAAGTTTCATAAATGAATCTCTTAGGTCGAGGGCCACGAGGCCCCAGAACAAAGTCGGACAGATCAATGTTGCATGATAGGAGGGATAAATGTTGTTTAACAGAATCTAAGGAAGAGTGCTGCAACCACTGTTTACACAATTTACCAACAGAATATGTTGTAACAGTACGAGAGTCAGAAAACCTTGGATCTGGCCTATCCTGTTTGTAACCAGGATCTGAGTCATGAAAACGCAGTTGGCAGGCATTAGATGCTATGGGCCAAGCCAACCAGGGTGACCGAACAAATGTAGAGACATTAAACGAATTGTTCTGAAACAAAGCTTGCAAATCTGTAAGGGACATATTGAAACGCAAGCTCTCGTTGGGAGAGGAAGACAATACAGGAATGGAAGGTGCATTTAATTGTTTGGAAGTAGCCAAACCCCAACACGTAGTTTGATAGATGGTATGATTCAAAAATAAAATTTGGGCCGGGATGAGGCAAGCACGGTGCAAGGCTTCTGTGCCTTGTACCTGCCATGACTTGGAGCCCCAAATAGATTTCAAGTCAATGGTGTCCCGCCAATGTTCATACCCACCCACAGCTAAGGCGTTCAAAAAGGAAACTGAATACAGTAACTTGGTGTGGGTCAACATGATTTTCTGAGTGGAAGAAGTGTTTAATTTAAAATAATAGGACCCAGGGTTCGATCTATTAAAGTCTGTAAAATAAGTAAACTTATTTCTAAGAGTCTGGGAGCTACCTGGCAAAGGGGTCGGACAATGCTCCCATTGGGTGTAATTAACAGGGCCCCGAAGGGTACTGGGTTTATGGAGAAAGTGATTGCCCCAATGCTGGTAACAATATAAATCGGCATAACTTGCAGAATTCATGTACAAATCTTCAGCATTAAAAGCAGCATAATATTTCAAATCAGCAAATAACGATTCGACTGCATGTACATCCCAATCGTCAGAAAGAATATTACTTTTAACGACATCACCCATTGAAACACGAAGGACATTTGGTACATTAATAATCTCGGTAGGTCCATGAATTTGGAAATTTACCGCATCCCATACTATGCCATCAGTGACTGGAAAAGCTGAAATGTTCACAAATGTGTGGTCACGCTTCATGATGTGAGATGAAGAATGCGGAGCCAAAGTTCCAGCGACACAGTTCACTGCAGAGCGTTCTGGTAAATAGTGACCATTAATGAGCAGAAAAAAAACTGTGACAAAGCCAATGGACATGAACAGAAAAATCAGGAATAGTACCAACCAGATGTATGTCCAAGGAGGGATCAAAAAATTGTCTCTGAACCAGGATACAAAAATACTGAATCTGGACGGGACAAGTGCTGAGGTGGAATCCGAGTCAAAGGAATAACGTGTTGGGCTCAGTGGCGTTGTTGGTAGGTGAGCCACGGACTCGGTGGCGGGGTAGGTATATTCGGTCTCCTCGTTGCAGGGGGAATCCGGGTAGTCGAGTAAGCGATCAGGCAATTCTACCATCTCGATGGCAACATCAGTGACCGTTCGGGCTGGAGGGCCACAAACATTTGTCCAGGAAATGACTGGACAAGAGACCGCTGGTGTTACACTATTCAGGATCGGCCAGATGTTGTAGCTTGACATTGTCCACTGAGATGAATCTGTTGTCCTTGCGACCAGGAAGCGGTGGTAAGATGACTGTACGAGTACCCTTCAAGCCAAGAACTGGAACCGGTGCACGATAAGAGGGGCCAAATTCTTTTTTGTTCTCCACCTTCTCTCGGACCAGGTCTCCAACCTTCGGAAGCCAGCCGGCAACCGGAATCTGCAAAGCACCGTCTGTGGCTGAAGGTAAATGTTCGATTGCAAGTTTGTCTCGGGCTTCTTGTAAGTCCTGTAACATAGTAGAATGGTTATCTACATCAAAGATTGCGGATTGCGCCGCCATGTCTAGACCATCAAGGTCGGGCACAAACATTCGTATGCCAAAGAGCATTTCGTATGGGGTCCGCCCACCCAGAGGTCTTCTAGGGAGATTATTAAGTGCACGTTGTACGGTATACAAGTGGGCCAGCCAGTTCCTGCCAGTACCTAAGACTCTAGCTGTCAAGGATTGCTTTAAGTCACGGTTTATTCGTTCAACAATCGAATTGCCCTCAGGCCGATATGGAGACGAAAATTTCACCCCCACCCCCAGTGACCCCATCGCGTCCTTATACGCCTTAGAGGCGAACGCTGGACCTTGGTCAGAATGGAAGGTGCCACAGGCAAAAATTCCCACAAAGACAAGGACAAAGATACGCAAATCCCTTATGACATTTCGAGCGTTCACTCCGTTGTGGCAAAACCCAGATGAAACGTGTGCACGAATCCACTGCAACTAAGATGTACTTATACGCAGTGTCAGAAGAAAATGGACCGCAGTGATCCAGGTAAACACACCCAAAAGGTCTGTTTGAAATGCAGAGCGGTGTCTGTGGTGGCCGTGTAACCGTGGAAGGTTTAATCTGCTGACAAACGTCACAAGAAAGCACATAAGTACGGGTCTGTTTATATAAACCACGCCACCAGTAACGCTGCTGCAAGATGGAAACCGTACAGTAAAAATGGTCACAGTAACAGGGAACGAATAGTGCGAATTGAGATTTAGCCAACATTCACAGAGATATTGTTTATCAATACAAATTTATTAGCAAAATTGTAAACGCAATTTGAATATGGCAACGCAGTTGCTCTTTCAATACTATACAGTTCTAAAAATTTCAAAAAGAGGTGCTCAGGTGTGAAATAGGAAAGATGGAGTGTAGTTGGTCAATGTGAAACCGTGAGGGGGTGGACAAGGAAAAGAAGTGTGACATGTATCCATCACATTTAGAAGATACAATTCCAGCCTGACATAGGTCAAATGGTCCTATATTAGTACATAGCCCTACAGTGACCCTGTTAGTACTTCACAGTTGTCAGGACTTGTGTATTTTTGTCGTAGTCTACGTTTCGACCCCTTGGATGACAGCTAGGTGATTCAAGCCTTAGGATGGGGTCTTCATCAGGACAGTGAAAAGATAGGGCACCTAAAGGTAAAATGAATGATGCGCCACTAGTGGGGCACAATATCTAAACATATAGCTAGTGAAAGAGGCTAAAACGAGGTAAAGTGTACCTGATATTTCATCCAGCGCTAACGTGGATGAAATATCAGGTACACTTTACCTCGTTTAAGCCTCTTTCACTAGCTATATGTTTAGATATTGTGCCCCACTAGTGGCGCATCATTCATTTTACCTTTAGGTGCCCTATCTTTTCACTGTCCTGATGAAGACCCCATCCTAAGGCTTGAATCACCTAGCTGTCATCCAAGGGGTCGAAACGTAGACTACGACAAAAATACACAAGTCCTGACAACTGTGAAGTACTAACAGGGTCACTGTAGGGCTAGGTGCTAATATAGGAACATTTGACCTATGTCAGGCTGGAATTGTATCTTCTAAATGTGATGGATACATGTCACACTTCTTTTCCTTGTCCACCCCCCTCACGGTTTCACATTGACCAACTACACTCCATCTTTCCTATTTCACACCTGAGCACCTCTTTTTGAAATTTTTAGAACTGTATAGTATTGAAAGAGCAACTGTGTTGCCATATTCAAATTGCGTTTACAATTTTGCTAATAAATTTGTATTGATAAACAATATCTCTGTGAATGTTGGCTAAATCTCAATTCGCACTATTCGTTCCCTGTTACTGTGACCATTTTTACTGTACCGTAACATTAACCCGGGTCCTGTAGCATTTCGGGTATCCCCATTGTTATAACTGCAAGATGGAAACCGTCGCAGACACGCCAGCATAAGCCGAAACCATGCCTTCGTGTGCGGCCGTTATCAAGGAAAGCCTGCGGTCCGCATTGGGATTCAGCCGATCACCAACGTCTGGAATTCTTACGTAAGGAGCCTGTTCGGGACCTAATTGATAAGAGTATTTGGAAGGGAAACCCCGTGGGTAATTAGCACCTTCCTTTGTTGCAGCAATAGCTGCCAAAATATCATTATCTATTTTAGACATGGATCTTGTAACTGCTGCGACTGAGCACGTGGCTACTGCTGATTTGGCAGCTTCGTCTGCCAAACCGTTACCGACAGCGTGTGCGCCCACACGCTGGTGGCCAAGAGTGTGAATCACCTGTGTGAGAGGCAGACGTTGTTTCAGATCTGCCACTAAAACCCAAAGCATTTTATGCTTAATTGTGCTGCCTTTTGCATCTCTATAGTCGTTTTGCGACCAAAAGAATAGATTGTCATTGAAAGATTGAACACAGTAGTAAGAATCGCATACTATGAGAGTAGTCACGTCTGGATTAGCAAACTCAAGTGCGAGCACCAAAGCGCGCAGCTCGGCCAATTGTGCAGTACTGTCTCCTAGTGCCGGAGTGTGCACTACAGTCTGTTTGAACTCTCCGTTCACCATGGTACCTGCAACAATAGCACATGCTGCTGAATAAGCATGCTTGGAACCCGTGGCCGGTTGTGCCGAACCATCGGTATAGATTATACATTCGTACTCCTCAAGCGGTAGCAATGACAGAGGAGGAGGATGAACAAATTCATACTGTAAGAACTCCTGTGTCTGTAGAGAGGAATCAAAGATAAAAGTGACATCCGGAGATGTCAGAGACGTTGCCCATTGTATCCAACGGGGGTGCAAAGCCTTAGAGTTCGGTACACTTGCTTTCGTCACCGCCTCAAGGGCAGGAAAGGGTGTTACCACCAAAATGCGTTTTCCCTGTGCCAGTGCGCGTTCTTTTAGAATCGCCATTTGCACTGCAGTCAAAACTTTCTCCACAGAGGAAAAGCGCATTTCTGCAGAAGTGTAAAGGTGTGACTTGTATGCGATCGGTACTGTGTCACCTTCGTTAAAGGTTAAGTAAGTGAAACCCACTGCCCCTGGAATGATTCTAATCACCAGGTTTGTGTGGTTGTCACGAGTCAACAAGAATTTTGATTCAAGTAAATCTGACTGCAAAGACTGCAGTATAGAGGAATGCTCAGGAAGCCAGCATGACTTCGAAAAGTTAGGTTGTATCAAGGCATAAAGAGGCTTGATACGCTGGGCATATTCGGGAATGTAAGTACGCCCGAAGTTTAGAAAACCCAGTAAAGACTGAAGCTTCTTCAGAGTGGTTGGAGGGCACAAGAGTGCGCATTTCTCCAAAAATGGGGAGCTAAGCCCTTACCTTCAGTGTTGAGCTCATAGCCCAAAAACAAAACGGTAAATTCAGCAATGTGAGATTTGGCAAAGTTAAATTTGTAACCTAAAACCGCAAATTCAAGAATAATGCGGTCCACTCAGGAAAGATGCGGCCATAATTTGTCGTTTGTCAGATAGATATCATCGACGTGCGAACACGCATCTGGGTCTATGCTGTCCAACAAAGAGACAACACGGGCGGCGAATACACCCGGGCTATTCTTGTAGCCCATGGGTAAACGCCGGAATTTGAATTGTTTACAACCGGAAGTGAAAGCGATCCATTGGCTGCACTCCGGGGACAAGTTGTGCGTGTAAAATCCATTGGATAGGTCAAGTGTCGTTTTATATTTTTTACGAACAAGACTGTCTACAAGCACAGAACTGTGGGTATTTTGTACCGCAAAGGTCCGACAATGAGTGTTCAAATGTCGGTAATCCAAAACTAGGCGGTACGATCCATCGGGTTTAGAAACCGCGAAAAGGGGATTATTCATGGGTGACACGCATGTTTCAATTACTCCTTGATATTCTAACTGTGTCAGAATTTCGGAAATGGGACCTTTAGCTTCCCGCTTGATGGGATATTGGGGTTGTGGCTGTGGCAGCGACCGCAAAGGAATATTATGGGGGGAGAGTCTTCATCCCAGCGCACGTGGTTGCAGTATAACGCTGGAGCCAGGGACACAGCCCACTCAGCTGCGAGAGCCTCCGCTTTGTCCTTGGGGACATGACGAGAAAAGCTCGGAAGGATTACCTCCTCCCCTCTACGCGCAGCAAGTACGAATGGGGGCGGCCAATCCGCCTCCGCCAACAAAATGTCGTAAGAAGCGGTCAGATTCTCCCAAAAAATCCCTTTTATGACACGCTGTATGTCACCTTCAATTTGAATGACAATATTATATAGTCTGTCAGGGGGTGCCACTCTGGTGTCTGCTGTCTCGACAGTAATGAATGTATCAGTTGCTGTCGCCTCCACATGAGGATGTAGTGCCTCCCGCACTATGGTAACTTCCGCGGCGCTCTCTAGGAGCGTCACTGCCCACGTCCAATTCAGAAGTCTCGTTCTCACCGTTTGTGGCATACCTCGCTGTTACAGCTGCAACTTTCTTCTTCTGAAACTGTGGGCGAGAACGTGGAAATTCTTCTGGTTTCCCTCGGACTTGTTGTTGAGGTTGGTCTCATCCCTGTGGAGCCTCTCGACCCCTGCCTCTATCTTGGCGTTCTCCTCCACCTGTCTGGGAGGTCGACGGTGCCTGTGAAGAACGAGGAGAACGCGGATCAGGGACTTGAAATCTCTCTGGAGATTTAATTCTCGCTCTATTGCGCAAATCATAAGTGCGTTCAGAAGATACGGAAACCGGGGATGCGCCTCGCGACCCTGGCTTCTTCTGTTGCTTACCCTGTTTTTTCAACCTCCAGCTCTTTTTAGTAAAGAACGGTTTCTCATCTTTCTCAGATTGAGTTTTCGGTTGTGGTTGCGATTGTGTTTGCGTTTTAGCAAAAGGCTTAACTCCCAGGCTATTGCGGCCAATGGTTTTGTAAGCCTGAGCAATAATTTTCGGAAATTCGCGCGGCTTGTCCGGTTCTGGGACCAAAGCCAAAGCATTAGCTACTTGAAAGTTAACTGCATCGCCCTTGACATTCGCAAGGATCAAATCAGCTACTACATCGAACACTCCCACCAGTCTCATCCCTAATTCCACAGCCGCCTCAGGGCCATGCTCATCCTGTACTCGTTTAATTACAGAGGGGAGAACTGTCATGGAAGGAGTGCCAAAACACTTCGCATATACTGCTGCGAATACCTTACCCCAGTTGTTGCATTGTGCCAACTCGGGAACTAAGTCTTTTGGCAAACTAATCGTCAAAATCTTGTGTTTTTCCACAGGAGAAGTATTTGGAAAAACTGCCTCCAGCTGGTCAAATTTTTCTGCAAGCCAATAAGGGAAATCGTCCTTATTTTGTGGGCGCTTGCCCATCACCGAATTAACCATGACGGGACTTATGGTTACGCCGCCCGGTCCAGCTGGATGTGCTGCAACTCCAGGCGGGGCTCCCTGGATGTTGCCTGTAACAAACTGTACTAAAGCTCTGTGCACACGTATCAGAGACGTATGCAATTCACGCAGTTCAGCAACTGCAAGCGTCCTATAACGCGGATGTGGGGTATACCCGGCCAAGACTGGCCAAGTGGCCCCGTCTATTGATAGGGGGCCTAAACGAATCGGGGTAACCGGTTGGGGGAGGGCGCCATTAAACCAAACACGGTGTTGCCATGCCGTGAGCGGTACTTCAAGATTCCGATAAGGCCTATAAATTATAGGAAGAGCGGTGGCGGTATATTCATGGAACACATTATCAGTCCCATCCACCGCCGGAAAGGTGACCCAAGAGTAAAACACTTCGAAGTGGTAAGCAGGATCCGCTTGTACCACAAAGATCAGATCGACACCCGCGTCAGGCACCCCATACACTGTCAAGTGAGCCCGGAGCGCTGCGCGGCTATGTGCCGCAATTTGGACAGCCATGTTAGGCTAAAAATATTCGACAACCTAATATGAGGCAGCACAATATAGGGTTTTATTTAAACACCTTTTAACAACTTCAAGCTTGAAAGAACCTATAAAAAAACGTCACTATAGGAGGTATCACCCTCACACACGCGTCCGGAAGCGTCTGCGAAGGGGGTTGTGGACAAGCACAAGTACTACTCAAGCATCTCGCAGATAAGCAGCCCACTACGTTGGTGGCGCCATGTTGTAGGGATTCTGCACATACACAGAGCTATGCACAGGATAATAGGACCTCGGAGTATAGTGGTGAACCAACCATACACCTTAGTACCCACAATCCCAACCCGACTAGCTTTAGCGTCTCATTAGCACCGATGCTACCAATGATTAGACAACCCAGAACACGGTCTCTCTCTCTCAGGTCTCGCAGGAGCGAAGACACCCTTTCATAACTCACTCATACCGGTCCACAACGTGCGTAATAAGAGACACTGTATAGTTTAAAATGTTTATTTCAACTAACGTGCTCTAAGATACAGTACACGTGCCAGTACTATCAGCATAATGCATAAGGATAAGCATAGTTACAATTCCATAGAATACAAACGGGGAAAGCATTTCATAAAGCAGTGGATATAGGGCTAAATGACAATACCACCCTCCCCGTGCTATTAGCTAGTTTATTATAAAAATAGAAGACCTCTGGGCATTGTCAGGCGAACCCCCATACCTCAATATCTAGATGCAAGGTTTACATCATCAGACAAGCACAGCTCTTCTCTCTGGAAAGGTTTTTCTCCAAGTGTCTCCAACAGTGAAATCACAATATTAAAAGCACACAAATTTCTCCAGTGCAGCTGCATTCAGTGTCATGTCTAAGTGCGAGGGGCTGACCAGATCAGCAAGAACAAGGGACGTTGTTTTTCGACCTTGTACATGTTGTGCAGACGAAGCCCACAGGGAATAGGAGAAAAGGTGAAAGTCAGAAAGGCAGACAGTCCTAATATAGCCGGGCACAAGCAGAGGCTGGAAAACAAAGTAACTTGCGCAAAAAGGCATCATGGCATCCAGGCCTAAGCCAACTTAGCAAGGCAGACCATGAGGCCACAAACCACATGACAGCTGGGCCTTTGAAGCTTCCTGCCCTGGAATGCACATCCTGCATGAAGGAAGTGTGAACACCTCCGCTCAGAGCAGGCTTTGATCCTGGCCTCCGAGAGCGAAAGCTCCTACCTCAGGAGGTCAGAAACCTGTCTATGGTGGCAGGCTGGTCGAGAACCAGTCAGTCAACACACTAGTAGTCGGTATGTTTTCAGGGGGCATCTGTAAGGTGCCCTCTGAGTGCATTCCTTAATACATCCGACGCTGGCATCTGTGTGGTTCTCTCAAGATGAGGAATTTGGTACCAAACACCTTGGGGTACAGTGAAGCCATCATGTAGCTGTGGAACTTGTAATCACGAGTGTCCAGCCCATGTACTCATCAAGGATTTCCTGTGCACTTGTCGTATCTAAGGTTCTGCTTAGATATCACAGGAACACATCCACTCATACAGATATGCCTACACATGGGGTATAGTACACCCTGCCCTAGGGCTGTAAGGCCTGCTGTATAGGTGACTTACTTATACCACATGCAGTGTTGGCATGGAACAGAGGGGTGTGTGCCATGTCGACTCTTCGTTTTTCTCTGTACCAAGACACACAGGCTGCAATGGCAGTTTTCATTAGCCTGGTGAGGGGCCCCTTAGGGTGGCACAATTCGTGCTGCAGCCCTTAGGGACCCTCTATAGTTCCAAGGCCCTAGGTATACCAGAGGTACCACTTACTAGGGACTTACAGGGATCCCAAAGGGGTGCCAATTGTGGAACAATGGTACAGATTAGGGAAAGAACACTGGTACTGGGGAGCTGGTTAGCAGGAACCCAGCACACTTTCAGAAAATGTTGCACCAGATACCAGGCAAAAAGTGGAAGGTAACCAAGCCAAAAGGGGCACTTTCCTACAGCACCCTTCTTTTAAAAAGTGGCTACTGTGCTCTGTAAATCGGCTATGAGAAATTGATGACAGTGGCTACATAATTCTAGTGAGGAAACAAGACCCGAGATCACCCCCAGCCAGTTACTCAGGAGTCATCTGCTGCACGATATCATTGGGGCCCCCTTTCAGCTTCTGTTGAGTTGACCCCCTCTGAGCTCTGAGGAGCCTTAGTGCATACTCTCGTTGCTTCCAAAGATGTTCAACATTAGCTCAACTTCACCTCCTTATCTCGGGATTTGCAAAGACATTCATAGAAGGTCACGTGGTGTATGGGCCTGTTGATAGTATCTCCCTAGCCTAAACAGTTCCAAATATATTTGCATTTGAACCCTGGTCACCACTCCAAGAAGTACTCTAGCTTTATTCTTGTTATTTCTGTGTTCCTTGCTGGTGCTCCCAGACCTGTGGGCACCCCATGTCACCAAACTTTTCGACAGCAGCTCATGGGTTCCAAGCTGCAGGCCAATGATCCTTTTGTCCCGTTTGTGTGCTCCCCTGAATAAGCTAATATAAACCAACAAACATTGTAGGGTCAGAAATAGGTATGTTACATCTGTAGCTATATTATTCATGATATTTGTTTTTAAAGACAACAGGAGTCAATTCAAAGAAGGGGCTGGTGAGATTTCCACCATAAAATGGCAGAAGTCTTGACTGCCTCCTCTGCTTTCCACCAATGAGGGGCCTCCTATGGCTCTGCCGTGAGAAATGTCATATGCGCTGTGTAGATGTCACCAGTCCTCCCTCACTTTGATTGGTGCCTGCTCGAATCAAAATCACCATGCCCATCAAGGCGGTTTAGCACAGAACGTCATACAATTGTTAAGAACCGCTGCCCTTGAGTCTAGAGTGCTTTAAAGCAGGGTGCCAAATGAGGGCAGGAGACGGCAACATGCTCATCCTTCCTAGGCCTAAGTGGATAAGGTTTGGGCCCAGTCCTGCCTACTCTTTCAAGAAATCCTGCTGTCGCACTGGGCAAAAACTTTTCATTCAAAAAGTTTTGTGTTAACTCTGAGATGCGGATACCACGCCTCCACAGTGCCTGCCTTTGTGCCTTGTTAGATAGTAAATCTTCCTCTCTTCAAGCATTTGGGAGCATTTCTATCCTTCTCCCAGTTTCTGTGAAAGCAAAGACAACCCACTACTTCCGGGAGACAGACAGAGGGTTAGAAAACCGGATATGGGGTGGACATTTGTTGTGTTGTGCCCGTGACGTAACGGGTACGCCACGTTGGGTCATGTGACCCTGTTGTAATAAACGGCGATGCGCGTACGTATAGCCAGTTGGGTGTACGACGGGGCCAGCCATTGAAGCACACTCCAGGCTCCTGTCGTTCTTTAGTGTACAGGCCACCCCACACGTAAATCACCCCCACTGACGAGGTCGCGTGTCCCTGCGACCCCGTCGACACAACAACTGGCGACGAGGGTGGGCGTGCCCCGTCTCCGCATCGAGTGGCGGCCGCGAAGGTATTTCACCGACCTTGCGGTGCTCGTGCCACGGTGCGCTCCAGCTTGGAGGAGTGACTTGGACCCTGCCGTTGCTGAGGTGTGCCACAGCCGGGAGTCAGCCTGCGGACGTCACGTCAGGACGGTGAGCCGCTGCTGAGCCTGCACGTCCCTGCCGCGTGTGAGGCACTCGATTGTACGGCCGCATCGGCAAGCGGGCGCGCGCTCCCTGTATACGCGGGCGCCTGCTCTGAGCAGCCACGTGCTCTGGGAACTCGCGGCTGCGATCGGCAGTCCGCCCTGCGCGTCTACCCCTCGAATCTCGGCGCTGCTGTATAAATAAAGCTGTGGGGGAGAAGAAGGTCAGAGTGTGCAGCAAAAGAAGGTCAGAGGGTGCAGCAGGGGGCTGGACAGCACCTCCAACCTCAAAAAAAAAAAAAAAAAGAAGAGAGAGAGGAACGGTGCACAGATCTATGACCCAGTGCATAAGAGTAGCAGCAGCGCTGGATAAACAGGGTAAACACCACCAACATCAGGGGTGAGGCACACAGCACACCAGCAGCAGGATTGAGGCATACAACAGCAAGGCAGTGACAAGGACACGGCAACACAGGTCAGCAGAGTGTCATCATGTCTACAATTCCCCCCATAGAACCGTTTATAGTGGAAGGTTCCCCGTCCGCACTTGCACCAAAGTGGAAAGACTGGGTTGAACGCTTGCTCATCTTCTTCGAAGCTACGAAGGTCCACAAGGACCAGAAAAGAGCCATGCTACTACATTTGGGGGGCAAGGACATCCACAATATAACCAAGATGCTCGCAGAAGCCACCCCGAAAACTCACCACACGTTAATAAATGCCCTCAACGGATACTTTGAACCGATGGCGAACCAAGATTACGAACGGTTCATATTCCGACAAGCGCGCCAACTCCCGGAAGAATCGCTGGACACCTTCCACGCCCGGCTCAAGAATTTAGCGGCCACGTGCGGATTCAGAGATGAAACGGAAGAGATTAGGGGACATATAATTCAAGGCTGTGCGTCGGCCAAACTATGCGAACGGATTCTAGAAGAATCAGGGAAGCCCCTAACGGACATACTGACACTTGGTCGCACCAAGGAGTTATCAAAGGCCCGAGTGGCCCACATGGAGGCGGCCCTCCAGTCCCCAGTCAAGTCAGAACCTGTGAATGTCGTAATGGCCAAACCAGCACCCCGGTGGAACAAGAAAGATACCGGGACCGCGTCCCCAGGACAGGCGAAAACCTGTGGGTATTGCGGAGGACCACCTCACAAAGCAGCGGACTGTCCAGTAAAGGGCAAAAGATGCTCAGGATGTGGGCGATTCAATCACTTCGAGAAAGTCTGCAGGTCAAAAAGGTATCGAAAGCCCCGACAAGTAGTCAACATGGTACCGGAAGGCGGGAGAGAGCCCAGTGACATGGATGACGATGAAGAAGAACGGGTGGTGCACAAAGTGCACATGATCGGAACGACCACCCGGAAGGCACGACGACTGCCCCAATGCAACATCCAAGTGGGCCCCCATGACGTCATGGCTGTGGTGGACACAGGTTTCACGATCAACCTCATGGCCGCTGCCTTGTATGAGACCATGGATCCTGCACCAACACTACACCCCACGGCGATCACAGTTTTCGCCTGCGGCCAAGACACGCCACTGAAGATAAGAGGCCGATTCAAGACCTTGATCTCACATGGCACACAGTCCATCACCACCAACGTATATGTAACGGAGGATGGACAGGGCATGCTACTTGACTGCCGGGCTGCGGAAGATTTGGGGGTAGTAACCTTCGCATTCGGAGTACACCAGGAGTCCGTTCAACACATCTTGGCGGAATTTGCGAATGTATTCGAAGGGATTGGAAGGTTCAAAGGCAAGGAAGTGCACCTTCACATCGACCCCACCGTACAACCGGTAGCCCTACGCCATCGGCGAGTGGCCTTCCACCTGCGTCCTCTAGTGGGAGAAGAGCTAAAAAAGCTAGAGGCAGCGGGCCTCATCGAGAAGTTGACGGGGCCCACACCATGCGTTTCCCCGATTGTCGTCACCCGGAAGCCCAAGCAACCAGGGGCAGAGTCAGAATTTGCGTGGACATGAGGCTGCCGAACGCTGCCATTAAAAGAGAACGTCACATTACTCCGACCATAGACGACCTAATTGGGGAGATGGCAGAAGCCTGTTGGTTCTCCAAGTTAGACTTAAGGTCTGGGTATCATCAGCTTGTACTGGATGAAGCTTCCCGCAATATTACCACCTTCTCAACTCATGTTGGGCTTCGGAGATACACCCGCCTGAGCTTCGGGATTTCCAGTGCGGCGGCAGTGTTTCAAAACATAATACATGAGCTGATCATGGACATACCTAGAGTCATAAACGTCAGCGATGACATCCTGGTGCACGCCAAGATGATCCCGGAACACAATTCACGCCTGACTCAGGTGCTCCGCCGAATACAGGATGCCGGACTCACTCTCCACCGGGAGAAATGTGAATTCCTACAGAGGAAACTACAGTTCTTTGGCTACACCTTTTCCGCTGAAGGAGTCAATCCAGATCCTGAGAAGGTCTGTGACATTAAGGATGCAGCTGCCCCCACCAACGTCACTGCAGTCCGCAGTTTCCTTGGGATGGTGAACTATTGTGGGCGATTTATTAGAGACCTCACGACGCTCACCCAACCACTGAGGGAACTCACGAAGGACTCCACCCGCTGGAAATGGGACAAGGAACAATCTAAAGCTTTTAGGGACATAAAGGATGCCCTCTCTGAGGCAACTACTCTAGCATTCTTCGATCCCAGGAAGATGACACTGATTGCGGTGGACGCTGGTCCAACAGGATTGGGAGCAGTATTGCTACAACGGCGGCACCCGGAAGAAGATTGGGCTCCTGTAGCGTTCGCTAGCCGGTCTCTCACGGACACGGAGCAGAGGTACTCCCAGATAGAGAAAGAGGCCATTGCTATACACTGGGGGTGCCGTCACTTTCATCTCTATGTATATGGCAAGCCGTTTGTCGTAGCCACTGACCGCAAACCCCTGGTGGCTCTGTTTTCTGGGACCTCCACCAAACCACCACCCAGGATTGAGAAATGGATGCTGCAGCTGCAGAACTATAATTGCAGAGTGGAATACCAGCCGGGGTCCAAGAATCCGGCAGATTACCTGTCGCGTCATCCTAGAGCTGCGACTGAACAGGAAAAGGAGGATGCCGCTGATACAGAGGAGTACGTCAGTTGTGTCACAGCTCGATCTTGCCCTCTCCCACTCTCCATGGACGATTTACGAGAAGAGACGAATAAGGACGACTGCCTACAACGTGCAAAGCTGGCCCTCAGGCATGGCAACTGGCACAGAGCGAGGGAAGAGTGGAAGGTTCTGACCGTAGAAGCACAGCGCATCATGGACAGCCTGTACCATGTCCGGGAAGAACTCACTGAAGACACTACTGGATGTCTACTGAGGGGACATCGACTGGTAATCCCGACTGCCCTGACAGCCCGGGTTGTTCAACTGGCCCATATAGGACATCAGGGGATGGTCAAGACAAAAAAAGGGTTTATTACACATCGCATGCCCTTTTAATGTAATTTACAAAACAGCAGGCTAGCCCTGGCGTGCCTCTGTGTACATGTTATGATTTATGTAGGTGTAGTGCTGCAGCCCCTGCATTCATAATAGGCACTACCGCAAACATCCCCCAGGAAACCTTGGAGCCAGCTCAGACTGCATTGAATCAATCCATACCCTGCTCCCATCGCAGCCCTCAATGATGAAATGCTAAGATCTAAAGCAAACCCTCACATTTCTTTCTTGTATTTATTGAATGGTTACTAAAATGAACTTACCCAATTTATATTATGCGGCTAAGGACCAAAGTGTGGTTCCCCCTCATGGATGAGCTAGTAGAAGCCACCGTCCGCTCTTGCCAGTCATGCCAGGTGACGGGGGAGGCTCTTCGCCCTGCTCCAATAATTGCTGAACCAAGACCCCAGACACCGTGGTCATGTGTCAGTTTAGACTTTGGCAGCCTCCCTGATGGCCGACACATGTTTGTAGCCATTGATGATCACTCTAAGTACCCGGAGGTCGAGATCATAGCATCACCCAGTACCGCGGAAGTAATCCCAAAGTTGGAGAAGATCATGGCGACTCATGGCCTCATCCAGGAGCTGAGAACGGACAACGGACCCCCTTTTCAAGGGCAGGAGCTGGCTGCGTACCTCACCGCGCTGGGCATTCGGCACCGGAGGATCACCCCAAGGTGGCCCCAGGCTAATGGAGAGGTGGAGAGATTCATGCTGACTTTAAATAAAGTGATACGCATTGCTCATGACAAGGGTCAGTCAGTGGAGCTGGCCATCTTCACATTTCTACGGAGCTACCGCCAGACGCCCCACACCACTACTGGAGTGGCCCCGGCCCATCTACTTATGGGGAGAGTAATTACAGACTCTATTCCACATCACCCCCAGTGGCGCCCTGAGGTGCTTGATAATACTCATGTGGATGCTCAGCGGCTACGGGCCCACACTCAAGTTAGTCAACGGCGGCGTGCACAACCCGTGACACTTGCAAAAGGGGACCTGGTGCTACTCAAAAATAGGATAACCAGCGGCAAATTTCGACTGCCCTACGAAAGAAATCCTTGGACTGTTGTTGACGTAAAGGGTACCCGAATCATTGCGACCCGAGGAAGAGAGACAATAACAAGAAATGTGTCATACTTTAAGAAGTTCCAGCAGGCTGTATCCTCACCTGGACATACACCCATGGACCACTCCCCAGAGGCCATGGCAGCGACGGAGGTAAATGGGGGCCCGGGAGCAGAGACATCCCGAGTATGGGGGCACGCTGACGTCCCTGACAGAGCTCCGACTCCGGAGGAAGGGCCTGCTAATGATGCGTCAGAAGAAGGACCCAGTGGTCTCATGGACGATCGAGGCGAGGTGCAGTCTGGTGCCGAGGCGAAGGAGACCCAGGGGCGGGGTCGTTCCCAGTACCGCCTTCGAGAGAATCCTGAGCCGACTCGCAGGTTGCGAGATTATTTCACGTAAGACTGTTCCCATTTGTATTGTTCAATGCTGTTGAGAGTGCGCCAGTAGCTGGTATGGACTGCCAAGACGGCGGGGCGCTGTGCTTGTGAATTGATTATGGTTTGATGTTTGTTGGGGAGGAATGTTGTGTTGTGCCCGTGACGTAACGGGTACGCCACGTTGGGTCATGTGACCCTGTTGTAATAAACGGCGATGCGCGTACGTATAGCCAGTTGTGTGTACGACGGGGCCAGCCATTGAAGCACACTCCAGGCTCCTGTCGTTCTTTAGTGTACAGGCCACCCCACACGTAAATCACCCCCACTGACGAGGTCGCGTGTCCCTGCGACCCCGTCGACACAACAGACACCTAATCCCCCTACTCTGTAGCTATGTTCATATAATGCATGTGTGTTGCATAAAATTACGTACATATCCCGATATGTGAAAATCTACATAAAGTCACTTACGACGAAAGAAAAATGAATGCTTTTTAGAGCCATAACCGGTTTCATTAATAACCGTCCCTTTTTCTACCAATAGTAAGAACACGTTTTTTCTAATTCAGAATATGATGTCCTAAAACAGCAAAAATATTTTGAAGGCTAGTTTTTTCCTGCCTTTAAGAAATTATCATCAGTTTCATATCGTTCCTTTTTCTTATCCACTGCTGCCATCTAGAGTACTTCTCTGTATTTCCAGCTGAGAGCTTTTAACACCACTTGCCGTTCAAAATGTTTTGGAACATAATTTGAGTTTTTGTTAGAAATTGTTATTATTTGTTAGACTTTGGTGCTTATATAGTCCAAGCAAAATGCTAAATGGTGGTCTTTATCAGTGAAAATTCTGTGTTTTATCATTGGATATTTGTAATCTCAATCCAAATTGTGATTTATAAGTTGATTTTGCACATTATTGCTATCTACTTGCCAGTGGGTTAGTAGGTCAAATGGGTGGGCTAGGCTCTCATTACAAGTGCAGCGCTAAATTCCGATCCCTGTGCAAACGCTTGGAATTTCGAGTTGTGTGATAATGGAATTTACTACGTATGGCAAATTTCTTATCCTATTCAGCCTAACTTGTAATGAAGTTCGAAATCGAAGCACTCGCCTTATCTATTTTACATCCTAAGGGCCCAATTTATAGTTTGGGGGACCAGCGCATCCCCTCAAAAGTGGCGTATGTTCCGCCCAGTGTATTTAAAGTGCCTTTGACATCAATACACTCGTAAGACGGTGCATGGGAAATATGGCAGCTTTTGGTGGGTATCCCACATCGGCCAAACTTTAAATAAGTCCACAATATGTACAATTATGACGTGTTCTATGCATAATACTCCATGTTAGCAATGGCAGTTGTGCTGCAGGTCTGGTGTTAAAGCTACAACCTCTGTGGGTAGCTGTCTTACGGCACCACCAAAAATGTTCACAAGAAGGCGCAAGAAATAAAGAAATGGCCTAACAAGATCTTACCCCTAGAGAACAAGCATTGGCAAAGCCAATCGTTCTCTGCAATGCAAGGGCTATTGAGTTTCTCAATGTCAATGTCTTTTAGGCATGTTATGTAACAGCCTAGAATATAAAGTGACATTTATAGTTTTCACATAATATAAATTGGGTAAGTTCATTTTAGTAACCATTCAATAAATACAAGAAAGAAATGTGAGGGTTTGCTTTAGATCTTAGCATTTCATCATTGAGGGCTGCGATGGGAGCAGGGTATGGATTGATTCAATGCAGTCTGAGCTGGCTCCAAGGTTTCCTGGGGGATGTTTGCGGTAGTGCCTATTATGAATGCAGGGGCTGCAGCACTACACCTACATAAATCATAACATGTACACAGAGGCACGCCAGGGCTAGCCTGCTGTTTTGTAAATTACATTAAAAGGGCATGCGATGTGTAATAAACCCTTTTTTTAAATAATATGTTAAAAAACATATGTCGGGATAGTTCAAAACGTGACCACAACAGACACTTTGAAAAGTACTTTCTAATGGTGCAATATTTCTGCCTTCACTTTGTTAAATTTGTAGACATGCTTCTAGTGTTTGTTTTTAAAAACTGAGTATGATGGCCTTACTCGGTCCTCTTCCTAACCCACCTCGAGCCTTGCTTTCCTACTACAGAGCAGTCATTTTCTAATGTGCAAAACCCATTTAGAATTAAATACAAATATAAATAAATAAAGTGCTGGTACAAGCTCATACTTAAAAATTCACACAGATTGAAAACCCTGAACCGTGGTGCATTAGATGTCTGCTTCCAGTAAACTTAGCAACTGGAAGAAACAACGAGCCTGGGTCCAGAAAATGCTACTGTGAAAACTGGTCTCACTTAAGCATGCAAACGCATACAAAAACATACATGTACATATATAAATATGGGAATAGACAGCGGAGGGTGCATTTTTTATTTACTAAGAAGAATTTCTGCTCCCTTGGGGATGGGCGGCTTATGATAAGAAGTATTTGGCCACTCCATCTGGGAGCAATTATGTGTTTACGTTACAGCCATTCAAAGGGGGGCATGTGGGGGCTTGCCTAACTAAGCCTGGTGGGCCGAATAATAGGATAGTCTAGTCGGGGTGGTAGGGGTAATGCAATTAAGAGGGGAGAGAACAATGTACAGATAGGAAAATCCCCAATTTCCTTCTAGCTTCTATGGGATTATTTCTTCAGACATAACACGCATGTTTTCAAATCATTATGGATTTATGTGTATACCCAGTAAGCCTGGTCTTTTATCAGGCCCTTAATCGTAGTACCAACCGCCTCTAGAGAGTTTAAATTTAGAGTTTAAATTTATTTGATTTAGTTCTCATCTGAGAACAACAAATATTTAAAGATTAAAATTACATTTTGGTAATAAAATTATCGCTCTAATACAAATTTAAATATGATTTAAAAAAATTGTACATATTAATACACACAAATTCGTTAGGTGGTGCCTTGCAGAGAGAAATCAAATTCTGAACACAGTTAATTTTACACTTTGTTCTGATTGGTTTTAGAAATCTCTTTCTAGCTTCTACGACAGTCTCGTTTGGGCAAACAAATAATACGTGTTCTAGATCTTGCACCCCGCCTTTACATAAATCACAGAGATTAGACCCTTTTTCTTTTGGATACCACTTAGAAGTAAATGATTTCAGAGGCAGTATCCCAAGACGGAGTAATATAATTCTTCGCCTGACTCCGTGATTTAAGTTAAAAAAATATACTGTTGCGTTTTCTTAAATACAATAGTTTCCGCATATTGTTTGTACATTGGTAGTTCGGAGCAATGTTGGATATCAAGATCCATACTTAACCTTGGTGTTAGATGTTTTAAAAAAGTTTCAAATGTGCTGGTGTCCAAGATTTCAACATGCCAAGAGTAACATTTGATAATTTAAAAGCGATAGATACGTTTCTACAAAATACATACTTCGGCGATTCTTGCTCAAATGTCTCAATTTTTAGCAAGGATCGTAGAGTTCCTTGATCCGCGTGAACCAAATTGTATGCCCATCTTATTATGTTAGTGATCCCTCTTGCGAAAGAGCTGACTAATGATAATTCGAGCCGAAGAGCTTGTACCGGCACAGCTTGTGACGTCTTGGTCAGTTTCCGGAGGACTTTCCCTTCTTTCAGGTCGAGTTGTTTCCATTGATTTATTGGAATATATTCTATTGCATATGATAATACCGAGGGAATCTTTGAGCTATATACTTGTAAAAGAGAGGAGAAGTGTCTTTGCCCAGTGGAGGAATAAAGTCGTTGGAGAGTCCCTAAATGGACATCGGCTTTTCGGCCCATGTTTTGCAAGTGGGGCAGATTGTGCAAAGATTGAGAAAAAATTCTCCCAAGATATGTATATTCTTTTACAATTTCCAGCGGTTTTCCCCCTAAAGACCAGTTGTACTTGACATAACTCTTCCTTCCTGTAAACGGGACGATTTTTGTTTTAGTGACGTTAGGTATTAAATAGTTTTCTTCTGTATATTTAGTGAGTGCCTGCAAATTTCTTTGAAGACCGAATGGAGTCAGATCCAAAATTACAACATCATCTGCATACATCATAGAATGAATTTTAAAAGCTGCAATTTTAGGTGGGAAATTATTAACCTGATTGAGTCTTTCCGGCAAGTCACTGAGGTATAGAGAGAACAGTAAGGGAGCTAGGAGGCACCCTTGCCGCAGGCCGTTAGGTGTAGGTATTGGGCGGGTGAGACCCTTCTCCCTCCCCATTTGGACTTGACACCATGTCCCAGAGTACAATGATATTATTAGATGGAGGAGATTATCTGGGATTCCCATTTTTTGGAGTTTTTTCCAAAGCTTATCTCTGTCTACCCTGTCAAATGCAGTCGAAAAATCGACAAAGACTGCATACACTACCTGTGACTTATTGATGACGTATTTTTCCATTATTGTTTGCAGTACTGCGATATTGTCTATAACCGAGTGTTTTGATCTAAACCCGGCTTGGTTAACCGGAATAGAACCAGTTGAAAATGCCCACTCTTTGAGATGGTCTAAAACAGCTGCCGCAAATATCTTCCCAGTAGCGTCCAGGAGAGCTATCTGCCGATAATTACAGGGGAGCAGCCTGGAGCCCTTCTTGTGGATTGGAATTACGATGCTCCCCTTCCAGGATTTTGGAATTTCCCCTGTTCCAAATATGTAGCAGAAAAGGCATGCTAGGATCTTGCTCCATTCTTTAGGGTTGTTTTTTAGGACCTTAATAGGAATTTGATCAGGACCCATTGCAGCCGACGTTCTTGCCTTTTTATATAATATTCAATTTGGAGAGAAGATGGGGCCTCATTATATGTACTTTTTTCCTTTCCTCCCTTACATTGTGTTAGAGTCTCGCTTTCAGTCTCATCATTTATTTTGTATAAGTTGGTTATATATATTTCCCATTCTGATGGCGGTACTGGATTTGCTTGTAATGATTTTTTTGTACCCGTTTCTAACGCTATTATATTCCAGTAGGAACGTTTGTCCTTTTGTTTTGCTGCTATCTGAAGGTCCACCCATTTTTTGTCCTGTGTCATTTTTTGTATTTTATCTTTATCTCTTCTGCGACGATTTTTTAATTTATTGATTTCATGTTTTCTTATTTCAGAGAATTGCAAAAATTGTGCCCTTATTAGTTTGTTTAATTCCGTTGCCTTTATATCTGGGTTCCGTCTTTTGTTTTTTTGCATTTTTGTCGTTCGTTGATTTGAATTTTCCTGCAACAGTTGTACCAGTTTATTGACCACAGCCTCAAAGTTTTTTATTGGATTCGTAGAGTGAATAGTTTTTAATGGGCTTGACTTCCGAATTAATTGCATGATTTTATCGAATGATCTAGGATTCCATGATAGCTGCCCCTGGACTGGGTTTACCAGTACTGTACTTTGTAAATCCATGATATGCACCGGAGATGTTGGTTTCAGGCATAAATCTGTTGATAAGCGTAATATTGCATGATCACTTCCTGTCTCAAACTTGATGTTTAATTGTAGGCTGAGCCAAATAGATCTAGACTACAAATCATGTAGTCAAGAATTGAGGCATTACGGCTACCCTTTCTTGTATAGGAAGCCGGAATGTCTCCCTCTGTGTTGCCATTTAATATTACTCCATTCATGATCGGGAGTGTTGATAATAACATTTTCCCTCTCTTATCAGCTTTGTTTCCTATAGGAAATTGTGGGATAGGTATTGCCAGAGCTTCTTCCTTTTCTACGGACTCCCATTTTTCCAGTAGGTCGTTAGATATTTGCCCGTTAAAGTCACCTGTTAGAAAAATTGACGGGAAATCATGATCTTCTACCACCTTTTCGAGACCCTCAAAAATGTCTAACGCTAATGCGTCCATTTTAGCTCCCGGAGGAATATAGACATTAAAAATGAGCAGTTTGTTTGAGCTTTTGCTCAGGCCAGTCCCAGATTTGATCTTAATGCATTGAATATTCTTTAAGCTCATTGGGATGATTTCTTGATCCCAATAATATTCTTCAGATAGAAGAATTGCTATCCCTCCTTTTGCGTGCCCATAGGCAACCGGTTCTGCTGGAATGTCATATACAAAATAGTCAAGGTGGTCAAAGGTTGTGGTTGCCCAGGTTTCTTGTAAAACCACTATCCCTGGACTATCTTGCGTAATTATTGCCAATTTTTCCTGGGTTTTTCCTGCAATGTTCCAGGAAGAGATGGTCAAACAATTGCTAAAAGGGCGCTTGTTTTCCTGTCCCTGTTTTTTGCTGTTAAGATTCTCTGCGATCCATGCCCATGTATTTACAGTGGCTATATTTTCCTTCTTTGGAGTATTTTTGGTCCAGCTTCTCCTTACACCGTTCGTAATTGAGACTGATATATTTTCTTTATAAAGATTTAAAGGATTATTGATACCATTTTGACTTTTGTGTACGTGCTGATTTGCAATTGTAACTATTTCTTCTGATTTTCCATTTGTACTTTTTACTGGAGCCACATCGAATCCACATTTGTGTAGAGTCTCGCTTTCTTTTAGTATAATACCCGGAATTATTGGAGACCAAAATTCTACGACAGCTGTCGTGGTTTTCGTTCTTTCTGGAAAAGATACTAATTTTATTTCATTTCTTGCTAGTAATTGTAATGGTTGTATCCTTTGGAGTAGATTTGTTATTCTTTCTCGATTTAAGGGATCTTCACCCAAGGGAAATAGGTCCGTAATTTCCACACTGCATGCTAGGTTCTTCTGTGGTTTAGTAAACGTCTTCCCTGGCGATAGGTCTTGTGATTGCATTTCCTTTTGTACCCACGTTTCTCTTTCAGTCTTTATTGAGACAAAACTTGGGGTGATGGGGTTAAGGAGAATGGAATTTGCCCTTTGCTTTTTAAATGAAGAAATCAGTTCCCTTTCTTCCGTAATAGGTTTAGTTTCTTTACCTTCCTCTTTTTCTGTGGTCGTAAAATCGAGTGGTGGAGTTTCCAGGAACCTTGTTTTTTTTGGACCTTCTGTTTAGCAAACCTTCTTGTTGCCCTTTTCTTTACTCGTTTCCGGTTGTTTTTGTTTGATCTCCTCTTTTTATTGTTGTTTCTAGGACAGGGAGACTACGGACGTATTTAATAAGTTTTCTATTACTTTTTGTTTGGGCACCAGTGTAGTAATCACTTTTGATGAGGTTTTCGATTTTTGTTTATTAAAGATTGGGTAATATGCAGTGCTCGGAAGTTTAGTTTTAGTCTCGTTTGGGTCCTTAAAGAGTTTTCTAAGAGAATAAGTTTGTTTATATATATTTGTTTCCTTCTTTACTTTTTGATTACTCCGACCTGTTTGGGTTGCAGTTTCTTTCGTTAACATAGAGTCTACTACTGTTGGTAAGGAGGCTTTTGATGTGAGGAAATTTTCCTCTACTTGTTCTTCTTGTTTTTCTCCAGGTGATAGTAATTTTAGTTGTTGTTTCCTCCTATTTTTTTCTACTAGATATTTTAGCATTCCTATTTGAGTGTCCAACATCTGGTCTGAATTTTCCAAAATGTTCCCTAGATGGGAGAGAACTGATTCCAAAATTCTTTGAAGTGTGACTAGGGCTTTGGACATCAATATATTTTCATTAGAGGGATCAATAGATTTTAAAAATAAGAAATCTGGTGAGTGAGAAAGGGAGTCTTCTGGGTCAAATGGTTTTAGTGGGGTGCTATTCTGGATTTTTGGCTTCTCCTTTTGCGGATCCATGCTGAAAACCAGATCTTTAATGCTTATGTCTGGGCAAGTAATATCGAATTCTGTAATTTTATGATTTTGATGAGCTTCTAATTTTGCTGTTTCTATATTTATAGTTTTGTTATTTGACTCTTCCAAGCTTTTAGAGTTATTGTTTGAGATTTCTTCACGCCCGGTTTGCCCTTGGGTAATGCTGTTAGAGACCACCGGTATCTTTTCATCTTCTTTTGTTAATTCTTTTACTTGATTACATTGTGTTTGCTCCTGCTCCTTTATATTTTGTTTTGTGAAATATTTAATTATTCCGGGGTACGTATCAGTATTTTGAGGACGGGCCATCTTTCCGGCGCTCCTTCTTATAGCTTGTTCTGTTCCTAGTCTTTTCATGAAAATCGTTCGCGATCTCAGTTTTTTATATGCCATACTGCGGCAGAAGTTCTGTCTATATCCCTTGCACACGCAGCCGAAACCAACCGCCTCTACTGACAAGCACAAAAATGAAATGTGGCTTCTAAACTTAAAGTGAGAAATATTGAAGTTGAAATTTTAGCAACACGCTCAAGAAATGCAGTGTTGTGATGGGTTCTAGTATCGAATTGCTTCCACAGTACTATGTAATACAGGCGGTTAGCTGTACACTGATGGACGTTTATGTATCTTTAGATGACATCGTGGTACCATGCACCACATCAGAGGGTCATGTATTCCATGATGCGAGGTTGCACTGATAATATAGCACATAGCACAAATACACTTATGTATAGGCACTTAAGCAAATGTTGGCAATGTTGCCCCCTCTGAAGGGTGCTCACCTTATTAAACTGTGGGTGGCGTTTGCATTTGCAAGATTCCCACAAAACACCAAAGCGTGCGTTCAAACGCAAACTTCATCTTTACTAAAATACTGACCATTGCAATTCAAATTGCCCAGGGCTGGAGGCGGGGAAACTGAATGTTCCCCTTTTCTGCTGCAAAATATTACTCAAGTGTTTCCACTTGTAGGAGCGTAATATTTTTACATAAATTCAACAAGAGGACAAAAAGGAAACAAATACAAAACTAGCTAGGACCTGAAAATGATAACCATACTCGAATAGAGATAGGTGTAGTGAGCTGTGCCCAGCATGACAATAGGCTGCTTATGATTACAGCGCATTTAAAGTCGTTCGTCACACCCTCCCTACACCGCACTCCCCAGAGCGCCCACACCACTGAATCGCATATAGGAAGCCAGAAATTTGCTTTCAGGGTGCCTTTTCAGCTGCTTTTTGCCCATCGTCCCACTTGTGTACGTGTATGTGTGTGCAGTGGGGTGGACAGAATCCCAAATGATTCCCATAATCCAAGAAGTGCGACTTTAAAATACATGGCTCAAAATATAAAAGAAACTAGATTGTGAGAAAACCTTTTCCCTTTCGACGACCTCCAGTTTTACAGGATATTTGGGATACAATTTTTTTTTTTTTTTTTTTTTTACAAAGGACTACTCTAAGAAGAAATATTATGTGCCATTGATCTAATGCTCACAATTCAAAAATGCACCTATAGTTTTTTTTAAACCCAGCAACAATCGAGGCCAAATTTCTCCACGCCAAAACTTATTTCTACTACCTGAAAGGAGTAAAATTTTGGGAAACGCAGTGTAAACAAGATTTGACAGGACGGGGACACGACAACGACATGTTTTCATTGCTTTTCAATGGGGCAGGGAGGCATTCTTTCGGCAAAGCAGCACTTTGTCTATCGCATATAACATTTCTTTTTTCCCGATGCCATATACCATCATTACCCCTGTAAATTCACATTTTGAAAAGCAACTGTTCTAGCAGGGTCAACGAAGAAATACATTGTGTGCGAGCAGGAACAAGGGGGGGTTTGGGGATGGAACAGGCAACCTCAGAAAACAGCACATGTGGCAAGATAAGGACAAGATTTACAGGGCTGTTTACAGAAACAGCGCTAGGAGCAAGCACTTGTGTGAAGTGCTCAAAATCAATTAATAAAGTTGTTCCAAAAACAGTTGCTTTGCTAGGAGTTGTAAATGGATAGTAGAAATTGGTCTCTGCTCTCAAGGAAGCTACACCCAGGAAGAGGTATGAAGCATGCAAGCTGTGGACAAATGGGCAGAAATAATAAGAGAGCGATGATGGATCCAGCAAATGGGAAGCCTATCAGCGGCCTGAAGCACACAAAGTATATACAACATGTCTCTTCGAGACAGCGCATGCGCTGTCTAGAGCTAAGACCTAAAAAGGAAGAGCCCCTAAAGAAAACTGCAATTTGCCAAAGCCTCTGAAAATCTTTGCACAGAAGATGCACGGGTCTCCCACGGCTCCCTGACATACTAGTGTTTGCAGTGTTGTTCAAATTCAAAGGATGGAGGCCTGTGGTGCTCTAATGTCAAAAAGCCTCTGACCCAACACATGTAAGCCAAATGCCGATTTTGCTTAACCAGCAATGGAGCATTACATGCCGGGGGCAGGTTACAGAACATGGACAGGGTTTGCCCCAGTCTTTGTTACAAAAAAGTGGAAAAATGTGACAAAACAATAGTGAAAACATTGCATTATAAGCCACAAAAATGTGTGGCTTATAAATAATGTTTTTAGTGTAATACAATGTTTAAGAAAAAAAATCTGATCAAGAATAAAAAAAAAGTGGAGCAATTTATTCTACACCATTTAAACCACTTTCATAATAAGAAATGTAGCAAGCTGATTTTGTCTCAGAATTCATTTAATGTTTCACATTCTGGAAGTGGTGATAATGTGTTGGTGCCATTCATTGAGCCAGTCAATCTGTTCTTGTTTGTTGAATATGGGCTGGCGCAAGCCCTGTTTTGTGGTTTAGCTGTGAGCATGTATGGACAGTGATATTGTACTGAGGAACCTAAAACTCTCAGATGTCATTGGAATATGTACTTACTCATGTTACAATGTTCACAGTTGGAGATTTGCCTGCCCTGCTGAAAGGTTTACACTTTTGTCATTGTATATCTTCAAGCCAATTAATGAGCTCTCCTACATCAGTATTTAGCCTATGGCAGTATTCGCATCAACTTATCACGGGCGACAAGTAGAACCTGTATGAAATAGGTGTATAACATCAAATTATGAACCCAAGTTTATGGACCTAGCAATTAAAAATCTGTCACTGTGAAGCTGTTTTGGAGGCTAGTGACTGGGGAGTTATACCGCCAGTTGTCAGAGGAATAATTCAGCTGCCATCAGACAGAGAACATTGCTTGCTGGCCCCTGACCGTAAGGAGGAGTGTGGTCTGCAATCAACTGAGTTTTGTTAGACCTCACATCCTTGGCGTGGTATTCATCCCAAAGTTTTTCCTTCATCCCCTTGCTTTGCTGTACTCGTTTTTGTTGGCATCAGGACTCTGTGCATTTTACCCCCGCTAACTAGTGCTAAAGTGCTTGTGCCTCTCCTTATAACATGGTGAAATTGGCTTACACCTCTTTGGCACATTTAATTTAGTCTCTAGTAAATGGTAATACCTGTACCCATAGCCTGTAGATTAAATGCTACTAATGGGCATAAGCACTCAGTGTGCCACCCACTAAAGTAGCACTGGTCAACATGTCTCAAGCCTACCACTGCAGCCTGTAGTGTAGTTTTAAACTGACATTTCGACCTGGCAAAATAAACCTTTTGCTAGGCCTAAAAATTACTTTTTAGTACTTTTAAGTCATCCCTAAATTAGGCCCTAAAGGCTCATAAGGCAGGGTGTAAGGTATATAAAATGTAGGACATGTGTGTTTAGGAGTTTTGCACTGTCAGGATATGTAAACCTTAAAGTAGTTTTTCACTGTTGTAAGGCCTATCTCTCCCATAGACTAAAACTGGGTAACCTTATTACATTTTTTAAGTGCTAACTTCAGATTGGGAATGTATAGAGAAATTATGTGTTCACTCAAATGAATTGTAATTTAAAATCCTCTTTAATGGTGAAGTTGTATTTAAAGTTACAATTATAAGTTAAATTTGACTGCTTTCTGCCATGGTGATAGAGGGTTATGTGCAAATTTATTTAGTAACTTTTGTGGTTCACCTGAACAAGGATTGTGTTTATTATTTGAGTGGGGCTTCCACCCGTCTCAACTAACTACCCAATGATTTATTGACCATTATGATTGCATTTAAACCTACTTACTGGTTTCAGTGATATGATGGTGATTCTTTTTTAACATGTTATTATTGGTCTTTTAATGTGGTGATCCCTTGACCAGGCCAAAAGGCTTCCTTAATATTTTGAAGTGGTGACCCCTTAAAGCCAATAGGCTTGCCTTATATTTTGATGTGGTGACGCCTTGGCAAAGCCAACAGGTTTCCTTATATTTTGCTGTGGTGCCCCCTGATAAAGCCAATAGGCTTGCCTTATATTATTATTGGGATTACCCCTTGACAAAACCAATAGTCTTGACATATATTGTAATGTGATTACCTCTTGACAAAGCCAATAGGGCTGTTTTATTTAAAATGGCCCCTCCTATGTTGTGATGTTCTATCTGGTATGGGTGGGGGGTATTGTGATTTTGGGGTTTATGACCCTTTAGAGGCCAAATGTGATTTCCGAATGTCACCAAAGGAAAATCCATCTACCAGTTGCATATAGTTGTAACTTAATGTGTAGTATTTAGCAGTGTGTGTAATAAACCCACTGACTAGAGAATCTTTTTTTGAATGTCCAGCAAATTGAAATTACTCGCCCACACCACTTCCCCTGAGTAGGCGTTGGACTGCTCTGCTTTGCCACCCTAAGAGAGTCAAGTGCTTCAATGTGGAGCTTTGTTCCCCCTAAGGAGAAAATTGTGGACATATCACTTGTGCAGGCCTCACATCCTACACAACTAATGACTCAGTTTATTACAAGTGTGGACTACAATCAAGATAAAATTGATAAAAAATCACGTCATGCTCATGGTCTGCAAATGATGTTATAGACCTAAAAGTGTGCAGTTAATGTATCAATTCCTGGTGTGAGTGAACTCTGACAGGGCCGTGGAGGACTGAGGACTACAAGCACAGTGGACGAATGGCGTTCCAGGCCTGAAGTTTGGTGGTTGACAAGCAGGCCTTTTGGATTTTAGGCCATCTTCTTTGACGTCAAACGGTTTCATGCACATGTGATGCATCACATTTTCATTGGCCATTTTGAAGTGGGTAAGAGCAGGATTAACATCAGGGTTATCTGGCGATTGCAGAACAGCTCCGTTTGCAATCTGCTGAATTAAGTTAGAGGGCTTAATGGAATTTGACTGGGGCAGTGCAATGCGATGCACATGGAGGTGCCAATTCCCTGTTTGAGGTAACTGTGCGAATTTGTGATCTCACCAGGGATGATTACAATTTATGCTTTTCAGCAGACAAGAGTGCGTTTCAGTAAGATATAGATATCAGGGCATAGGTAAGGTTACTCAAAGAAAAGAAAGGTACTCAAGGGTTCATAATGTATGGAACTGGCAATTTTTACAAGAATTTAACACCATTTAAGAGCTAAAGTGTGCTTGTTAAATACTTATCCTTGTTCAGGAGGTCGAGTATAAATTACTAGAATAATACCATATGAGAGTATACACAAATCATGCAATTGAAACTCACTTACATTGCACAATTGCTTGCTTATTATTGTAGTAATCTCTGATAATTTTACGTGATTTTTGTGGGCATTATTGCACATTTTTCAAGAGATTGTTGAACACTCTTGTATCATCTCAACATGGCTGCAGCAAGTATGACTCAGACACCACTATTTTTATCTGAAAAGGGTGATTCCGTGCTACCTTGGAAGCAGTGGAAGAAACTGTTTGATTCATATCTTGTTTCTCTAGGTGGTGAGACAAATGTGGCCACCAGAAAACAAGCAGTACTTCTTGATAATATAGGAGTAGAGGGAAGAAATATATATGAATATGTTGATGAATTAACATTGCTTCTGCTGAAAGTGAATCAGGGGACCAGTTTTAAATGTTTGTATTAATGCTGCAGAAACATTTTGGGACGAGAATTAATATTGTACTAGAACATTACTAGTTTTTTTGTCAGAAACCAAGATGAGATGTAGCACTAATCAAAAAATTCAAAACTGTTGCCTAGGAACCCAGATCTTCAAGAGGCGGTGGCGATTTTGGAATGAAACAGAACTCATCTACATGGGTGCATGAATTACGTGATGCAACACACACTTTGGAGTTAGTGAACGAAGTATTGTCTAAGGAGAATTTAGATAGCTGTGTGAGGAAGGTAAAAAGTGAATGCAAGAATCCTCCTTTTAGTAATAATTCAAAGGGGTCACAGTTTAATTGTTACAGATGTGGTAGAGCAAATCATCTTTCTAGCAATCTGGGTTGTTTTCTTAAGAGCGCCACTTGTAAAAAATGTGGTAAAAAGCCATTATGCCAGAGTGTGCAAGAGCTACAGAATACAGGCTGTCAAGAATATGTCTGATGGCATGAAGAAAATGGTTTTAACTGTGAGACGATGGAGGAGTGGATAGTGATACACTAAGCATGCTGGATCGTGAAGTAATTGTAGGAAATAACAATTGGTGGTATTAATACATTCCGTCTCACCATATACCATGGTAGGTGATTAAAATTAGAACAAGTATTTTGGAGAGGGTATGACTAAATTATTACCATCAGATATCAATGCTGTAGGGTATGGTGGAGCTAAGATTGAAGTTTTAGATTACACTATAATCAAAATCTAATTTTGGGATAGAGAAACTGTAGGTAAAGTATATGTTGTCAAACATGGTGACAATTTACTTGGGTTGCATCACCAAGATGGGATGGCATAACTTTGAAACCCAGACAACCAAAAACGAATCTGCTGGCCTCTATTACTGGAACAGTGTTGATATTTTCAGTGAGTTCCTGATGTTTTAAAATGGAATTAGGGCTGTTTAAAGTTATACTATGTGTTCACAAGTTTAGGAAACTGCCTAATATGATGGTTGATCCGCTCAAAGTAAAGCTTCAAGGATTGCTGAAAGATGGGGGTCATTGAAGAAACTGAATGTTCTGAGTGGCTCGCCCCAGGTGTGCAGGCATATAGAGAGGGTTGCAAAAGCATAAGAATGTGTGTGGATCTCAGGGACCTTAACGAACATCTATGTGACTTGCCAACCACTTCCTATTATTTTGGAGGCATTGCCTGCGCTTAGCAGTGTTAAGTTATTCAGCATCATTGATTTAGCATCGGCCTATCACCCTGCATACTGACTCTAGGCATCTTACCTCAATCGTCACCCCTTTGAAAGCATATACATTTCTAAGGAAGCCTTTTGGGTTGTCATATGCCTCTGCATGTTTTCAAAGGGTAATGAAAAGGTAATTAAGGTGATTCTTCAGGTCTTGTTTTCCCAAGAATACATATCGGTATGCGGCATATACGGAGAAGACAGGATTTTCAAGTGTCTCTTGAAGAGCTTCTAGTTGTCAGGTCTCACACTTAAGAAAAATGCATGTAAATTCTGGGATAGGAGGAGAGCTATGTTCTTCTGCTTGTAGAGTACACCTAAAGTGAGTAATAACCAAGCATTTGAGTTCAGCAAATACCAGGGTGGTGATTGAATTTCTTAAGGATGAATTTGATCATGAAGATATTCCCAAGATTATCATCAATGATAAAGCTGTGCAGTTTGTTTCATTGGAAATACAGACGTTTCTGAAGGGTATTCCAACAGAGCATTTAAATACTGCTCTTTATTTCTCTCAAGACAATGACCTGATAGAAAGAAGGAACAGGATAATCAAGGCACGTGTGAAGAGACTGGTATATATTAAGATTGTGCTCAAAGATAATTTTGTGGGAAACCTGGTGGGTTCATAACAATACTCCCAACAGTGTAACATTGAAATCCCTTTCCTTATCTTGAAAGGTAGGATACCTAATTCTAAACTTAACCCAGCTTGGCTGGGTAATAACAACAGCATAAAAGGAGGCAGAATGCTTAATGAAACGGCAATTATCAGGAGAGATTACAAAAAAAGATATAAAGCCTAGTTTGATGACAAGAAATGTAGGAAACCGTTGTTGTGGAGAGTGGGGTATACGGTTCTTGTGAAGAAACTAGGGTTAACCCAAAATGGTGAGTCCAAATATATGGTACTCATTTTTGTAAAGGAGGTAAGCAGGAATGTTGTGGTTCTTGACACAGCTGATGTGTGGAACATGTCTAGGTTGCTGTAGAAGAGTGGGCTTCCATCCTGTCCATGTGCTGCCCAATCACACCAGCAACTTGCCAAAAGCCACCAAGAACCTCAACTGCTGAATCACTGCATGCACTAACACCCTGGCTCCTCTTAAGTGCGACTCAACGGCAAGAGCCCGACCACAGGCCCGTTGGTACACAGAAGAACTCTGGCTGATGAAACGCTACTGCAAGCAACTGTACCGCGAATGGAGGACATGCCAATACACTTCAGATAAAGACATCTTCAAATCAGCCCTAAAATGCAATCATCAGCAGATATGGAACACCAAATGTACAGCTCCTGCAGATTGCATCTACACCGGCACTAACAGCAGAAAATAAATATCTGCCATCATCAAAGATGTCCCTGCGTCTCCTTCCACCTCCAACATCATCACCCCCTCCCAAGACCTTTGGAACAAGTTTCCGGAATTCTTCTGTAACAAAATCACCTCCATATACAGCCACTTCGACCCACAACCAGACCCTGTACTGTAGCTACTCGAATTCCCATCATGGCTGAAGAATGAACCCAGACCTTGTGGCCCACCACCAACACAGACAAAATCACTGCTACCATGAAGACCATCCACTTGGGGGCCCATCTGACATTTGCACCCACCAAAAGACTCCTACCAATCAACAAAGCACTAACACCCATCCTCCACGCCTCCATTGATTCAGCCACATTCCGGTACATCTGGAAACATACCATCATCATGCTGCTGCTCAAGAAGCCAACCACTGACCCAGCCGTGCTTTTCAACTACAGACACATGTCCCTCCTACCACACCCGGCAAAGAAAGAAACTAATCAACTGATGCATCACTGACCACCTCAGCAACCACCAGCCCCTCATCATCATGCAGCCTGGATTCAGGCCCAACCACAGTACAGAAAGAGCACTCATCACCACCACAGACTACATCCGCATGATCCATGACAGGAGACACGTCAGCCCTCATTCTCCAGGATCTCTTTGCAGCATTTGACACTGTCTAACACCCCATTCTCATCATGCGCCTTCATGAGGACCCACTCTCCATTGGATCTGCTCCTTCTTAATGGATAGAACAGAAGCTATCAGCCTTGCACCTTACTCCTTGGTTGTTGTACCTCAAAGTTCATGGCTCAGGCCCATCCTCTGAAACGCATACATAAATCCTCTGGCCGGCGTCATCTGTGCACACAACGTCAACATCCTCTCCTACATCAATGGCATGAAACTCATACTCACTCTCCCGCTCAGATTAGGCCCCCAACACAACCGCCTGCATGACTGAATTCGTTAACTGGATGAAAGTCAACTGTTCCAAGCTCAACACAAACAATACATAAATAGTTATCTTCAGCAAGAACACTTAACCATGGGACTCCAACTGGTGGCCGGCCAAACTCGGGCCCACACCCAGCAGCCATGCCAGGAACCTCGGAATAAATTATCAACACCAAACTGGACCTGACCGCACAAGTCAGCGCAGTCACTGCATCCTGTTTCCACACCCTGAAGATGCTGGAGAAGATCTTCAAATGGCTGCTAAGCAACATGACAAAAAATATCACTTATGCCCTAGTCACCAGCAAGTTGGCCTTCGGGAACACCCTCTACGCCGGGATCACCAAGCAACTCACTAGAAGACTACAAACCATCCAGAGCTTGGCTGGCAGATTCATCCTCAACCTCCCACACAGAACTCACATCACACCAAAACCTCAGGGTGCTCCATTGGCTCCGGATGCACAAAATGTCACAGTTCAACCTCCTCACAAACATATTCAAGGCAATAAACATGCTAGCCCCCACCTACCTGAACAATTGCATCTTCTTCCAGCTACCACCCAGACACTTCTGCTCCAAAGTACTCCTACTCGCACGCATCCCACGCATAACAAAATGGATCAGGAGAATGGGCATTCTCTTACAGCTTGTACAGTGTGGCATGGCCTCCCACTCCACATCAGAGCCTCCTCCTCTCTTCTTGAATTCTGCAAGAAGCTGAACACCTGGCCCTTCAATTAACCAACCTATCATAGGCAGGGCTAAGCCAACATGCGTGCTCAGTTGCAGGATACCCTAACAGGCAATAGTGCGCTGTACAAATACACATTGATGGATAGCATCCAAATACTGCACAAGTGACACACGTTCCCACTGGCTAAGCCATATCATAGCCTCAAGGTGGAAAAATTCCCAATGAACTACTATGACCCATATGATAGCAGCTAAGTGTGAATTAGTGTACCATTGATGAAATGCTTCCTTCTACACAAGTAAAACATCCCATATCAGCACATCAGATGCTGTTATATCCCGCATAGATGCCCTAATGTAGATCCGTTCGTACATGCCCTAAAATGGACGTATTCATATTTACCCTAATATGGTCATATTCGTACTTGCCCAATTATGGTCATGGCCGCATATGCCCAATTATGGTCACAACTGTACATGTCCTATTATAGTATGATTCCTTATATAGGCATGATCTTTCACCTACATTGGTCCCAGCTAGTACACAGCAAGCTCTGACGGCTGAACGTTATCTATCCTGTGGTTTTGAATGCAGCAGGGTTCTTCCAAACACAGGCCCACACTGTACTCATTAATTATGCATGGCTTTCTAAGAATACAGCACCTGCGTAATGTATGTACAAAGTTCACCCCTGACGTCTTCCTCATGTCCAATACAAACCATGCTGAGGACCGAGACTCTTTAGGGTATAAATACACCACATCTTGCCCCGGTAAGACAGAGGGAACCGAGACTTCCATGCCGACACACTGACCAGAGACCCCGAGGCTCCTGCATGCAGTCGCTCAAGCTGACAGTGGTCTGACACCACCCGGACGGGGGGGTCCAACTCGAGACCAGGACGGGGTCCCACACTCTCTCTATTCAGGTATGGGGGTTCGACTAAATCCTAGGAGGATTCTTGGCTCTTAGCTTCTAAGACCTACACACACATGCTAGGTACACTCGGGTACATCCATGTAGGCATCGTAGGAGTACGCGCACTTGCATAATGCTTTTTATATTCATGTATGTACTCATGATTATCGCAATACGGTAGAACTGTTCTATCCCTTTGCTTTTATCGTACTGCTGATCATATATCTCTGCTATTGTCTGCTGGTTACCGCAGCACATATATTTTACACTAGAATAACAACTGTTCAATAAATACTTATTGAAACGCCCGACTGTTTATTCTGTGTAACTCTCTGAGACAAACCGAATTCGTGAACACGAATGACTGAGCGAAAGGTAGTACATTGTTTCCACGATTCTGAGGGAATCCGGGTTGTCATGTTCTAAGGTTGCCAGAAACTAATCTCTCCCCGATAAGAGGAAACACTAGTGGCACTGCGAGCTAGCTAATGCAAAACTAGGCTAAAATATACGGTGGGGGTGCACGGAGTTAGTCTGCCACCAAGCCCGCAGTATATGTTATCCAAACGCGCAGGTCCTGCAGGAGTACTATAGGAGCTACATGACATGGCGCCCAACGTTGGTTTGGTACTTATTTAACAGTAGAATCTGAGTAGTTCAGTCGTGCTATTCTCAGAGAACCTACTCACAAAACCCCAGAGACGTCTGGAGTGGGTGGGCACAAAATCCGCCGCAGCTGAGTAGTACGAGAATACTATTTATTGGCTGTTGGTTACTCAAGCTTGAAGGACATTTAGTTCCTACAATTGTGCATTTACACCTTATCTTAAAAACTCTTTAATCTCCCTTCTTCCAATTAAAAATGGTGGACGAAACAAGCGCAACAGGGAGAGTTACAACAAACCTCTTTGGTTTAGAAGAAGACCCTGAAGAAGCAATACAAATTGCACCAAATTTCAGAAGGGCATTCACCATAAAACTTCTAGAACATGGCTTAAGAGCCATGGGAGGTACAGTAATGTTCGTGATTGAGGCACACAAATCCAATAAAACAGAGGTGTTCTATTCTTGGGTTACATTCCCAGCAGCGAATCCAATTACAAATGTATTTCACTACTACCTAGAAGGTGACACACCAGCGGACTATACTCCTTTTGAAGAAGTAGAGGTTTCGCTTACTTACCAGGAGCATAATTACTGGTTTAAAGGCGCCCTACCCCACGTACGAGGAAGAGCAAGATTAGGCCCGCTCGGAGGAGCAGGAGCCACATGGCCCATATTAGCGGCATACACACCGCATTCTGACATTAACACAATGCCACAGCCAGACTTACTCGTACAACACAGAGATTTAATTAAAATCTACAGAAACCTCACACAATTTGTGATGAGGACTTTAACAGTTCAGCCTGCACCAGCTGCAGCACAAGACACTCCAGTCCAAGGTACAGTTAATAAAATAACTCCACAAACATTACACGCGATAATGGGCAAAATGCCAGCAAAACGCGAACAAATACCATTCTGGATAGCTCAGAAAATAACTCAGCTTGAAGCAGTATTCCCGAATACTACAACCAGTGATAAACACAGAATCCTAACAATCTGCTTGCCCATGAGTCTCACACCACAAGTAGAGGACTGCACCTCTTGAGGTTCAGTCTTTGCTGCCATATATACCAGAACACATGGTATCCCGTCCTTAGCAGTAGTACCTGACGTATTGAAACAGATACAAAATGAGTACGGAGCAGAGCCTGCCCTTAACTTAGGGATGAAGTTGCTAAACAACTTTGAACAGGTCTCAGCCATAATACTAGTTAACATTAAGGGGGAAGCAGCTTCAGTGGCGATCCGCCAACGCCTAAGGGAGTTCAGTCCAGACGACCAACAACACGAACTACCGAAAATAATTGAAACTGCATATGCAGAACTAGGCAGAGACAGTCTGGGTGGGAAAGCATTAAAACCACAACTGGTGGGCAGTCCTGAAAAGGACACTACAAAGCAGACACCTACTTCTTCTAAAAAGAAGTGGGAAAATAAAAAACAACAAAAGTCTAAAGACACCAGATCTCAGTCCAGAGGTAGGTCTCCTCAACAGGAGCCCTCTAAAAAGAGGTATAACCTCAGGAATAGGGATAACATTAAAAAACCTGACAGGTATCAGGATACTGATACTCGTTCCTGTCGTTCCTTTCAGGGTTTATCACGAAACTCCGAGAGGGAAGGACGGTCAAAGGAGCGTGCAAAGTCCAGAGACGCAACACGCTGCGGACTACGCACCTAAAAAAGAAGATAAACAAAAATCAAAACCTCAGTTCAAAAAGAAGAAGGTAGCAGGTCTCAAGATCAGACATGCCCAGAATTCTGAGGACACAGCTTCTGAACGGGGAATGGGCTCTGACGATGCTAGACAGTGCGGCAGAAGTAACGATAGCTCGCCAGAACCTGAAGGAATTTCTGGTGACAGCGGAGTTGAGTGAGTATATCACGGTGGAAACACCTGATACTCGGGTAAGTGTCCCACATAAGTTACATGAGATAACACTCCAGATGGAGGGGGACAAGCCCAGAAAAGTTAAGGGTCTCTTTTGGAAAAATCTGTCATCTGGTTATGACATTCTATTAGCAGAACAAGACTGGCCGCCAGCATTCGTCATGGATTGCCCTAGGGGAGAAACGATAATTTTTCCAGCCTTTTCCGACCTTGTTCCCATTCACCTAAAACATGCATATGCGCAGGAGTGGGCGGTTGCCCTAGCTCCAGCATTGTATAAAAATCATGCTGGTTGAGATGAGGATTCAACCCACCACGTGATCCCGTTAAAAGTTTCCCCAAATGCTCAAAGGCAATACCCAATAAAGCAGGAAGCTAAAAAACAAGTCAGGGAGATTCTAGATCAATTTGAATATCAGGGGGTGATAGAAAATTGCACTTCACCCATGAACAATCCTTTGTTCCCCGTAGCCAAACCTGACAATACATATCGTCTAGTTTTAGATTACAGACATTTAAACACTTGCACAAAGACATTTGCAGTTCAAAATGCACACAGTGCCGCATTAATGAATAACATTGTGCGGAAAAAATACAAAACGACACTTGATAACTCAAATGGATTTTTCTGCCAAAATATAGCGCCTGAAAGCAGGTATCTAACCGCATTCAGTGCGTTAGGGTCATAATGGCAATTCCGCCGACTCCCCCAAGGGTACAAGAATAGCCCGGGGTTGTTCTCAGCAAGGGTAACAGAGTTACTCCAAAATTTGGATGAAGAAGCATTGTCCTATGTGGATGATATTTATCTGATGGACGATGACTTAAAGAGGCACTTGACCAGGGTGAGCACCATTATTATGGGATTCGCCTCTGAGGGCTATAAATTTAATTTTAAAAAATCAAAAATTTCCCACCTGAATGCCCTGTTTTTAGGATACGAGCTGTCAAGTGAGGGAAAAAGCCTGGCAGCTAACTTTTTAGAAAAGTGTGCGCTGCTCCAACCTCCGAAATCATTAAAGAATTTACAATCAATTCTGGGATTCCTAAATTTTGGTCCAACATACATTTTGGATTACGCAGAAAGAGTAAAACCTTTCTACGACTTAATAAAACCTGACTTTTCAGTCAAACAATGGACACAGGAATACACAAATATCCTGCGTTCCCTACTGGAAGACATGATAGCTTCTAAACATTTACAGACACGCGTAAACGCACAGAACTTAGTGATCCGAGTCATAGCGGGTCAATGCGGGTACACTTATTTAACTTTTAATGAAGGTGAAACAGTACCAATCGCATACAAATCACACCTGTACACAAACGCAGAAATGCGTTTCACTTCAACAGAAAAAATCCTGACAGCAGTACAGACCGCTGTAGCAAGAGAAAGAGCTCTGGCTCAGGGAAAGCGCATACTTGTCGTGACCCCAGTACCAGCTTTAGAAGCTGTTACAAAAGCTAGCATTCCAAATGCTAAAGCCTTACATCCAAGATAGATACAATGGGCTAATTCTCTTACTGCAACGGATGTTGAATACAGATTTGATCCAAGTTTAAAAACACAGGCATTCCTGCAATACGAACAAGAATACCCTCTACCAAATTAAATTTTGCCTCTAGATCAGTATGAATACATTAGTTACACTGACGGTTCTGCTTAACCAGCCACAGGAAGCAAGCAAGCTTACAGCGCAGCGTGTGCGATTGTTAAAGGTCGCATGCGTGATGGCAAGTTTCATCCAAGCTGTACAAAAACGCAATCTTTAGGAGACTGCACAGCTCAGTTGGCAGAACTCAAAGCACTTATACTGACACTTATAAATACGGATCACGAATTCCCCACACTTATTGTGTGTGATTCCTTTTACTGTGTACAGTCGTACAATGAATATCTACATCATTGGGAACAAAACGGGTTCAAAGATGCAAAAGGTGGAGCAATTAAGCATAAAATGCTATGGGAACAGGTAGTGGAGTTGAGAAACGAACTACCACGGGCTCACGTGATACATACACTGAGTCATCAGCGTGATGGCGTTCACGTTGAAGGGAATTCATTGGCTGATGAAGCCGCAAAAGGGGCTGTTCGCACAGCCGCAGTAGCTGCACTACTCGTTCAAAGACGAGGGTAGACGGCGAGATAATGGTAGCTGTCAATGCTTCACACAAAGGTAGCACAGCAGTACCTAAAAAATGTCCACTCCAGTACTCCTACAAGTTAGATGCACAAAACATTCCATATGCTCAGATTCCTGGAGTGGGGGATAGAGTAATACCAAATATGGTTCGTAGGCTAGGCTTGATTTTAGCGGCACACGAGGGTTTGGGCTCTGCGCATACAGGCGTTACAGCGACTATTTCTTTATTGAAACAGCGCTACTGGTGGCCAGGGTTAACAAAGCAGACTAAAGACTATGTCTTGAAATGCGATATCTGTCAGCAGATAAAAGGCTCCACCATAACACGCCCGGCTCAGACACCATTACTAAAATCAGACAAACCTCTCGCATGTGCATATTTGGACCACTGCGGACCCTTACAATCTGATGGGTCCAAGAAATATATCATGGTCGCAGTGGATTCCTGCTCTAGATTCCTATGGGTTTGGCCTCAGCGCTCGGCTGACACTCGAACTGTTATAAAAGATTTGCGAGTGTTTATCGGCACATACGCAGTTGGCACGTTACATTCTGAGCGTGGTCCGGCGTTTAGCTCTCAGGCTTACAAAGAGGCCATGGAAGGAATGGGCGTAGCATTGCGGTACTCCTCTCCGTATCATCCCGAGGGAAATTCTGTTGTGGAGAGGAAATACCAAGACTTAAAGCAATCTTTAACAGCTACGGTATTAGGCAAGGGCGGTAGATGGGTCGATCACCTTTATGGGGTACAGCACGCGCTCAATAATCAGCCAAGAAGCTCTCTAGGAGGTGTCACTCCTTACGAGGTCCTATTTGGGACAAGACTGTGGGTACCTGATCTTGATTGTGAAGGCACAGTGGCGGATGAAAAACCATTTGATATCCATGATCGTTTGGCTGTTTTACAGGATCTAAATGAATCCAGGACATAACAAAGTAACGTGCTCCAGAAACAGGCCGCCACTGAGGAAGTCAAGGCAGTAACGGCAAGACCTATCTGGATCCTAGAACTCGGGGATCTAGTCAGAGAGAAGATTGCTGACAAAAAAGAATTTGGGCCATCTTACAGAAAGCCTGTACCGGTCCTTGCAATCCACGGCACAAGAACTGTACTTCTGCCGCCTCTTGCCGGGAAAAAGGAGAAAAGATTTGTCTCAATTGACTTAATCAAACCACACTATGTGGTCGATACTAAACAGTAGGCCTCGTGGACTCCACAGTAGCAGACTCCCTCCTCTCGCTACAATCCAAGGAGTTCAAACAGAAAGACTCATCACGTTTGAAGAGCCACCTGTACTGAATGATGGACTAAGCAACAATGCTATGGAACTTGTTCCACTTCAACAAGAAATTCATCTTCAAAATGAAAATCAACTTAACAACCAAGTTGCAATCAGACCTAATACAGACGTCTATGTGCCTCGACAAGAGAACACAGCGATTTCAACAAATCCCGATGTAATTCCAACAATTGATCGAACTGCTTCTGGCTATTTCATGAACTTTGATACGTTTTCACTGGATCCAAGTGAGCCGGAAACGACGCCAGCCAAGAAATCACTTCAACAGAAACTCAATGACTTTTTGAACTTCTTTAGAAAGACTTACCTGGTGTCGCCTTGGATAGAACTTTGGTATATCACTGGGATTTTATTTTTCATTTTCTGGCTAGGTTTAATAATAACTTTTAGTATGCTTATTAATGGACGATACCTCCAACCAAGCTCTACAGCCCAAAGAGTCAACTTGATTTTAAAACCACACCAGTCTTCACATCGTGAACCCAGAGAGTTGTCTTCAGTGAACATCACAGCAGTTCCTATACCGGACGGTATAGTATGGGACAAGATTGATTATGATATATTAGGTCTGACTGAACTTTCAAAACTAAAACATGTATTTAAAATTTCTTTAAGTGATTTCATTACCTCCAGTACATTTTCTGATGATTGGGACACAAACTGTAAATGCTATGATGTCTGATTTAGAAAAAACTGCAGCATTTCCGAACAATGAAATGTTAGGAGGTACTTCAGACTGATACATTGTACTGTTACCAACATTTTGGTGATCATTTCTTACACAAGTCTATAACACCTAGAAATGTATTTGAATACCACCAGTGGGAACACTGCCCAACACCTCCAAAAGGTAGTTCACAAGCATTTGCACAGAAATTTACATACTTCTCAGGGTTTAACACATCCGACCCAACGTCATTTTATTATAAAATGGAGAAAAATTCAGCTCAGAAAATTATGTTAACAAACACCAAACATATTTACTCTGCATCCTTTCTGAACCAGTTGTCTAAACAGGGTTTCAATCTATGGAAAGACACAATAGAATCCAAATCAATCTGGGGTTCTAGGGACTGGCAAGTTCAGGGAATAGAAGCACTTTTTAGAGCATGCATCATTCCGCAGCAGATTTTATTTCTGAACGAAACTGTGCAACAGACAACCTGTCTTGGATTAGCCAAAGGCAAGGAAATGAACACACCGGGGTTTCCAACACCATCACAGATGGGTGGGGGGCAGAACTCAACTACACAAGGGGTAGGATTAGATGCCATTTTTCAGTACAACAGATCAGATGCTGATTGGACAGAATGGCTGGTTTGGCCCATTGACACAAACAAATGTCAACAGAGATTCATGAATAAAACCAGAGGGTTTAGTATCCATAGGCCAGATCCACCCTAGGTACAGAGACAACACCCGGGGGTAGTGACATCCTATAGTGTTGAGAAGGTGTGCCTTGATTGGCTAGAGACCTCAACACTCACAGAAGTAAAGCACCACTTGACCTTACTAACACCTGTCATGGATCTTAGAGATTTTCTACTAGGACCCAGGAAACAACGTCAGAAACGTTTCATATATGCAGGCCTTTATGCCTACTATAATGAAAACTGGAAAATATCCCAACAAGAGGCCGCAGAGAGGATACGGGAAATAGACCGTATTAACTTAGAGAAGGCATTAGCTGTAGTGGATAATGGGTTAACAACTTTGACCTCCAGGATTTACTCCTTAGGCAACATTGTGTCTTCGGCAATCGACATACTAGAACAAGATTTGGCCTTGTTACAGCACAGGCAATCTCAACTACGTTCTATTATGATGTTAAGCTGGACGCTGCAATCTTTGCGTGCAGGCTATGTGCCATGGCGTTTTATAAACACCACGTCTCTGTTTTCAGAATACAATCTAACTGATAAACAGACAGAAATGGCACAAAGGGGAGCCAAATATACAATGCTGCGTATTGAGAAACTGGAAAGGTTACCATTCACCGTAGCTGAATCACCATCAACAGAATGGCTCATTCATGGCCAAATCACTCTGCCGGTCACTACGTTTCAGTTTCAATATTGCCTGGAGCAAAGGCAGGCAGGCAAATATGTAGAAATGGGTAAGGGATACATCAAGGAAACTTGGGAGTTACCATATAGATACCGATGCCGGAATGGGGATCGAGAAGTGTATCTGAGTGGTACTAACTGCAAGAACGCTTTGAGCGGTTCTCACATGTGTCAGGATATTTCTCTACACGGAGCCTGCAGTGGTTCAGTGGCGAACTTATCTTGTCACATGTCAGGGACCCCAGCGGCCATGATCACGCCGGTTTTCCAGCTGCTCTCGAATGGGAGTTACTTAATGCTAAATGATAAAGGTTGTTGTGGGATGCTTCCGGGCGTCGCATATCTAGTAACTGTTAACTCCAGGGTTACTTGCTGTATGCAAGTATTGTTTCTGCCACTGAACACAGTCAGGGAGGCGCCGTCATGGCCTTCGCTGAATGTTTCTTTTATACAGTTTGATACTCTGAGCGGATTGAAAGCCATGCTTTTACAGCAACTCGTGCCCTTAACCTCCGCTCGAGAAACCTATGAACTTCAAGTTGCAAGGACCTCGACCGAGATACAGGCACTCATACGTACAAACTGCCCCATTCATTTCGCAGAAATGGTGGGACGTATCTTCAATATGTCTGATACGAGCGGAATTGTACACCTATTTAAGACCATAGGGTCCGGACTGTTAAGCACCTTTCAGACAGTCCTCGGAGTAATCCCAAATTTTATACACTCCGTATTGGAAAGCGTATTTGGAGGATTCCCGCTGATCCTGTTCCTAATCGCAGGAATCCTGATTGTAATATTGCTGCTGCGCAATGGACGTCCCACTTCCCGAGGGAATGGTGAACAAGCTCCTGGAGCGGAAATACCGTGAACGCATGGTACAACTTCTGGGCATTTCTTGCCTACGAGAACTCAATGCCTCCTGGTTTCTATCATTTAGACCAGTCTGGATAGACTGCATCTTACCTGTGCTTCGATGCCTGTTCTGCGGAGAAGAATGCACGTTGGATCTTTGTCTAACTTTTCCATCCGATGCGCCTCCGGACACAGATGCAATGCTGGACCCCATAAAGGCCCATGCTCTGCGTTGTCCCCAGCGGCTTCCAATTCTGATGAATGCATTCCTGGAGAATCCACAGGTGCCGTTCGCTCCTGTTGGGTTAGGTGACTCCTCCACAGGCATCCAGGTTACAACTGCCGCACAAGCTGCCGCAGCACCGACTGTTGGCAGTACTACATTCCATCTATGTGCGATTGACGTTCTCTGTGAGGCGTTGGATTTGTCATCTACAGCAGCTGACACCGATAATATTGAGCTTCCCAGCCAGGACGCCTAATCTTGAATATATGGACACTTTCGCTTGAGAAAAGTATGGCCTTCTCCTGCTTATGGTAATACAACTTCTATAGAGAGACAATGTTGACTTTTAAGTGGCAACTAGAAAAAGCTCAATACACACATTTTTTTTTAAGCACCAACATTTTTTAACGATTTTTTAGAACCATGTTTTTACTTGCTTTTAAAAATGTTTTTAAATTGTCCAGATTTTAAGTATGGTCATTTATTATCCAGTTCGGAAGTGGAGTGGGTGTTATATCCCGCATAGATGCCCTAATGTAGATCCGTTCGTACATGCCCTAAAATGGACGTATTCATATTTACCCTAATATGGTCATATTCGTACTTGCCCAATTATGGTCATGGCTGCATATGCCCAATTATGGTCACAACTGTACATGTCCTATTATAGTATGATTCCTTATATAGGCATGATCTTTCATCTACATTGGTCCCAGCTAGTACACAATGAGCTCTGAGGGCTGAACGTTATCTATCTTGTGGTTTTGAATGCAGCAGGGTTCTTCCAAACACAGGCCCACACTGTACTCATTAATTATGCATGGCTTTCTAAGAATACAGCACCAGCGTAATGTATGTACAAAGTTCACCCCTGACGTCTTCCTCATGTCCAATACAAACCATACTGAGGACCGAGACTCTTTAGGGTATAAATACACCACATCTTGCCCCGGTAAGACAGAGGGAACCGAGACTTCCATGCCGACACACTGACCAGAGACGCTGAGGTTCCTGCATGCAGTCGCTCAAGCTGACAGTGGTCTGACACCACCCGGACGGGGGGGTCCAACTCGAGACCAGGACGGGGTCTCACACTCTCTCTATTCAGGTATGGGGGTTCGACTAAATCCTAGGAGGATTCTTGGCTCTTAGCTTCTAAGACCTACACACATATGCTAGGTACACTCAGGTACATCTAGGTAGGCATCGTAGGAGTACGCGCACTTGCATAATGCTTTTTATATTCATGTATGTACTCATGATTATCGCAATATGGTAGAACTGTTCTATCCCTTTGCTTTTATCGAATAGCTGATCATATATCTCTGCTATTGTCTGCTGGTTACCGCAGCACATATATTTTACACTAGAATAACAACTGTTCAATAAATGCTTATTGAAACGCCGACTGTTTATTCTGTGTAACTCTCTGAGACAAACCGAATAAGTGAGCACGAATGACTGAGCGAAAGGTAGTACATTGTTTCCACGATTCTGAGGGAATCAGGGTTGTCATGTTCTAAGGTTGCCAGAAACTAATCTCTCCCCGATAAGAGGAGACACTAGTGGCACTGCGAGCTAGCTAATGCAAATCTAGGCTAACATATACGGTGGGGGTGCACGGAGTTAGTCTGCCACCAAGCCCGCAGTATATGTTATCCAAACGCGTAGGTCCTGCAGGGGTACTATAGGAGCTACACGACAATGCGAAATAAAATGGATTAAACAAAGAGGCACGCATATCAACAGTCCAACTGACACGGTATGTGACAGTGCGATGCCCTGCATTGCACGCAACAATAGCACAGTATTAAAGGTAATTGTTCATCATCACTGCATTGGATAGAGTATGTCCTACAAGGGGACTAATGCCAAAACTCGCAGCCCTTCCACGCAACCATGAGCAACCCTTCCGCATAACCGCCATCAAAACCTACTGAGGCCTTCATACGCACACCATCACAATTAAGCACTCATCCTGCCTACATCCTGATGATGCGACAATGTGTTCAGCACCAAAGCCTACACTTGCAAAGCATTAGCCACCTGACTTTGCCATTTGTGGGTGCATCTGAGGATGATTGAGCACATTTAAATGATATTATTGGTGGTCACCACCTCCTCTCCTCCACCATTGGCTGAGATTGGTAGACTGTATGTCAGGTTCAGTGCATGTGCGGTTGAGGTGAGGACATAGGAACAGCTTTGTCAGTGCCAAAGGCAAGAACATGAAGTGCTCTCAAAGCTGTTAATCATACTGTCCCTTTATCTGCTCTTACAAGCACACTGTGAACGTGGGTGGATAGCACAACAAAAAATTGTCCGTCTATGCACACAGGATATAAAACAACAACCTCATATCCATTAGGGCTGCTCCAGCTCTGCTCCAATTTAGGAAAGAGTTTAATACACAACTCTTTAATGCAGCAACAGTCAACAGACCAGCTTCCTCTCAAATCACTTGTTGTCTATATCATTGCCTTTGACTCTGTACAGCACTCTGCTTCCTTTGGCTAGGTTTGCTCTATATAAGTGCCACATACAATCATACATGACATTGAGGGTGACGGCTCAGTCACCTAAGGCCACACATACATTCCAGTTACTTCAGTAATGTCTGGTGAGATTCATCTGGTTTACGCCCAGCACACATTAACGGATTAGCTGGTACTGATCCATTTTTCTATTTCTACCCAACTATCTAATATGCGTACAATGCAGAGCCACCCTTGTTTGTATGGTTAAAGTATTCTATATGTTTGCTCCTCAACCATGTTAAAGCTAATATAGTATCTCTGTAAACTGGATCGAAGAAACTTAATTTTACTAATGCAACCTTTTTTGTTTTTCAGTCATAGATGAAGAATGGCAGAAAACTCAGTGCATGCCTAGGGAAACCTGTGTGGATGTTGCTAAAGATTTGGGCACAAGCACCAGCATGTTCTTCAAGCCACCTTGCGTGTCTGTGTTCAGATGTGGAGGCTGCTGCAATGAAGAGAGTCTAACCTGCTTTAACACAAGTACATCATATGTCTCAAAAACGGTAATTTGTCACATTTTTTGACATCCTGCTCACTGTTGTAGAATAAAAGATGCAAACCTTTTCAAACTGGTTTCTCCCGATGTTAAGCATGTGCTATGCAAGCAGGAGCCATGATTCCAAATGAAAACATTGTTTTTTCACATAATATATGTTTTAGAAGCAAAACATTGAAATAACGTAAATGGGTTTAGGCATTTGGCAGGAAAGTAGATAAGTGACAGGAGTGCATGAAATGAAATGAAAGAGATTTTTATAAAGCGCATGGCTACCCGGAAGCATCCCAGCGCTGCGGAAGTGGCCAGAGGACAGATGGGTTTACGGGAACAGCCAGGTCTTCAAATGTTTGCGAAATATCAAGTGGTTTGTTTCCTTACGAATAGTGAGAGGAAGGGAATTCCAAAGTTTGGAGGCATTATAGGAGAAGAGGCGGCCACCCGTCCGTGTCCTCTTGATTCTTGGGGTGTCGGCTAGGGAGAGATCATCTGAACGTAGATTTCTATTGGCTTTGTATGGTTTAATCAGGTTTTTTAAAATAGAAGGACCCTTGCCCTGAAAGATTTTGTGCGTAATGCAAAGGGCTTTAAAATGGATTCTTTCCTGTACCGGGAGCCAGTGAAGTGATCTCAAGGCAGGTTTGGCAGAGCATCGGATTTTTGTGCCCGTGAGAAGTCTTGCTGCCGAATTCTGAACCACCTGTAGCTTAGTGATAACTGATTTGGGAGCTCCTAAATAGAGGGCATTACCGTAATCTAATCTGGATAGAATAAGTGCCTGAATTAGGAGCTTTCTAGAGGGGCCAGGTAAAAGAGGCAGTATTTTTCTCGAGGTTCGGAGCAGACCATAGCAAACAGCGGCGGTTTTCCTAGCTTGTGTTCTAAAAGTAAGGTCCTGGTCCAGCCAGATGCCCAGGCTCTTTATCTCTTTTTTGGCAAAGGTGCTGGTCCCATGCAGGTCGGCCACATAGAATTGGGGTGGAATATTGATTGATCGCCCAGCAATAAGAGCTCTGTTTTTTCGCCATTAAGTTTGAGGTGTGCTCTGTTCATCCAATGAGTCACTTCTTTGAGACAGGAGCATAAGTCTACCGAGGACTGTTCCACCTGATTCAATGTTACGATTAATTGGGTGTCATCTGCGTAGGTGACCATTTTAATTCCAAATGGAGTTACAATTTCTGCCAATGGGGACATGTACACATTAAAGTGTAGGGCTCAAGGATGAGCCCTGGGGAACCCCACAGCGGAGTGGTACTGGTTGGGACCGGATGTTGTCTTCAAATACTTGAAAGGTTCTATTTTCCAGAAATGATTTCAGCCAGGCTAAAGCCGATCCTGTCACTCCTACTCTTTTAAGGCGGCGTACCAGAGTGCAATGGTTTACCGTATCGAAGGCTGCACTTAGGTCCAGAAGGATAATGGCCGCGGATCCCCCCGAGTCAAGAATCCTTCTAGCCTCCTCTACCACCGCAATCATTGCAGTCTCCGTACCCTGGCCAGGGCGGAAACCCGTCTGGGAGGCGTGGAGGAGTCCAGCGGACTCAAGGTGAGCAGAGAGTTGACGGTTTACATATTTCTCTGCCACCTTGCTAATTCCCGGTAGTAGGGAGATGGGACGATAGTTGCTCATCTCTGTCGGATCCAGATGGGGTTTCTTCAGAAGTGCCCTTACCATGGCCTTTTTCCAATCCAGAGGGACTATGCCCAATGTTAAAGAGGCATTAATTAAATTAGTGATGGAAGAGTTAATGATAGGTGTTGCTGACTTTAGTATGTTAAATGGGGCGGGGTCAAGCGGAGACCCACTCTTGACCGAGTCTAGGATAGGGGAAAGAAGTTCCTCTGTCAGAGGGACATAGGAATTTAGACAATGGGCACTACTCTGTGGTTCTGAGTTATGAGGCTCAGAACAGTGTTCCTTGGTATTAAGTGGGAAGTTTTTTAAAATATTTTGAATTTTGATGGAGAAGAATTCTGCTAATTCGTCACATCGGTGGCCAAAAGGGTCAGGGGCTGAAGGTGGATCCGGGACTTTCAGGAGCTTTTTAACAATACGAAATGTTTCTCTAGAGGAATTGGAAGAGGATCGAATTTTTTCTTCGTAGTAGGCAGCCTGTGTTGTTTTTAATGCCACTTTATAGGTTGTAATAGATGATCTATATTCGGTTTTTTTCTCACTGGCAAAGTCTTTCCTCCATGCTCTTTCTAGTTTCTTACATTGTTGTTTTAATTTGCGAAGTTCCAAGGTAAACCAAGGGGATTTATTGGGTCCACCTTTTTTAATAGGGTTTTTTGGGTAATACTGTGTCTAATGCATTCTCGATCCATACAGAGAACTTTCTGTTTGCTACTGATGGATCGGAATCATATATGGGTTTGGTAGATTCAAGTACACGAGTCCAGTCCTCTGTAACCAGTTTGGACCATTGCCGGGCTTGGGTACGTAAAGCTGGTATGTGAGGGTCAGAGGTAGGTGGGTACCACAAAAACGGGACTAAGAAATGATCTGACCAGGGGACGGGAATAGGTTCCCTCCCTTTTAGTTCTGTTATATTTGAAAAAATAGGGTCCAAAAGATGACCTTTCATGTGTGTAGCTTGGTGATTCTTTAGGTGGAGTTGGTAGGCTGCGAGATCCAGAGCTAATTCGTCAGCCACTTTATCCAATGGATTATCAAAATGAAGATTTAAATCTCCAAGGAGGTTAAAATTGGATGAGACACTAGCCAGAGAGAGGACAGTTTCTAATAGCGAACTGCAGAATTGTCCGTGTACTCCTGGGGGACGGTATAGGAGGATACCAACAAAAGAATTTGCGGGGAAAATTCAATTGAAAAATGAGCGTTTTCACAATCTAGGAGGGGGCTATCCAAGATGCGGCAAATTAGGTGGTCTTTATATATAATTGCTATCCCCCCACCTTTGCCACTTGTTCTATCCAGACGCTGGATCAGGTAGCCAGGGGGAGGGCCTGCACCACGTCAGAATCTGAACTTGGGGATAGCCATGTCTCCGTAAGGAACAGAACATCAAGATCTGTGTCCTGTAGAAGCATGGAAATTTCCAGTGAGTGTTTTGGTAAGGATCTGCAATTCAGCAGAGCCATATTAAACACCTTCCCTGCCACCTGTTGGATTGTCTTTAATGGAAATTCATATAGGCAGTGAGTGCACTTATCTTGTAGTTTCTCAGTGGAGATAGGGTGGGAGCATAGTTGCTTTGATGTTTGCCTTATGAGAAATATTTTTTCTCTGGAGTATTGGAGGGGGGCTGAGAGCGTAGGTGCAGGGGGACTGGGCCCTGTGCCCGATCTTGCGCGGACGAGCGCAGACGGGCTTGCCTTTGGCGCGCCAGCGGCGCGCCAGCGGCGCGCCCGCTGCGCGCCCGCTGCGCGCGTCCGCTGCGCGTCGAGGCTGGCATTGGTTTTATATGGTAGCGGTTGTGTCAGCTAGACCGCTAACCGCCCCAATCACCGTTGCAGCACTTCCGGTTTGTGTCAGCCTTCCCTCCACTCAATCGGAACACTCCGTGGTGGACCGGGGAAGACACAAACCTGGTGCAAGTGCAATGGTTGAGTAGGTGAGTGTGGGCCACTATACAATAGAATTTCTTTTGTTTTTAAAAATGAGGACGAGTTAAAAATAGAAACGAGGTTAAAAGCAATTAAAATTGACAGTGCAGTGCAGTCCGTATACGGTAAGTCGGGAGCCCTTATCCAGGCGCTCCTTCCCTTGTTCTAAATCCCGGTCAATATCCTCTAGCGCGTCCGCTGCGCGTCGAGGCGGGCATCGGTTTTATATGGTAACGGTTGTGTCAGCTAGACCGCTAACCGCCCCAATCACCGTTGCAGCACTTCCGGTTTGTGTCAGCCTTCCCTCCACTCAATTGGAACACTCCGTGGTGGACCGGGGAAGACACAAACCTGGTGCAAGTGCAATGGTTGAGTAGGTGAGTGTGGGCCACTATACAATAGAATTTCTTTTGTTTTTAAAAATGAGGACGAGTTAAAAATAGAAACGAGGTTAAAAGCAATTAAAATTGACAGTGCAGTGCAGTCCGTATACGGTAAGTCGGGAGCCCTTATCCAGGCGCTCCTTCCCTTGTTCTAAATCCCGGTCAATATCCTCTAGCGCGTGCAAAGAAGTGCAGGTTCCTAAGTGTTTTCAACACTGGTGCTCCAGGAATTTTACTGTAAGTCCTGAACTCCTTAAAAAAATTTGAGCAGGTATATTTTAGGAAAATCACATCATTCTAGTGGTAGAGGACATTCATACTATTCTGTGGCAGTTTCCACACCTGCCAACGCAGGCCCCTTTGCACCATGGTGCAAGGGTGTCCGCGTTGTAGGAATGATTGTTTTTGTGCAGGAAAAGACACCTTCCTGCACAAAAACAATAAAGGGAGGCGTTTTCCTCTTTCTATGCAGATACAGCAGACATAGAATGAGCAGAAAAACTATGAGAAATCAACCTATTTCTCCTTGTTACGCCCCGTCTGGGGAGGCACACGTTTTTTAACGCATTCCCAGATTTACGCTGCGTTGTAAATCTGGGAATGTGTTAAATACCATGGGTGTTGAGTGGGAACACCAACCACAACACCCATGGCCCACCTCCCCGATGCAGTGTGAGGCAAAACAGAGACTTGCGCTGCGTTGCCCTACACCATATCTATGAGGCCATGAAAAGCCACGCAGGGTGGCTTTTCAAGGCCTTGTAGATATGGCTCTGCACTCTGCGCCGCTGAAACGTCAAAAAAGTGACGTTCCAGTGGCACACAGGGCTTATAAATAAGTCCCTTAGAATTTGGCAGGCAGAGTACTCCACTACAAACGGTGCGCCTGCTCTATTTTGAGTCAGGCGAGCAGCCATGTTTCTATCAGAGGAGCCTCGGCTGAATCTGCCATTGGACACTATTGACCTATCTGCAAAAGGAAGATCAAAGAGCACTTACCAATGGAAACTGTAAAATAATGCTGGAGGACTCAGATGCCCTTATTTGAAAACCAACCTTTTGCTTGAAACTACGTTACTGGGTTAAACAACTGTTCTTCCTTCGGAACAAGTATAGTATACCCCATGCGGATTGTAGTAGGCATTGAAGCATATGGTTGTAAGTCTACGGCCAACAACATTATGCAGTTCTGAAATTATAATTGTGCCTCTCATCTCTACTGCATGCCCTGATTTATGGTTTTTTCTTGCTGACGCCACAGCTTAGGAGAGCGATAGAAAAGGGTGTTGTAAATGGTGGTTGATGGCGAACCAGCACACACTGACAACATCCAGGAGGAATAATGAGACAAAACAACCAGATGGGACTGTTTAAATTAGTGGGTTTTTAAATTTGTTTTTTTAGATAAAATCCCTTTTCAGAGTCACTGTTTCTAATTCATACGTTTCCCTTCAGGTTTTTGAGATTTCAGTTCCATTTATGCAAGCAGAACCTGTGATTGTAAAAATCGCCAACCATACAGGCTGTAAATGCTTGTCAAGCGCACGACGTCCACCGTACTCCATCATCCGAAGATCAGTCCGTTATCCAGGAGAAGATGGGTAAGGCAGCATGCTTTCTAAACACAGAAATCAGGAAGCCATCCATATCCTCATTGTATATGTCCTAATTAATATATATTCTCTGCTGTACAACTACACCAGAGAGTTTCATGTTTTTATTTGATTTATTTAAATCAATGTAACATTTTACGATTAGTGGTAAATTATTTTGCGGTGCTGCATGTACATAGTTTTTTTTACTAAGTTTGCTGCAATTAACTGTCTTTCTTTATTTTTAATCTAATAAATGGTGATATTTGTTCATGTCAGCTTGTTTCATCATCAATTGGTCTTTATTCCGTTAATAAAAACCATAAAAAATACACTGCATAAAACCATCAAGTCACAGTATATCATAACAATTAAGTTATAAAAACAAATACATAAGAAAAAAATAATACGTCCACTGAAATAGAGTACCATAAAAGTCATCAACAAATCGATGTTCCTTGCAGTGATTAGCGCAAAAAAGAGAGATGGCTCCACACACACCGGGGACAGGGCCCAGTAATGAGAACTTATCTCCCCTCAGGAGCTAGTCCACTCACTGTACACTTCACGTTCACACCACAATCACCCTGAAGATCACTCTTAATCCAGTACCACAACAATATTGTACGGGTGCAAAGATTTAATGTTATATTATCGTAAAAAACATTCACAGTATGTATACAACCACAATTACAATAGCTAGCACAATGAACATCTAGTTCTGAAAATGTAAAAACTTATAAAAATCCTCACTCATTAAAAGAAGAGTTTTTCTTCATTGTACAGTGCAAAACAATTTAATACATTTCAAACCCCCAAAATAAACACAAAACCAGGGAGAGACACAACACAGGCTCATTTGTCTATATCTACAAACTGATCCGTTAGATCTGTGGTGGAAGGTCCTTCATACGATATCCAACTCCCAAATCCACAGTCCACACAGATTCAGTTTTCCCAGTTATGTCGACGCGTTTCGGTGGATAGGACTCATTGGTCGCCACCTTCCTCAGGACTAAAAACACAAATCTCCCACACAAACATGAAAACTGTAAGAAAAACATAATCATGTACATACTGTGACTCACATGTTCAATAATTACAGATCAAACAATATTCTGTGGCGATATACATACATGTGTGCCAACATGTGCCAACATTCTATAATGAATAAATCATAATTGCATCCCCTTCTGAAGTGGCACCAGAAAACACACATTTTTATTCATCCCCCCATCATCTTTCATATTAAAGAATTCTCTTCCTCCGTATAGCCAAGGCACTTTGGGCAATGAATCACCCCATTCCAATTACTTGTACTCTATTCCATCCATTGCCAAGCCCATAATCTCATCACCCGCAGACACATACATCCACTCGTAGTCAACTTACTCACCTCCAATAAATAATGCCCAGAAGATGCCGGCTAAGACCCCTCAGAGATAATCAAGAACCTGCCTTGTCTTTTCTTTTTAAAAAAAATCGAAGTCAAAGGGGGAATGCTCTCTTAATAATCAAGCAATCTAGAGGAGGGAAAAAGCAATTAAATCATACCCAACACCCTTCCTCAAATGTCTCTTGTAACTTTTCCTATACATAGAGACTCCAACTCATGCTCAAATATCTCTTCCAACTCTTACTGGAGATAGAAACTTCAACTCGTTCTCACCTTATTACGTATTAAATCTTTACTACATTAGATCTCCAACCTAACGCCTCATAAGCCAATGGCTCCCAGAAGGCTCTTCAGACTTCACCATCGGGGGTTCACCCTCGTCGTGAATGAGCAAACTAAAATTCGAAAAAGAATAAATCATATCGGTTGCTAACGGCCTTCTCTCAACCCTCTCAATTAAATGTGTGACAAACTCGTTTTCACCTTTCTAGTTCGTCTTCCATCTTTTGAATAGAAAATGGATTGTCGGGGGGACCAGAATCCTTTTTCAGCTCTCAGCGCGGCTCGTACGTTTTTAGGTCTCGCCTGGCGTTGGAGCGCGCATGCGCTCCTCTCCTGCGAGAGCTATAGTCAACAAGCAAGTTTCAAGAAGGGGACTCGTAGCCCCGCCCCTCATTTTCATTGTGTAGCGTCAGCGTTTATGTTAAACGCTGGCTTCCCATTGAAAAGGAGGGTTTTCGGTTGCCGCCCTTTCGCCTTTTTGGACGGCCCCCAAGGACTCGGTCACCTGCATTACGGCTGTCGTGACGAAGTTTCTTATCAGAAGCTTCGTCACGCTGCCTTGCACGCGCCAGTCCGGCTCTCTATTCTTGAACTTTGAGCTAGGTAAGCAGTCATATCGAAACCGTAAGTATTATGGAGGCTCCGGTTTCATTTAAGAGTAGTTTTTGTTTCCTGAGACACGGACAGCAGAATCCAGCTTCCAACTTACAAGAAGGACGCTAGAAGTTACATTTCTGGGAAATTGCATAAAAACCAGGTGGATTCTGTCGATTGTGCGTTCCATTGTGATGTAAATGGGCTTAACTTGCCCTAGAATTGTTTCCGTTGGGATTTTCAGTGAGGCACGAAATACTAAAAGGAGGTTAGGATTTTCAATGAGGCACAAAATACTAAAGGGAGATTGTGAAAATCTTACGTTTAGTGTTAATGTAACTGGTGTTTATGTAAAGTGCTCTAAATACCATCAGGTGCCCAAAAACACAAAAAACGCCCATTATGGTGGGGGAAAGGGGAGCTTTAAACACCACTATCCCCTAATCAGCCTCCGTGGGGTGGGCTGAACCAGGATGCAAGTATTGTTGCATGTATGGCACTGCTCTCTTCTAAGAAAGTCTGCAGTTAATCAAGCCTTTATTATGCGCGTGCGATAGCTGCTTTCTGTCCGGGACATGTTCATTATGTTAGCTTTTTTTATTTTTATTGTCTGCAGCATATGCTTTATGTCCGTTTACTTATAATTTTAATTTAAAATTAACTTTTTGTTCACAGACTTCACAAATAGGATGGAATTGTTACGGTAACTTTTTATTTGGTTTTGTATAAAAGGGTAGAACACGCCTCTTAAAACAGCAGATGCTGTTGTACCGCTGTTGCTTTTTACTTTCAAATTTGGTTACTAGTGTCTTTGCTTGGAAGGCCTGTTTAACATCCTGTGATTAATGGGAATTTCTAATTTCAGTGTACTTGTAAAGTGAAGTGCTCATGTATCAGTGTGCACATTATTGTATGTGCATAAATGTTCTTTATTACTGTGCTACAGTACATATTTAGAAGGGGACCCTGATCGTGCCGGCATTGATCATTTTATAAGCCCTGCATTCAATGTATTTTATGAACGCTTCTTCTAAGCACCCCCACTTTGGTAGGGAAGAACACAGATGGAAACGTGGATGAGTGATTGGCTAAAATCACACAATTTTCATACTGTGTTGAAACCAAAATTTAAATCCCAACTTTTGTGTTCCGTATGTAATGTTTTATGGCACATGTTATGCTTCATCGTTATTTAACCAAGATGGAGATACTTCAGCTTTATGAAACAAGCCCTAGTAAATACAAAGAATTTCTAGTTTGTGTACTTGTAACGTAAAATCTAGGTGTATTTGTGCGCGCACAATATTGTATGTACTTAAACGTTCTTTTTGAGTGTGCAACAGTGCATAATTAGCAAGGGCCCCTGATTTTCGACAATAACCGATATTTTTTTAAGCCCTGCGTACAGTCTACTTCATGAATGCTTCTTTTAAGCATCTCCACTTTTGAGCGAATAACACAGATACAGAAATGGATACGCGATTGGCCACAATTGCCTAATTTTGGTCCTGTGCTAAATTCAAGATTTAAATCCCGAACTCTGTTCTGTATGCAATATTTTGTATCACCTATTATACGTTCGTTGTTATTTCACCAATATGAAGGTACGGCTGCTTTATTGTTATAATAACTTTGTATATGGTTTCGCATCAAAGGGAAAAACACATCACAAAATAGCAGATGCTGTTTTATTGCTGTTGGTTTTTACTTTCAAATTTGGTTTCTAGTGTCTTGACTTAGAGGCCTGTTTAACACACTACTGCCTGCTGCATGCGTCTTAGTTTGCAACAAAATCTTGCTCTCTGTGCTGCTCTCAGCTTGCACCCTGCACTGGCCCCCCTTGCATTGGACTCCTTGTCTTTTCTGCTGGTTCTGCTTCCATTTGCATACTGCATTGCCCCCTCTACCATCCTTTGCTGCCCTTCCTACTTCACCCTATGCTGCCCCTCCCCTGTGCCTTGGGCTGATAGTGCCGATTGATTTGCATTTTACATAGTGAGAAGGTTCCCAGAGCTTCACTTACATACAACACAGGCACGTCATGGGCAGCAGTAATACAAGCTTTAATACAAAGCATGGGTACAGTTTTTTGCCAGTATTTGATCCCGACTGCTTGCTTTTATTGCTGCCGCTGCTACATGCATGCCTTCCTCGTGGGGAGAGGATGTGTCGTTAGGGCCAGAGCTGCCGACTTTGGAACTGGGGAACCAGGTTCCAGTCTCGGCATCGGCTAAACATCCTGTAATTTTGGCCAAATCACTTAATCTCCCGGTGCACCAAGAAAAAGAAAAAAAATGGAATATGACCTTGTTTCTTATTACTGTCTCTGTGGGTTTACAAAAAACGATACACAAACAGTTTCAATAACAAAATTATTCATTCAGTTAATTCTGCCGTTAGGGCTCAAGATTTGTAATATGGAATTCGGCCAATTCTGCCCAAACGTCCAATAAAGTAGTAACATTTCTTTTTATGAATATTTTGCCGATGCATCCGTCTTTCTGTTTTTATACCAACCATATGTAACTATCCTACCCATGCATCACCTACTGTCTTTCCATTCATCTAATAATCCAGACATTCATCCATGTACTTAAAGGTATCCATCCATTCAAGCATTCATACAAACATCTATCATTCAGCCAACCCATACATCCTAACTACACCTCTGCTTCTTAAATACTCACAATCTCAGGATGGCAACTACATAATTCCGCTACACCCCACGTACATCCACTCCATAACACATAAGTAAAAAATATTGTCATTTACAATGCCAATAGCTCTACCTTTCACAAAGGCGAGACCGATTGCATTGCAAATGCTTGTTTTTAATTACACCGCACTCTATAGAGCCGTCACTTGCCTATGGATAAGGAAAAAACTAATTTACAGAGATAACACCATAAAGTGGCTTGTACATAGATAAACAAAAACCAATATGACATCAAAAGCTAAAACGACTCGGATAAATAAATCACCATGAAAACATTACATCCCCACCGTGTTCCTCAGCCTTACAACAACAGAGATAAACTGTAACTTGTGTTGTGCAAATGTATTCAGTTTACAATAGCTTCACGTGAGGTACGGCTTGAGTCAAACAAAAAAAATAGACAAAATTAAGATAATATATCCTCTGCAACATAAATGACATGGATACCGTCAGCAAATCAATAAACCTTGCAGAGATTTGACCAAAAAGTGACTTATGCAAAAATAAACAAAGAAACAAATGTAACATCAAAAACAGATCATAAATTGAAACGGCTCGAATACATACAACCTCATTAAAAACGTTACTTCCCCACCATGTTCTTACAGCAGCCGAGATAAACCTATAGACAATTGAGCAAATATGTTCGGTTTGCAACAGCTGTAAATAGAAGAAGGCTGCCTACACCTTCTAATATCCAGAAGCCTAAGCAGTGGGATTAAAAACGGTTTCCTTGGTACAACGTACAATTTATGAAAAAATGTATGGTATATTGAGCTGTGCGGGAATCACAGGGACGTAATTCGAGGGCTGAGTTACAGTGGGTGTCACGTGGATAAGAGACCCGAAAGGGAGCTATATTAAACCTGAACCTTGTTTCATTTTTTACTGTTGATTTCAACAGGGCAGCAATCTGCATATCTTCTCTTACCCCAACTCCACTTGCCTGCCTCTTTCATCCGTTCCGTATTCTGTTTTTCTCTCTCTTATAACTGGTCTCACTCTCTCCCCACATAAGACGTTTCACCTTGCCTCTACTTTCTTCTCGTTTAACTTCATTTTAATTTTCTTTCATCTGTCATGGTGTTTGGTCTGGCAGCGGACGGTTTTAGATGTAGTTTGCCTGAGCTTATAACCCAACCCTCACAATATAACATAGGCATATATTAAGAAGGGCCTCGGATAACCCCCCTTTAGCCAGTAGCTTGTTTAAGCGAGCCTTCTTCAGTTACTGAATCTCTGAGTTGTCCATCACACACCTTTGACATACCTTTACGTTTTACATACACTTTCTCCATAGGTGATGGCTAAACTAATTATTAGATCTCTACCATCTCCTTCCTGTCGCACAATCACACATACAGACATTAATTGAAATGAAATGAGAGTTTTGTAAAGCGCGTGTTTGCCGTGGCGTCTTAGCGCTAGCTGTCCAGATTCTGTACAAGGAGCCGTGACTGATCGGCTAGGCTTTGTGGGCAAACAGCCATGTCTTCAGTGCTTTTCTGAACATTAACAGATTTGTTTGTTTCCTAAGGTTAACTGGCATCGTATTCCACAGTTTTGGGGCCAAATGTAGGAAACTTCTGCCACCCCACTTTAAAGTTTTTACTGTTGGAACCACCAGTAAAGAGGCGGTTGCAGATCTAAGCTCTCGTTGTGGTGTATAACACCTAATATGTGATTTAAGGTAGGCTGAGCTGGCTCCATGTAGACTCTTGTGCAAAATGCACATAGATTTGAAGTAGATCCTTGCCTGAACAGGTAACCAGTGTAGTTCGCGGATGGCATGTCTTACGGGGCTAAACTTTGGGATTTTAAAAAGTAGAGGTGCAGCTGCATTTTGCAGCGTCTGTGGTTTGCATATCACGTTTTTCTTTGCTCCTAAATAGAGAGCATTACAATAGTCAATTTTAGACAGTATTAAAGCAGTAATAACTGTCTTTTTGAGGGCCATAGGGATGAAAGGTAGAATCTTTTAAGGACTTTTAAAGTGAAGAAACAAGAGGATGTGATGTAGTTGACTTGTTCAGACAAAGAGAGCTGGTGTCTATCTTAATCCCAAGGTTTTTTACTTGTTTAACAGGCAGAGGACAAGGTCCTGCTACTTCCGGCCACCAGGTAGAATTCCAGATGGCAGTGTCTCTTCTGAACATAACCACTTCGGTTTTTCCGGTGTTTAACTTTAAACAGTTTTCCAACAACAAGGAGATGATGTGACTCATGCAGTTACTAAAATTAACTGCCACTTCTTCGGGTTTGGATGTTAGGGAGACAACTATTTGTGTGTCATCAGCGTAACACACAACTTTAAAGCCGTAGGACCTTATAAGTTTAGCTAGTGGGATGACATAAACGTTGAACAAGGTGGGGGAGAGCGACGAACCCTGGGGAACCCCACACGGCAGCGAGTAGGGATGCGATTGATGTTCTTCCAAAATAATGGATTGCTCTCTATCAGTTAGGTATGACTGGAGAATATCGGACGCCTTGTTGACAATTCCTATCTCAGCCAGACGCTGAATAAGAATGTGGTGATCAACCGTATCAAATGCGGCCGATAAATCGAGTAGTATCAATATGGCCTTCCCCCCTCCATCAAGTTGCATGCGTATGTCCTCAGTTGCTGCAATTAAAGCAGATTCTGTGCTATGATGTGGACGGAAACCGTGTTGTGCTGAGTCAAATTTATCATGGGTCTCTATGAAAGATAGAAGTTCCTCATTAAGGGCTTTTTCCAGAATTTTGGAAGGCAATGGTAAGCAGGAAATAGGTCGATAACTACTGACCTCAGTAGGGTCTAGAGTTGGCTTTTTAGTAGGGGTTTGACCAAAGATTTTTTCCATATATTAGGAAAGTGCCCTTTAGACAGTAGGTTATTAAAAAGGGCTGTTAGTCTTTTTGCAATTGTAGTAGGTGCCATATGGAAGACCATGGCTGGACAAGGGTCCAAGGGGGATCCCGACTTAGTTGACAATTGCACATATTGCTCACTGGCAGACAAAGCTGGCATTCTTTCTTTGCAAGAAGCAAATGTTACTGACACGCTTATCAATGTTTGCCTCTGCTCCTTACAGACCCATCACAAGGAGCAGGAAGATGCAAAGGGCCAGATGTGCAAAGCTTTTTTCCTCTTGCAAACCACCCTATTCACAGAATCGGGCAATTGGCGACCAGAAAAATGCATTTTCTGATGTACCAAACCCTATTTGTGATTCTGTAACCAACTACTGAATAGCAAATAGGGCTTGCGAGTCACTATTAGGAAGGGGTGTGTTAAGGGCGTCCCTTCCTAATAGCGAGTCGCACTGGTATGTAGGAATGTTTTGTGACCAGGAATGCGGTTGCAAAACATTCGCAGTTACCACCAACTTCAAGTTGGTGGTAAGCCATTCGCAAATGGGAAGGGGTCCACAAGAGACCCTTTCTTTGTGAATGTGGGTGCCAACATTTTTTAAGAGCAGGAAGCTGTCCCACAGCCCATTGTCTGCTCTAAAAAAAATGAAAAAGCAGCTTTTCATTTCTATTTTTGAAATGCATCCCGTTTTCCTTTAAGGAAAATGGGCTGCGTTACAAAAAAAATAGCTTTATTTAAAAAGTAATCACAGACACAGTGGTCTGCTGACCCCGGTAGGCCACCATCCCTGTGAGTGCAGGCCATTCCCAATGGATCTCAAAGCGAGAACTGCCTCCTGAATGAGGTAGGTCTATTTGTGACCCACTGGGAATCGCAAAATGTGTCAAAGAAACATTTGTGCATGGGTGTTTACAATTTCCTAATTGCGAATCGCAAAAATTCGCAATTAGGAAATTGCAAACTGACTTTTATGTACATCTGGCTCAAAGTGCCTTTAATGTTCAAATGAGTTCTCTTGGGATTGTGAGCATCCACCAGCCCTCAATGAATTTGAGGGTCTTCTGTCTCTTGCAGTTAATCATCTGTCAATACCCCACGGGCTCTGGTGTGTACGCAAATGATTTCACACGAGGCATGTATTTGTGGTTTCCCTGCTTACTGGGAATAAGACAAGACTCCTGAAAATATACTTTCCCCAAATATTTGAGAACTGCATTTAAAATATTAAATCATCCTATACTTGAATGTTTGGAGTACCCTCCCAAGTTTCTTCAAGTTTCAAGGGAAGTACAGCAATACTATACTTCCGTGTGCAGGGGTAGTCATAGCTTCAGTGGTTAGAACACCTCATTTATAATTTAATACCACTATACCTCGTACTCTTTCCTCAAAACGGTGGGATCAGAGAGATGAGCAGAAGAAGCTGAGATATTTAATATTAAATGAATATAAAGTCATCAGACTTTACATTGCATCAAGGGTCTGGAAAGTTCATATATACACTTCTCTTTATGGTTTCTTCACTTCAGAGGAGATATCCTGAATTTAGGTCTTTTCGTAACCTGTTTCATCATATCTCAGTATTTGGGAGTAGGGTGAGGTTACAATAGGTCACCAGAACCCTTAAGGAGAGATGAGGGAGTAATCAACACACTTACGGAAGTCCTGTCACAACTCCTTACCTTCCCCTACCCCTGGTTTTAAGTACCCCTTCTTGCCAGAACTTGAAACGAGGAATTAAGCAGCTGCCTCCTGGAAGTCTTGGCATGTCTTGTGTACTGAAAAGAGGTGGCTGTTTATGTAGATATTTCCCCTGATGGTCCTGTCTCGGTCTACTACTGCTCCTCTTCCTGTGATTGAGTATAATCCACAGGATCCCACCATTCTGTCCCTCAGATCCCTCTATGTAGAGTTTACCTGTGATAATAGGAGGAAACCAAGTGAAATATGTGTTTCCTCCTTTAAAATAAGTCTATGGTCTCCTCCCAGAGACACTATTCCCAGGAAGCTCTGGGTGCCATGGCTGGCCAGTTTGATAGCATTGTGTGTACCCCGAGACACCCCAGGAACAAAATCAACAGTTGATCAATGACAAGTGCAGGACTGCGAGTGGCCTGTGGGCCAGCGCTCTATTGCTCCCAAACATGCCACCATTCCAACTGCAGAAGCCGGCAACCGTGGGGTGTGATACACAAAACAAATAGCGGAAGATTTCCAGGTGGTGGCCCCTGCAGCAATTAGTTCTTGTGTTTGTGCGTGCTTGTGCAAGGATTTGTGGACTCAAAAGGTGCTCCCAACTATGGGGTGAGCATCTATGGGCAAAGGGGTGCTTCATGACATGGAACCCAGTCAAATTCCCTAGGAATCCCCTCTGTGAGGCAGCTGGTGGAGCGGTGTCGTCCTGTGCCACTATCCCAGTTCAAACTCCGACCACTTCCATCGAAGTGCTAGTGGGAGCCTGTCATCTGCTCGCAGTAAGGTTGCAGTCATAAGAGCGGAAGGAAGCCACACCTCCAAGGTTCCAGATTCGATCAATACTTATCTCTCGCAGCTGGGACTTTGAATGCACACATACTGTTGAGCACTCATGTTGTAACAATGCAAATATTTGATGTCATGTATAGTGGGACCTAGGGGAATTTAAGAAGGCGCCAATGCTATACGGTTAACTGGAGGCAGGTCCGTATGTGTAAGTGTAAATTTACATCTTCATTGCATTGAAATGTTAAGGTGCCACATAGTTCCTGAGCTTATTTGTTTTTCATTTTCATTTTAAGCCATTGGACAGTGTGGCAGGGTCCTCTTGTCCTTTTTCAAGGGCGGACTGCACAAAAGATTGAACTGTCTTCTACCAATCTATTTCACACTTTTTTTGTTTTTTTGTAAATACTATTTAAAGTATATTAAGTGGCTCTTAACTCCTTATTTTAAAAAGTATATCCCCATCAGCTTGGAAAATGCTTACTTGAGATTACTTACCCTGAATGATGAAGAGTTGGTCTTTCGCACAGGCACTTTTTTGAGAATTGTAGTTCGAGCACGTCAAATGATGTCTAATCCCTGAGCTTTTATATCACCTATTAATGAATTTTTACGAACCTAAAGATTATTGTATACTGTATGTTGCTATGGTTTTATTATGACTCTCTAATTTACATTTTTAACTTGTTTGTTGTTGTGTCTTTATTCGGATAACGTCGTATCCATAAAAGCACAAAGTGTCTTTGAACCTTTTGAACCTGTCTTCTACTTTAATGTTCATTGCCTGAATTACTGCAAATATTAAGTGACAAAAGTACTGACAAACCACAACACCTTTAACTCGAGGTCACAGTGACATAAAATCCAGAAAATCAGATTGGAGCTCTCGGTGGGAGCAGGACATCACAGTTTGTTGTGTATAGAGGAGGATTTAGCTTACTTATTTCACCAGGGATTGGGCCTCCATTGCTTCTGGGTAGGCTGCATACAACACAACTTTGGTGGGGGGTTAAGAGTGCATCAATGGATTGCTCCTTTGTTGCTCATGGGTAGACTCCAGATATTACTCTTGGGTGGTTTAACAGTGCCATCATTGGGTTGCACCTCTGTTGTTTCTGCGGTGTTCATGGGCGGTCTCCATATAATACACTTTGGTGGTTTAACTGGATTGCACCACTGTTGCTTTAATGTTGCTCCTGGGAAGACTCAATATAGTACACCTTGGTGGTTTAACAGTGCAATCAGTGGGTTGCCCTTCTGTTGCTCTTGGGTAGAATCCACATAATACTCGTGGGTGATTTAACTCCGCCATCAGTGTCTAACTCAAATGTCAGGCAACAACCATCAATCCACTTAAACGAAGCCACACAACACTGAAGAGCACAGGCACCAATGCCCAAAACAAATCTGACATATAGATCTGGCATCTTAGAGAACGTTACTACAGCCCGTCCCTGCAGGTCCTACTCCCGACCCTCGCCAGTTTCGAAGGGGTTGTTCTCAAAGAATTAAACATTCTTTGACAACCGCCACGCACTTGGAGGATGACCGTAATACTGACACCTCATGTGACTCTCTGCCCTCTCTCGCCTCACTAGACCCACACGATTTAACAGAGTGGATGCCCTAAGTGCTGAACAACCGCCTGACCTTCCACCAGCCCGCCAGACACCAGCGGTTCACCTCCCTGGCCCTTGCCTCCCTTGCCTCCCTCCCTCCCTCCCTCGCATTGATCGTACTCGAGCTGGAGGACTTTCCTTCTCCCACCTCGCCTGGAACGACCTCCCCATCCACCTCCGAACCTCCACCTTCCTCGCCGAATTCAGCACCGGCCTCAAGACCTGGTTGCTCGAGTAGCCCCACCCACGCAGCGCCTGGATACCCCTCGGGGTGATTAGCACGCTCTACAAATATTGATTGATTGACTGACTGAAGTGCTGTATCTGGCACAGAAGGTGGAATTAAACTTTTCCGTAACAACCATAAACCACTCACGGGAGCTTAATTTTAGAATAACTGGTAAAGCTGAAATTAGTGGAACTCAAAATGCCTTGTGGGACGGGTAACTCGCTTGAAGCGATGTTGCGTTTGCCATGGGGCTAATTGGAGGCGTTTGGTGTCATGGGTACGTAACCGGGAGAAGTGCCTTAGGATGTACCTCTTAGGGCATGATTGATGAGGGAGAGATAGTGTGCTCAGATCACATTAGCTGACTACTATGGCTACTAAAGGTCACTGTGAAGAAAAAGGGCCAATTAGAAGGGACGATGAAAAGCACCATGGAAAATGTAAGAAGGGAGCTATCAGAAAGGCAACAAAAACATAAAAAGAAGGTTTGACAAGGCCTGTAGGTCTAGTTTTCATGTGCTAATGCATAGAAACACAGACATGCCCAATGTTGTTTGATGCGTAAGCACCTAAAAGCCAAAAGTAGTGGCTAAGTAAGTGGGACAAGGGCAGGGCACAATTCTGGGGTACACAACGTCTACCCACTAATTTCACAAGGTGGGCAACATCCACCCTGCAAGAAGGGGGCCCCACTGACATATGATGAACTTGTCCCAGTGTAATTTTCACACACTGGGACACATTCAGCAGCCCCTGCACGTTGTCTGCTTTCATTTCGAGCAGCAACGTGCAGCCGGCGTACATATTATACATTGACAATAAATCCTATAAATGTGTAAATCAATGTACAAGATGTGTTACATAAGACAGTGATGGTTACTAGGTATAGGAGACACATATACTTCATAGCTTGCTGTGCTTTATTAAAAGGCTTACAAATTATGAATTTCGAGTAACAAAGGGATTTCTGCGTTATAAGCAGTAACTCAGTTACCTTGATACATAAAATAAAAATCTGTGATCTGCATGTTAGACGCATTTTTGTGGTGCTCTGTGAGTCTCTTTGTTTAATATTGTACGTTTTTAGAGATGGTAAAATTGTTACAAACCACATGTTTCTACAAAATGGAACTCCAGGGAAATTGCGGCACAGGTTACCAAAGTTTGCGGTACAAAAATCCAAAATCTCCGCATGCAATTGCACTTTTCTTGTCGAGTTTTGAGGCTATCAGTCCTGTGTCATGTGGCCAGCTACTCTGGAACACCCTGTGTTGCCATATTTGCCAGTCAGAGATGACAAAGTAAAGAAGGTCTTAGGAGCAGGATGGCATGATGCATGGAATGGCTGAGGCAGGATGTCTCAAGTGGCCAGGAAAGCCTCCCTCTGTTTTCTTTTATCCCCAAATGATGTGACTATCATAGCTGTGAAAAAGTGCTTCTCGGCAGCCAGCCTTTCTTTACAGGCTGGAAGGAGGGAGGAGCTGAAGTAGCACAGGTGGGCGGCACAAAGTCAATTTGATGCTCCACTGTCCTGATGGTGGCAGTGGCAGCCACCGTAAAACAAAAGTGGGGTGGGGGGGACGGGGAATTTTGGGGAAAAATAATAATTAAAAAAATAACTGTTACTGCCGCCGCCGGCTGCCTCGGTACTTCTCTACCGGCAGTCAGTGGGAAAGCTTAGGCTCACCACCCAATCCCGCCGCTGCTCTCATGCTAAGAGAGCAACACCAGAATTGGTCTGAATGACCTGGTCTGCCGCTCAGACAGTGTTGGGAGCCTGTGACTTTTCTTCAACCTGACTGTGCAACACAGTTGGGTTGGAGAAATAGAAGTGTGCAAGTCTGTTTTGCGGGTCTAAGACAGCCTGCCAAACTGACATGCGCAATTATAGGTGCCCACCACTCCTCCCTGTCATGGCCTGCCTTACGCAACCATGCCTAAGCCAGAGTCAGTCACAGAAAAATAAAATGATATTATTGTTTTATTATCATTTTATTTTTCTGTGACTGACTCTGACCCGTGGGGTGACACTCCTCCGCCATTACGGAGGAGCTGCGCTTGGATGGGGGTTCCAAGCTTGAAGTACCTCGAGGGACGACATTTTAACGCCAGTGTGTTGATTGTGCCCCAATGGACTTTTAATTTTTGTGGGTATGTAGCTGGTAGCATTACTGTTTTTTGTTCATTGTTACGGATTGTGCCTTGTGTAAATTCATATTTAACGGTGGCAAGTGGTAAAAGAACTCACATGCTTGAAGGATTTTTCACTATAGAACTGAAGAGCATGTGTTTCAGTGAAAACACAAACTTAGAGGGCGTTTACAATTTGTGGCACAGTGTTTCAGTATTGATATGAAGTGCTTCTCTGATGCAAGAGGACAGAAAGTAAAATGGCCGCACAATTTATATGGCCTGGGACAGACACAGAGCACTCTCGCTCGTACCTTTAGTTTGGTAGGTATTTTTCAGTGCCATTGCATAAACTAGGTTTTCATCTGACAATGGCTTTGAATAATGTTTTTTTAAAGGTGCTAAATGCTGCAGTAGTTAGCATTTCCATACACTGCAAAAAAAAGGAGTTCCCATGACCTAGCTTATAGCTATATAGTTTACAGACAGCGGAAAGATTAAAGCCTGAATTGAGTCAGTCGGTATTCAAAGACATAACTTGCTGGCTATACTAAAAAGTAAGCAGCGAGGACATAATTCCTTCAGTCACTGGACTCTAAAACACTTGTTGATATTTTTGCTTCCACCTTCTAATCACTACCTGTTGCAAAGATGATCAGCGGCAGAAGAAGCACAAGATCCAGATGGGTTCAAGTAAGTTTATTCACCGTCTCCACTGCTCCACTCCTGTCACAGCCTAGAGGTGCCTCACAAGCCCAACATTCTAAGGTAGCCTTCAGAACCCCACAGTGGGAACATTCTATTTAACAATGTAGAGGAGGGGGGTGTTAGATTTGGGGGTCTCTAGTTGGCAGAGGTAGGTACCTTTGTCCAAATAGGGACCCTTGAGTCTAGTCAGGGAAAGTAGGTACACTCCTGAAATAACCCCTGCTCACCCTCTTGGTAGCTTGGCACGAGCAGACAGGCTTAGTTCAGAGGCAGTGTGTAAAGCATTTGTGAACACATTCAGTAATCAAGTGACAACCCTACAAATGGACACCACACAGGTTATATATTTATAAAAATAGGTATACTTTATATAGATTTATCACAAGACCATAAACGACAAAAATAATCCACAATACTGTCAAGAATGCTTAGTTCTGATCAAAAAGGCTTAATTCAAGGTTCTGTGCGAGTCGGTAGCCTCCTCCGGCTACGGCGATGTCAAGAACAAACAGAGTCTAACAAATCCAGCTGACCGCGTCGAGACGGGCCAACACAGCGTAGACAGACTCGGTCACAGTACCTTTTACTTGAAGCGGCAGGCACGGGCGTGCGAGCCGGATGGCTGTACGTCGCGGTCGCGATGCAAAATGGAAGCGTTGCAGGACGCGTTGTCCCTCGATGCGGTGCAGGCAGCGGCTCGTTGACGTCGTCGAGACGGAGTCGGTGAGACCAGGGCCGTGCATTGCAGGGCGAGACGGTGCTTCGATGCGGTGCTGGCAGGTTGCGGTGCGGCGACGGAGCCGGATTCGGGAGCTGGCGTCGATCAGTCCGAACAGCGGTGCGAGTCGGGCGGTGCGTCGCGAAGCGTGCGAGCGGTGCCCAACTCCCGTGCGGTCACAAGACTTGAACTCAGCAGCAGTGACCGTGTCGGTCGGACCAGTTCGTTTCGGCGTAGCGAAGCGTTGCAGGACGCGTTGTCCCTCGATGCGGTGCAGGCAGCGGCTCGTTGACGGAGTCGGTGAGACCAGGGCCGTGCGTTGCAGGGCGAGACGGTGCTTCGATGCGGTGCTTACAGGACACCGAGCCGGTCGTCAGAGTCGGTCACAGCTCCCTAACCCTGTAGCCACTGAAACAGCGTTTCCAGCAGCAATTCACAAGGCTGGTGAAGTCCACTGGTCCTGGGACTTCGGTCAGGGGGCAAGCTCTCTCTCAAGCCCTTGGAGATCCTTCACAAGTTGATGAAAGTCACAGCAAAGCAAAAGTTCCTTTCTCCTTTCTTTGGCAGTCAGGCAAACCACTGCAGGCCAATCCCCCAAGCAGCACTTCAGGCTTAGGGATAGTCTCTCCTCAGTTTCTTCTTGGTTCTGCTCCTCAGCAAAGGTTTCTTCTTGTTCCCAAAAAGTGATCTAATCTTCCTGGGGTCTGGGTGCCCCTCTTATACTCTGATTCTCTTTGTTCTCTGGAGGCAGAGAGGCCTGTGCCTAGTTCAAAACAGTTCTGTGCAGCTTTGGAGCACTCTGTGTACATGACTCCTTCTTTCCTTTCAGAATGTGGGGCAGGGTACTCAGACGCCCGGCAGGAGGTGGAGCCAGCATTGTGGAAGGCAGGCACAGCCCTATTCAGACCCAGATGCAACTCCTCCCTCCACTCTGGCTGCAGATCTCTCTATTCAGCCCTGGGCTGCCTCACCCTGTCTCCTGTGGCCACCCCCAGCCCCTGTCACGCACAAACCAGACACACAATACTCAAGCTAGCAGAGGCAGGCTGGATAGTTAGGCAAGAAAATACCCACTTTCTAAAAGTGGTATTTTCAAACACAGAATGTTAAAATCAACTTCACTACAAGATGCATTTTACCATTCTGAGTTCAGGCATAATAAACTCGAATTTCTACCTAGTTCCCTGAGTCAGTTAGGATTATAAGATGTTATAACCAAACTGCCCATTCTGGCCTATGGGGAACAGGTAGCCTTGCAATAGTGAAAAACGAAAATGGCTGTAATTCACTATTAGGACATGCCACACACACCAGGCATGTCCTACCTTATCATTACAATGCACCCTGCCCGTAGACCTACCATAGGGGTGTCTGATATGAAGAAAAGGGAAAGTTTAGGGACTGGTAAGGGGGTGCACTTACCAAGTCGACATGGCAGTCACAGACTGCACACAGGCTCTGCAATGGCAGGCCTGAGACACACTTTACAAGCTACTTCTGTGGGGGGTACAACCAGTGCTGCAAGCCCACCAGCAGCATTTGATTTACAAGCCCTGGGCACAATCAGTGCACTGTACTAGGGTCTGACAGTAATTCAAATAAGCCAAACATGGAGTCAATAATTCACATCACAATTTACAATAGGGAGCACTTGCACTTTGGCACTGATTAGCAGTGGCAAAGTGCCCATGAGCATCTAGTCCAGCAAAAACATATCGACAACAGTGGAGGCATTATGAAAAAATGGAAGGGAGACCCACGCCAAGGATGCCAGGTCTAACACGTGTCCCCTCCAGCTGAAATGTGGGGAGAACTATCCTACCCCTAGGGAGTTCTCATCACTAAGGTGGAAAAATCTGGACAGACCATCAGCATTGGCGTGTTCTGTACCAGGGCGGTGTTCCACCATAAAGTCCATCCCCTGTAGGGAAATGGACCACCTCAACAGCTTTGGATTCTCACCCCTCATCTGCATCAACCATCTGAGGGGCCTGTGGTCTGTCTGAACCCGGAAGTGAGTCCCAAACAGGTATGGTCTCAGCTTCTTCAGTGCCCAGACCACAGCAAATGCCTCGCGCTCAATAGCACTCCACCTCTGTTCCCGTGGGAGTAACCTCCTACTGATGAAGGCTACAGGTTGGTCTAGGCCCTCCTCATTGATCTGTGATAGAACAGCCCCTACACCATGCTCTGAAGCGTCTGTCTGAACAATGAACTCATTGGAGAAGTTGGGTGCCTGGAGCACAGGCGCGGTGCACATGGCAGCCTTCAAGGTGTCAAAAGCTTTTTGACAGGTGTCAGTCCAAATCACTCTCCTGGGCTGCTTCCTGGAAGTCCGCTCTGTCAAGGGGGCAACAATGCTGCCATACCCCTTGACGAATCTCCTGTAATACCCGGTGAGTCCTAGGAAGGCTCTCACCTCTGTGTGGGTCTTGGGGGGCTCCCAAGCCAGAATGGTATCAATTTTCGGTTGGAGGGGCGCCACCTGGCCGCTCCCAACCTGGTGTCCCAAGTACACCACGGAACCCTGCCCGATCTGGCACTTACTCGCCTTGATCGTGAGGCCTGCCCTCCGCAGCGCCATCAACACTTCCCAGAGGTGGCGCAGATGTTCTTCCCAACTGGCACTGAACACTGCGATGTCATCCAGGTAGGCGGCACTGAAATCCTCCAGTCCAACCAACACCTGGTTGACCAACCTCTGAAAGGTGGCAGGGGCATTCTTCATCCCAAAGGGCATCACCCGGAACTGGTAGTGCCCATCTGGTGTGGAGAATGCTGACCTCTCCTTTGCCCCATCAGTCAAGGCGATCTGCCAGTACCCAGACGTTAAGTCAAACGTGCTGAGGTACCGCGCAGCCCCTAACCGATCTATGAGCTCATCAGCTCTGGGGATGGGGTGTGCGTCAGTCCTGGTGACGGAATTGAGTCCCCTGTAGCCCACACAGAACCGGAGTTCTGGAGTGGCACCAGGCGCAGCAGCCTTTGGAACCAAGACCACTGGGCTGGCCCAAGGGCTGTTAGAGGACTCAATCGCCCCTAGCGCAAACATCTTGGAGACTTCCTCCTTGATGCAGGCTCTGACCCTGTCAGTCACCCTGTAAGCCTTGTGCTTCACAGGAAGTCTGTCCCCAGTGTCCACATCATGGACGCACCAATGAGTTAGACTGGGAACCAGGGAGAACAGGTCAGGGAACTGTCCCAACAGCTGGCGACAGTCACCCTGCTGCTCAGGTGTGAGGGAGGTAGAGAGGTTTACTCCCTCCACTGATCCATCTTGCTCTCGGGCTGACAGGAGGTCAGGAAGAGGCTCGGTCTCCTCCTCCACCCCATCATCTGTAGCTAAGAGCATGCCCACTTGGGACCTCTCCAAGTGGGGCTTCAGGCGGTTCACATGCAGGACCCGCAAGGGGTTCCTGGGAGACTGCAAGTCCACCAAATAGGTAACTGGACTCTTGCGCTCCACCACCGTAAAAGGGCCGGTCCACCTATCCTGGTGCGCACAAGGCTCCACTGGGGCCATGACCCACACTTTCTGACCAGGCTGAAGCTCTACCAGAGTGGCATTCTGGTCATACCACTGCTTCATCTCCTCCTGGCTGGCTTCCAGATTTGCCTCAGCAAGTTCTCTGAAACGCCTAGTCTGGTTCCTGAAGGCCAGCATGTAACTGTATACATCCTGGGGAGGTTTCCTGGGAGATTGCTCCCAGCCTTCCTTGACCAGACTTAGAGGTCCTCGCACCGGGTGTCCATAGAGGAGCTCAAAGGGACTGAACCCTAGAGACTTCTGTGGCACCTCCCGGTATGCAAACAACAGACATGGTAAGAGGACGTCCCATTTACGCCTCATGGGTTCTTCCAGACCCATAATCATGCCTTTGAGGGTCCGGTTGAATCTCTCAACCAGCCCATTTCCTTGAGGGTGGTAAGGAGTGGTGAACTTGTAAGTTACACCGCACTCCTGCCACAGGGACTTCATGTACTTGGACACGAAGTTGGTACCTCTGTCAGACACCACCTCTTGAGGGAATCCCACACGTGAGAAAATTCCCATCAGTGCCCGTCCCACCACGGGGGCCGTCACTGTCCTCAGAGGGATGGCTTCAGGGTACCGGGTGGCATGGTCCACCAAGACCAGGATAAACCTGTTGCCCATGACTGTCTTGGGGTCCAGTGGCCCCACAATGTCAATACCCACCCGTTCAAAGGGGGTGCTGACCACAGGGAATGGCTGGAGAGGAGTCTTGTGCTTCCTCCCACTCTTTCCACTTGCCTGGCAAGTCTGACAGGTCCTGCAGTGAGTGGCGACACTCCTGCGCATCTGGGGCCAAAAGAAATGGGTGACAAGCCTCTCAAAGGTCTTGTCCTGCCCCAGATGTCCTGCTAACGGTACATCATGAGCCAACCCCAGTAGGAAGGTTCTGAAGCGCTGGGGTACCACCAGCACATGGGCTGACCCAGGCTCAGCAACCTTAGGCTCTGAATACAGGAGACCATTCTCCCAGTAAATCCAATGTGATCCAGAGTGATCACCTGCTGCCTGGTCTGTGGCCTGTTGCCTCAGACCCACGAGAGAAGGGCATGTGTTCTGCTCCTCGCAGAACTCCTCCCTGGAGGGTCCTCCTTCTTGCTGCCAATGGGTCAGCTCAGGCAGGTCCCCCAGTTCAGCTACCTGTTCCCCTGTAGGTTCCAGGGCATCCCCCTCAGGGTCTGCCTCCTCCTGGACCGTGGGAACTTCGGGGGCCGGTTCCCCGCGCCCCCTGCTTCCTCTCTCTCCGGCAGGCACCTGGGCCTCCCTCTCAGGCTCCAGGTCCTCTTGAACACCTTTAGCTGCCATTGACCGGGTGGTCACACCTGCCCAATCAGGCAAGCCCAACATTTCTAAATGCGCACTCCGCTCCACCTTAGCCCAAGGTGAGCTCTCCAAATCGTTCCCTAACAAACAGTCAACAGGCATGGCTGGCCTCACAGCTACTTGAAGAGTACCAGAGACCCCCCCACTCAAAGGGAACCTGAGCCACCTTGCAGTGACTCTCTGTGTTGTCAGCGGCAACAACTGGATAGAATGCATTGGGGACAACCTGCTCTTTAGACACCAGGTGACACTTGACAGCTGTCACACTGGCTCCTGTGTCTCTCAGAGCCTCCACCCTATGGCCATTGATGGTCACCCACTGCCTGTACTTTTTAGTGTTCTCAGGCAGCTGGGTCCTAGGGACCATCTCAGAGTCTCCTAATGAGACAAGGGAAAACACTGTGGGATCCCCCCCACCTTGGGCACCCAACTCCTCCCCCAGGGATACACTAGCCAACTGCCGGAGGGCTGCACCAGAGGGTGCTGGTTTTCCAAACAAAGGGCAACGAGGATCATTTGCCTTGTGGCCAGGGGCGCCACACTTGTAACACACCAGTGGTCCCTGGTGAACAGGGGGCCTGTCAGGGCCACTGGCTTCTTCTCAGGGGAGGCTAGGAACCTTTCCCTTGGTTCCCTTGGGGTCTACTTTGGGGCCCTTTATGGAACTCCCTCTGTTTACCCTTGTCCCCCCCACTCTTCTGCTGGGGACCCTGCCCACCCTTGGCGGAGTCTCCCACGTGACCCTTGTGGACCCGGGTACTCACCCAGCGGGTCCGCCTCCTCAGCAAGCTGCCTAGGGTTAGTCAGCTTACTATCAATCAGGTGCTGGCGTAGCTTAGGAAAACAATTACTGGACAAGTGCTCTCATGCAATCAAATCAAAGAGCGCCTGAAAATCAGTCGCTTTGCTACCCTTTACCCAACCATCCAAGGCTCTGCAAAAAAAAGTCACATATTCAACCCAGGTACTGCCTTCAATCTTCTTACAGTTCCTGAACCTCTGCCTATAAAGCTCAGGGGTCAAACCATACCTAGTCATCAAAGCATCCTTCATGTGGCTGTATGAATTATAGACTTCAGAGGGCAAATCCAACAAGGTATCCCGCCCTTCACTCAGGAACCGCCCCCACAACCCCACTCCTTCTCAGGGACCCGGTGGGAAGACATGGCTACCTCATAGGCTTTGAACCACTGCCCAATGTCATCATTTTAAAAAAATTCCTTCACCACATCTTTGGGAATATACACCCTAGCTTCAACAGGCACATGCGGTACACTGCCACCAGAAGGAGTAATGTCTAAGCTCCTGGCTTTCAAATCTAGCTCCCTCAAACTTCTTTCATGCTCAAACTGCATTTTCTTCTCTTCTAGGGCTAATTTCCTATTCTCCATTTCCATCTGCCCATTCAATTTAAGTTTCGCCATTTCCATCTCATGCATCCTGCTCTTGGCTCTGTCCTCCAGCTCCTCTGGGGACAGACCTCTGGCAGAAACACTGCTACCCCCGGGGGAAGGTGGCCTCCTTTCCCCTAGCTCCAATTGCCCTCCTGCTTTCTCAGCCTCCTCCATAGGTATAGGTGTGCTCCTTGCTTCAACCCAGGCCCTCAGCGCCTTTTGGTGCTCATCCTTCTTGGTGAGCCCGGTCATGGAGACTTTAAACTTCCTGCAGAAATGCTTGAGCTGTTTGAGGGTGTAGCACTCCAGTTTCTCCTCCTCCCAATCACAATCAACAGATGCTACAGATGGTGCGTTATCCATGGTGATTTAAACTTGGCAGTTGCAAAAATAGGAAATCCCAGAAAAAATGCTATCAAAGAGTATGTGGTTGCGTCTTGGTCTGCACTCACTAGGTAGTGTTCACCAATTACTGTACATGAGTCACAAATGCAAGTCCAGAATCCCACTGCTGCCACCAATGTTAGATTTGGGGGTCTCTAGTTGGCAGAGGTAGGTACCTTTGTCCAAATAGGGACCCTTGAGTCTAGTCAGGGAAAGTAGGTACACTCCTGAAATAACCCCTGCTCACCCTCTTGGTAGCTTGGCACGAGCAGACAGGCTTAGTTCAGAGGCAGTGTGTAAAGCATTTGTGAACACATACAGTAATCAAGTGACAACCCTACAAATGGGCACCACACAGGTTATATATTTATAAAAATAGGTATACTTTATATAGATTTATCACAAGACCATAAACGACAAAAATAATCCACAATACTGTCAAGAATGCTTAGTTCTGATCAAAAAGGCTTAATTCAAGGTTCTGTGCGAGTCGGTAGCCTCCTCCGGCTACGGCGATGTCAAGAACAAACAGTCTAACAAATCCAGCTGACCGCGTCGAGACGGGCCAACACAGCGTAGACAGACTCGGTCACAGTACCTTTTACTTGAAGCGGCAGGCACGGGCGTGCGAGCCGGATGGCTGTACGTTGTGGTCGCGATGCAAAATGGAAGCGTTGCAGGACGCGTTGTCCCTCGATACATGCAGGCAGCGGCTCGTTGACGTCGTCGAGACGGAGTCGGTGAGACCAGGCCCGTGCGTTGCAGGGCGAGACGGTGCTTCGATGCGGTGCTGGCAGGTTGCGGTGCTGGCAGGTTGCGGTGCGGCGATGGAGCCGGATTCAGGAGCTGGCGTCGATCAGTCCGGACAGCGGTGCGAGTCGGGCGGTGCGTCGCGAAGCGTGCGAGCGGTGCCCAACTCCGGTGCGGTCACAAGACTTGAACTCAGCAGCAGTGACCGTGTCGATCGGACCAGTTCGTTTCGGTGTAGCGAAGCGTTGCAGGACACGTTGTCCCTCGATGCGGTGCAGGCAGCGGCTCGTTGACGGAGTCGGTGAGACCAGGGCCGTGCGTTGCAGGGCGAGACGGTGCTTCGATGCGGTGCTTACAGGACACCGAGCCGGTCGTCAGAGTCGGTCACAGCTCCCTAACCCTGTAGCCACTGAAACAGCGTTTCCAGCAGCAATTCACAAGGCTGGTGAAGTCCACTGGTCCTGGGACTTCGGTCAGGGGGCAAGCTCTCTCTCAAGGCCTTGGAGATCCTTCACAAGTTGATGAAAGTCACAGCAAAGCAAAAGTTCCTTTCTCCTTTCTTTGGCAGTCAGGGAAACCACTGCAGGCCAATCCCCCAAGCAGCACTTCAGGCTTAGGGATAGTCTCTCCTCAGTTTCTTCTTGGTTCCGTTCCTCAGCAAAGGTTTCTTCTTGTTCCCAAAAAGTGATCTAATCTTCCTGGGGTCTGGGTGCCCCTCTTATACTCTGATTCTCTTTGTTCTCTGGAGGCAGAGAGGCCTGTGCCTAGTTCAAACCAGTTCTGTGCAGCTTTGGAGCACTCTGTGTACATGACTCCTTCTTTCCTTTCAGAATGTGTGGCAGGGTACTCAGACGCCCGGCAGGAGGTGGAGCCAGCATTGTGGAAGGCAGGCACAGCCCTATTCAGACCCAGATGCAACTCCTCCCTCCACTCTGGATGCAGATCTCTCTATTCAGCCCTGGGCTGCCTCACCCTGTCTCCTGTGGCCACCCCCAGCCTCTGTCACGCACAAACCAGACACACAATACACAAGCTAGCAGAGGCAGGCTGGATAGTTAGGCAAGAAAATACCCACTTTCTAAAAGTGGTATTTTCAAACACAGAATGTTAAAATCAACTTCACTACAAGATGCATTTTACCATTCTGAGTTCAGGCATACTAAACTCGAATTTCTACCTAGTTCCCCGAGTCAGTTAGGATTATAAGATGTTATAACCAAACTGCCCATTCTGGCCTATGGGGAACAGGTAGCCTTGCAATAGTGAAAAACGAAAATGGCTGTAATTCACTATTAGGACATGCCACACACACCAGGCATGTCCTACCTTATCATTACAATGCACCCTGCCCGTAGACCTACCATAGGGGTGTCTGATATGAAGAAAAGGGAAGGTTTAGGGACTGGTAAGGGGGTGCACTTACCAAGTCGACATGGCAGTCACAGACTGCACACAGGCTCTGCAATGGCAGGCCTGAGACACACTTTACAAGCTACTTCTGTGGGGGGCACAACCAGTGCTGCAAGCCCACCAGCAGCATTTGATTTACAAGCCCTGGGCACACTCAGTGCACTGTACTAGGGTCTGACAGTAATTCAAATAAGCCAAACATGGAGTCACTAATTCACATCACAATTTACAATAGGGAGCACTTGCACTTTGGCACTGATTAGCAGTGGCAAAGTGCCCATGAGCATCTAGTCCAGCAAAAACATATCGACAACAGTGGAGGCATTATGAAAAAATGGAAGGGAGACCCACGCCAAGGATGCCAGGTCTAACACGGGGGAAGGAAGGTACCAAGTGGGTAGAATGACATTACAACTATACTAAAAAGTAAGCAGCAAGGACATAATTCCTTGAGTCAATGGACTCTAAAACACTTGTTTATATTTTTGCTTCCACCTTCTAATCACTACCCATGAGCATTATCTTTCCAAAGGCTACAAGCATAGTACTATCTAAAAATGAGGCCCCCATTAGATGGCAGTAGAAGGCAATGGCAGAGCTTAAATAATATGCAAGTAGAACAAATTGCAACAAAAAATGCCAATAAATGCGATAATTAAATAGATGGATCCACTCAGATACAGTATTTGTATATCCAGTACAGCTTGGATAAATACAGTTTTCCTGCTTTGAACACCCGTTTTCTCCCACATCAGACTGCTACTGCCCTGCAGTCACCTCACCACTTTGCTAATCCCCTCCGCTTTAACCGCTTAACCGCGGCGGCAATTCGGCGGCGGTGCGGCCGTTTAGCGGAGTGGGCGGGGCCGCGGCGGCCAACGGACGTGCGCAGCACTACGGAGGTAGTGCTCGCGACGGCCGTTGGCCGACGAACGCAGTGAAGGGGTTAAGACCTTCATTTACGTTGAAAAAATGAATCTGAGGGCCTTAACTAGTTCATGGGCCTCTCTGTTGTGCAGAATAACGACTCTGCTCGGGTGGGAGAACTATGCTGCATCAAAGAAGCCGCTATCATGGCTGTACGTACAGCCAATAACCAATCAACATTTTTTAGGTCGAGCCTGGGCAATGCATGCGCTGCTGAGAGGCATGCAGTATTGGAGTATGGCTTTGAAGCCCCACCGACTCTCTGCCCATATTTTTAATTGCCATGTGTCATTGTCCTTCGTAACAGCTGGTTTCCGAGTTGTTATTAGGCTTGTTAGTCCCTCCTTGGTACCACCTTGTCTGCATTTGTTACCTCCCATCGACTAGACCTTTTACTTGTCTCGTTACATGGTCTGCTTTATCTTGGCTGTGATACCAAAGGGGATGATGGACGGAGCGCTTGAGCAAATCAAACACTCACCCCCAGTCAACTGATCTGAGTTTAATCCATCATCATTCTTTAGCTCACTCCACCACCCCAGTTCAGACATGGCCATATGCAAATCAGTCTGACCCTGTGCCTCATGGGAACAGTCCAGCCCGAACTGCCAAGCCATGTCTTCCCTGGACCGGAAACAAGCATCCTGGGACCGGTTTCTGGCTATTCAGCCGTCATCAGCCAGGCTAGCTTGAATCCAGTGGCTGTGAGCATTAATTTGTTTAAAGATTTGCCCCTATTCCACCCATTACGTCGCAGCACGCCGCCCGCTTTCATTTTATTTACTAATGGCAGTCCGCTTATAGCGTTTCTTTATTTATTTGTTTTAGCAGCGCTGTCCGCTTTAAGTATAGCGTCCGCGCTTACTTATTATTATTTTTTTGTTTGTTTTCTAGCGCCCATGAGGCGCTTTCACTTTCATGGAGGCCGCGCCCCTTTCTTTAGACTAACGGCGTCTAAAGAAAGGTTTGCGGCCGCTATAAAAAGTGAAAGCACGGCATGGGCGCTTTTACAAAAAAAAATCTTTTTGTCAACTTGACAAACAGATGCTTTTTTTTGTCAAAGCACCCCATGCCATGGTTTCACTTTAATGTCGGCCACGCCCTTTTTTTAAACACGTGGCTTGTCTAAAGAAAGGGGCGCAGCCTCCATGAATGTGAAAGCTCCGCATGGGCGCTAGTAAACAAACAAATATTTGCAATGCAATATGTCTCACATTTGCGAGAGTTTAAGCTATTGCAATTGCAATAGCTCAAACTCTCGTAAATGCAAGAAATGCTTGTTTTATAGACGGAAGCAAAGTAAATAAATAAATCTTCGTCAGAGTGTGAAAGTTTTCTTTTACTGCCTGAAGACATTTTTCTCATTCTGCCTGCATGGTAAATATCAGGCATATCACGACACTGATCTAATTTTGCAATTATTCAGCGAATCGCAAAATCACAAATTGCTGGAGTCTCTAGCTGAAGGTTTTAGGATGAGGTAACGAGGGTTTTTGCAGCATGAAAACTTTTCTTGATTCACATTGTTTGCAGAATTCTGCCATCCAGTGGTTGGATCTGAGTGTGTCTTATTTAGTAAAAACTTTTTTAAGGTTGGTGAGTGGGGGTCGACATAGGCATGAGCCTTCTATGATGACCATAGATAGTCCCTCCATGCCCTTGTGTGTGCCCACCATATTATATTCTTATTTTCTGCCTGTCTGCACAGTAAATTTATCAAGCTCCCGATTTTTCCCAAAGATCGTCAACTATACCTTGAAAAAGAGTCAGAAGGCTCTCGATAAAGTTTGTTGGGATCAATGTTCAACGCTGGAGAAAGGTTTTATGTGGTTTTGGGGCAAATGTACAAGGAAATGGTGCAGCGCAGTGGCAAATTTGGCAGCACCGCACTGCGACCTTTCCAAAACACAGGGATTTGCAGTACTTACAAGAATACGGTGCACCCCTGTGTTTTCCCTAGCGCTGGCACTAAAAATAGCTGCCTAGTGCCAACACAGACACCCTTGCGACATAATGCAAGGTTGCCGGCATTGCAAGGAGGATTGCCTATGTGCAGGAAGGTGTCCCTTCCTGCACATAAACAATCAATAATGGCGATTTGCTACTACTATGTGTGCTGCATTCTGCAGCACACATAGAAGTAGCAAATCGCCATTATTTAATGATTGTTTTTGTGCATGAAGGGGCACCTTCAGGCACAAAAACAATCATTAGCAGTGTTTTGCTATTTCTATTTGTGCTGCAGCACACATAAAAAAAGCAAAAACAAGGAGAAATAAAAGTATTTCACCTCGTTGTGCCAATCTAACGCCTACTTTTGCAAGGCGTTCGTTTTTGGCGCTGCGTCAGATTTACAGATCCTTGTAAATCTGGGTCAGCATCAAAAAGCAATGGGTGTTGTGGTGGAACGCCCACAGCAACACTTATTGCATGCCCCTTTCACACAGATACCTGCGTGAAAGGGCACCCTATTTACAACCTGTGTTAAGCCTCAAAAAGTGGCTTAACTCCACTTTGTATGGAGCAGGGCTTTGTGCCACCGGAGCATCAGAAAAAGCGGTGTTCCGGTGTGCAATCCCCTTGTACATATGCCCCTTTATCGGAAAGGGTTTTGACATAGTCAGAGAATGATAAGTACTACACATGGAATCCATGGGGTGTGATTTTAGAGCATGAGCACGATCTTCAAGATTTTGCCCAAACTACTACTGAAAGTACACCTTAAATGACAAACACACAGTCTGTATGTTTTGTCTCCCTAGAGACCATGGGCCTTATTTATGAAGGCCTAGCGACACTTTTGCGCCGCCGTTGCATCACTTTTCGTGACGCAGCGGTGGCGTAAACAATGCGCCACATTGCACCATATTTACAAGGTGACACATCTAGGCATATGCGCACCTTGTAAAACCCGGTGCCACATTATACCTGCCTCAGGTATAATGTATGCAGGGTGGGTGTTCCCACGTAAAAAAGGGTCGTAGAAGTGTTGCAGTGAAATCTATGAGATTTCACTGCAACACTTCTAGGATACCACTGCGTCAAAACCTTATGCCTGCCTCATGGCAGGCGTATGGGTGACGCAGTGCCATAGGCACAGGCCTACCCCATGCATTGCTGGAGTTCCGTCATGCTTGCGACACAACTCCAGCAATGTGTGTCTTTTGTGCCGACAGATACGTCAGGATTCCTGACGTATCTGTCATTCCTTTCAACATGGAGCGCCGTACATTAAATACAGCGCATCCATCGTGTTGCAAGGAGGGCTCAGTGAAAACTGTTGCATCACTGTTTTATTGCTGCGATGCAACAGTTTTCATAAATTAGGCCCCACAAGTCAGAGTAATACTTTCTATGCTCGCATTTTAAGACGAAAACCCTTCTGCAAAGAGAGAAAATTCTTCAAGCACACTGGGCTACAACAGACATGGGTGTCAGAGTTAGGAAAGCTGAAGAGGCGTGCTCTGCCGATGGAAGAGATGGAGTTCTCCGGGGGAACACTAGTCGTAGAAAGTGACCCTAAATGCATAGTGGCAATGCTCATAAATCCTCAGAGGAGTTCAACATAAGACACCCGAGGTACCGCCTATAACTCCAAAGCAAAAGTCCTCAGGCAAAACTACACCACAGAAAATCAAACCCTCCGGTGCTCAAAAAACAGCAGTCAAAGGCACTCAAAAATCACGACTTCCTTCCAGATGAGAGAAAAGAGCAAGCAAGGAGGCGCCAAAGGGCATTGCCTCGACTTCGGAAGATGAACGAGGATGAAGGGGAAATAAAGGAGGGTCAGGGGCCCTTCAAAAGGAAAGTCCCAAGGGGTCAGTAAGGCGTCCAACTTCGTTGAAGTCGAGAGAAAAAAAGGACTTTGGAGGCTGAAATCAGGGCTTAATCTGAAAAAAGAAAGCGTTCGAGTAAACAACCAAAGGTGCTGAGGATCAAAAGACCACCACGGCATGACACGCCAACTGCAGACCAGGAGTCAAAACGGGAAATTGAACACCACACAGACTATGGGGAGGAGGAACACACTCTCACACAGGGCGACTTTGAGGACATGGGGTTTCACATGTCAGAGGAAGATACTTTTTGGGAAGATATTGAGGTAGACTTCTCATGGGAAGAGACAGACATATGCCCCTCAAGGCTATATCCCCCGGATGACATCCCAATGTACCACAGGGCAGTTAAAAAGGCAGCTGATGATGTCGGGTTCGAAATGAAAATACAGAAGGAGGATATGTGTGTTTCTCCTAAAGGCCCTAAATCCTGTATATAAGGAGAATCAATTCTTACCCATGCCACCAAGTAGAGTTCAGCAGGGTAGAGATGTTTATAAGAGGCCAGCTCCTGCTAAGGCTGTAACACCTCAACTTGAAAATGAATATAAAGCATCCACCATGGATCCAAAATATATCCAAGGACACCTATAGGTGGACTCACTGATAGTAAGCATGGCAAGAAAAAGGGCCATGTCACCAACGTCCAAGGGACGCCGCCTGATAGGGAAAGCAAGAGGCTAGGAGTACTAGGAAGGAAAATGGAAAGAGCAGCAGTCACACAGTGGCGAATAGCCAATTCTCCCAGAAACATATCAGAAAAGAGCAAAAAACCTGTAGACCTGGAAAGAAACATTGCTAACACCTTGCTTCAGTTATCTTTAGATGTAGATGATACAGTTAGCAGACAACTGGCAACATGCACGTTCCTCAGAGCACATGCGTTGCTGCGTATCTCTTGTTTTAAACCAGAAGTGCAATCCAACATCATCTAGATGTCTCTCATAAGAGGTCATCTCTTCAGCCCAGGGATGGATAACTCCCTAGAGGTAATGAAGAAAGAGAACAAAACGGCAAAGGCCATGAGGGCCTTACAGGCCTATAGACCATCCTTTAGGAGGGTACGCCCCACAGGCAGAAGAGGTCAAAGGAGGCAGTTGTCTGGCACATAACCCCAGAGGTAGACTGAAGGTAACTAGTTCTTTTCACCTACACAATGGCAACAGCAACAACTGCACCAAAAGCCCTTCTTTTAATAAAAAAAGAAAAATGAATCCTCATACCATCAGGAGCGTCTGCAACTCTCAAAAACCTCTCGTTCTATCTGCCCTGCGGTCACTGCATTTGCCCGGGGTCCTGGTAACAACCAGACAGGACCGTCACCTTTGTCGGTGCCCTGGTGTAATCATTGGAATACATGCCCAATTCCCAGGTTTCTGCACCACATCGAAAAATCAGTCCTTATATCAGGGGGACGGTCCGTTTTTGACCCCAGATCTGAGCGCCATACCCAAACAGACACCCTAACCCAATCTTCTACCTTCGGGGGAAGCATATCTATCCACATCTTACAAATTTCTCTTCTTGCAATTAGAATCAGGTAGAAGAGCAGCCCTCTCTGCTGCCACTGTTAGAGGTTGCTCGTTGTCTCATCCACTTCCAAGAGAAAAAGCATTGAACTCATCCTAATCTCTATACCAAAGATATCTTTCAAGGTGAGTTCTATTCCTCCCCAGTAGTCCTTTAACCTGGGGCACTGGAAGAAGATATGAACGTCGTTGGCTTTCATGCAACCACACCTTTTACACATGGGCGGAGGCAGGGGGGCAAACTTAGCAATTTTAAATGGTGTCCAATAGAGCCGATTAATAGTAAAGAAGTGGTTCCTCTTTAGATTAGCTGGTTTAACGACTGAGTAGAGGAGCCTCAGGGAGTTATCCCATACAGGTAGCAAATCCATCTCCTGGAAAGTTTCTCTCCAGACTGAATGAGGAGGTATTAACTTTTTCTCTTCAGCATCCAGAAGTTTTCCAAACCAACTTTCAACCTCCTTACTCTTTGGTCTTACGTCCTGAAGGAATAACTCTAACTCCCAGTCACCTACTATCAACTGTTTTGAGGCCGCAAACCAAGAGGACAATTGGATAAATCTAAACCTAGACAAATTATTCCCAACTTTTGCTTTTAAAACTTCCCAAGGATATAGCCCCTCGCTTGTCATCAGATCTGCCCAGGTTGCAATACCCGCCCTCCTTAATGGGAGACTTAAGCCATCTTTCAGGAATGTCGGAGTACCGGCGTAATCACACACTGGGGAAAAGTCAGAATAATAGCCTAAGCCCAACATTCTCCTAATCTTATACCATAAATTCAGCGCCGATCTCAAGACTTTTAAATAAACTTTCTTGAAAAATTTGGGGGCACCCAACTTGTGCAAAAATCCCTCCCCGCTCAAATCTCTCACCATCTCTCCTAGGAGCTTCCCCCAAGTGGTGTTGTCCGGCTTCCCTAACAGCATCCGCATGTTTTTAAACTGAAACGCTACACAGTACAAAATAAAATCGGGGAAAGCCAGACCTCCCTTATCAAGCCTAAGCCTGAGCTTTTTCCAGGCCAACCTAGCTCCCTTATTAGCCCAGATAAAACTGAATGCCTTCCCCTGAATTTTATCGATGCCAGATTTTGGGAAACAAGAGGGATAGAATTAAAAGATAAGTCAATTTAGGGATGATCACCATCTTTATCAGATTCACTCGTCCGAAAAATGTTAACAGTAGGTTTTTCCACCTAGCAAGGAGACAATCAATCTCTCTAGCTACCCTTTGCAGGTTGCGCTAGGGAATTTCATCCACCGTATTTACGATTGAAATCCCTAGATACCTGAGGTCTGAGCTAACTCTCCCACCCCAGCCTTTAACATTCCAACACATTACCTCAGTTTTAGAGGCATTTACTGAATATCCCGCGAGGGCACCAAATTCTGCTAGCAGATGTTCTACTCGCAGAATAGTTGTAGCAGGATCTGCCGTGTAAATCAGTAAATCATCTGCGTACAGTGCAACCTTACTGCTGTAGAAGGGGGAGCTAAAAGGGACGACCTGTCCGCCTAATCTTAAATGTTGCGCAAAAGGCTCTATATAGATGTCAAACAGAAGGGGTGATAGGGGGCAACCCTGCCGTGTTCCTCTTGATATACTAAAACTAGGAGTCAGAACATCATTTAACAGAATCTTAGCCGATGCCCCCTCATACATCATCTGGAGTGCATATATAAAACCTGAACCAAATCCCAGAACTCTCAAGACCTCCCAGAGATACACCCAACACACTCGATCAAAAGCCTTGGCTGCGTCTATAGCGATCACTGCCAAGGGAACCGAGCGTGCTGTGGCAAGATCTATTATACCAATAAGTTGTTGCATCAATTCCTGTATCTGTCTCCTGGGGATCAAACACTTCTGGTCTGAGTGAATCAGCTGTGGGGCAAACTTTGCCAATCTCCCCGCTAAAATGCTCGTGAAAATTTTAGAGTCTGCATTCAGCAGGGAGATTGGACGATAAGAATCGCCCCTACTGGGATCTTTAGAGGGTTTTAGGATAAGGACTATAGTGGCCTCATTCCAAGATCTAGGGATGCATCCGTTCTGCCGATATATTGAGTTAAACAGATTTTCCAGAACTGGAGCCAGTTCCTCTATTAAAAGTTTATAAACTTCATTCGGCAGGGCGTCCCCTACCTGCAGCGTTACCGTTCCTGCTCTTAGCTATACATGAACAGATCTCTTCCTTGGTTATGGGGGCATCAAGTCCCTCCCTACTCTCCGTTGTCAAGCTTGGTAATTGTGCCATACTTAGCCAAGCTTTAAGAAGATCTAGATTGGGGGAAACCTCCTCCGTATATAATTTGGAGAATAAGGATACAAGATAAGCTTGCATTTCTTCCATCTTATCTGAAACACCCCTTGGATTTATTACCAATTGTCTAATGACCTATCTGCTCTAGCTTTCCACGCTAGAAATGCTCCTGCTTTCTCCCCATATTCGAAGTTCTTCATACAACCGGCTTGCCACTGCGCTCTACATTTTTGATCCATTTTAATCCTATAGTTTTGCCTTCCCTCTTCTAATAGTCTCTGTGTCTGTTGCCTCGCAGAATTTGGCCAGGAGCCAAACCGCAGGAGATCAGCCTCCAACGATCCAACTTTATCCTCCAATCTCTTAAGACTTAATGTCTCAGAGTTTGTTTTAAGATACGCCAAATTTTGCAGCACCCCTCTGATATGACTTAAAGGCATCCCAGACTACATCTAGAGAAGTGGACCCAATATTGTCAGTGAAAGAAGCAGTGCTTGCCCGTTTTAGCGCCTCCGTAATCTCTGGATCAGAAAGGATTGCCCTTTTTAGCATCCATCTTGGCCTGGGCGATCTACCATACACCACTAGAGACATGATAATCGCAGCATCATCTGAGATATGACCAGGTAGAGTGCTCATTTTTGTTATTGTTTCTACAATGGCCTTGTCCGCAAAGAAGTAATCTAACCTGGAGAAGTGATCATACTTTTTACTGTGGAACGTGAAGCCTTGTCTGGATCCCATCCTGTGCCTCCATGCGTACAATAGGGCCAAATCATGCAGCATATTTTTAAGAGCCTGCCACACACGGGGGCATGATCATGGCTCCTTACATTAGACCTATCTTGTGTTGTTTCAAGTAGGACATTGAAGTCTCCCCCGATTGCTATTGGGGATGTAGCCTCCATTACATTCCATTTTAAATTTGATAAATGGGACGGGTGATCTTGATGGTTAGGCATTAAAACTATGCTGAACTGCCACTGCATATCCATACATACTGGTGATATTGAGGACTTCTTTATAAAGATTTTTGCCCACTGCTCCCCACCTCGTGCCCATCCTAACACCCTCCCCCAACCACAGCCCCATGCACTCCTCCCCCCCCCATCCCTGGGGAACCCTCCCTAGATTTTTAGGCATATAGCCTAATGGTCTTCTCTCATCGGGAAACTGTCAAGATAGTAAGATCTGTATCGGGCCTAACCTCTCCCCTTTTCGTAAGTTAAATTCAAGGACCTGCTCCTTTCCGAATTACATCAATCAAAACGTCCACTTCCTCCACTGAATGATTTTTGTACATGTGATTGTTCCACATTATACGGAGTGAGGCCGGAAATTTCAACTGTGCTTTGGCCCTGAGCTTATTCAGCTCCTCCATCCTCTTCCTCTACTCCCACTGTTTCTGGGCAGTGACATGGCAAACATCTGATCTTATAGAGTACGAGTAGGCACCTGCAGTGTACAAGTCTTCCTTTAATGCCAAAGTCAAGATCACCTCCTAAGCTGTATATGTAAGGAAGATAATTAGTATTTTCCTCAGTTTCTGCTTCTCAGGGTTCCTCTTAAAGGGGTCCCGAGTCCCGATGTACCCGTTGGATCTCAGAAGCAAGGTCGATATCTGGTCTATTTTTCAGAGCAGTATCCTGCAGCAGCGAAATAACAAAGGCCTTAATGTCTGAGCCCTCCACAGATTCAGGAACATTGAGAAGTCTAAGATTGTTCCTACGTGAATGATTTTCAAGTCTTTCTAGATCCTCTTTCACCTCCTTATTTTGTCTAATTAGGCTACTAACACCTGCAGTGTTCTTATCAATAGCCTGCTTCATTTTGGAGATCTCCTGATTTCAGTTCGGACAGAGACTTTTTCAAGGTTCTTGGCCAAAGCTGCACAGGAGGCCTGTATTTCTACCTGATTCTGATCAGATATCTTAAACCTTCTTCATCTCCTCTTTAAGGCCCAAGAGAATGGAGGTCAAAGATTCCTCTAGGTCCACCGGAGGGGTTCTCCCTATATCCAGCTCCTGCTGAGGGAGCTTCCTCTGATTGTCCTGTTCCTGAGTCGCCAAGATTTCAAACCTATTTGATGTTGGAGCTGTCACCTGGAGACTACTCGCACCATCTGTTGGGCAATTTTGTACCGCAAAGAGGGGGGGAGAGCAGATCATATTAGCCTCTAAAGCTGTACTGGCATTACGCTTCATACTATTAAAGTTAGTAGCCCCCCTTGCATCATCTGGTCGACAATTGTGGACCACAGAGGGGGGAGGAGGGGCATCTTATTGGCCTCTAAAGCTGTACTAGTATTCTGCTACATATTAATAGGGTTAGTAGCCCCCCTTGCGTTGCCGTCTACAACTAAAGCCGGGGACGCGAGGACCTCATAGTACAACTTTAAAGATAGAATGACTTTCACTTTAGATTGAGGTACCCTCCTTCCCCTATCTCTACACCGGGGGCTCTTCCCTACAGCAGCTTGCCCAACTCGCTCCAATTTACCAACTGAGCCCCTCTTACTTCCTGTCCGCCCAGGATGTGTATTCTGGTTCTTAGGGGCAACAGTAGTCTCAGGAGCTAACACGCCAAGTGAGAGAGCTGGTGCCGACCCTAATTCGGGCGTGATTAGTATCCCCCTGGTGCGCAGGGTATATCTGCACACTTTCCCTGCAGGGTTGGTACTCCTATTCTGAAGGCTTTTGCCCCTCTCCATAGACAGAGGAGCCTGCCACGCCCCCTACTACCCAGGAAGAGTCCTCAATTCTACAAACTGCCTTTTTTTTGTTTAAATTTGTTTTTATTGTTTTGTTTTGTAAGTTTCAATACATCTGACACTTCTGGAAGTCCATTCAAATTACACTGTAACTTGGTGCCGAAAATTGCAATCAGTACGGTAGACAATTCGAACATTATTACGTGTCAACCGATTTAAGGTAACATTGATTGGTGTAGTGCCTTAACATACGGATTTTAACTATAGTCAACTTAACTCAAGTAACACACAACAGTTTGCTCTGCTTCCTGTTACTTTTGCATTACTTCCTTAGATCACCATATGTAGTACGGCTATTATTTCCTGTATTGCAGTGTGCTAACCCAACCACCCATTCCAACAATACGCAGTGTGCTTGTATCTGTTTGCGTATGCCAATGCCCAATGTATACAAGTTGCATGGTTTACCGCGATGTCTAGGGGGCTCTGTGCACATCTGGATTGATGGATGGGGAGGAGGCGGGGGAGGACAAAATGAGGGTCCTGCAAAGGAGTGGGGGAGGAGGGGGGGGAAAGGGTGGAGCAGGCTTGGTATGGAAGAGGGGGGAACAACGCCTCACTCGCTATCCGGCGTAGGTGTCCTTAGCAGAGTGTTGGTCACCACCCCGCCATGTATGCACTGTATGTCAGTCTCTGCCATGTGTCCCCTCATCACTTTTGGGTTCATCTGCTGATACTTCTGATCGATCCCGCGATTGCGCTCTGAATTCTACAAACAGCCTTAATAATGTACAACTTGCCCTCTCCTACCTCCTGGGGGAAAGCACTTGCCTGCCCCGCACCGTGTTTTTTTTTCCAGGAAGAATCGCCGTCCACTCGATGTTGCTTGTCTCAGCTACTCCCCTGTATGTGCTGGCTCTGCCTCCACTGCCTCGGAACAACACAGCGGCCTTGCGGTAGTGACGCAGCTCCTTTGCCGTGACCTTCCAGCGTGGGGCCCACACTGGGGAAGAGCTACCAACTGCCGCTAACACCATCTGCGGCGGCAACTCCCTCACCAGGAGCAGACGGCGAGCAGCGCAAAAAACACGGAGTAGCGGGACGTGGTAGGCTTCAGCAGGTGGAGTTTGCTGGGGGGGGGGGAGAAAAGTCCCGTTTAGCCTAGATTTGGCATTTCCCAATGAGAGGACTGCGGCCAGGTAGCAGGCGGCCGCCATGTTCCCCAATGCCATGAGACGTCCAAAAGCCCTTCTTTCAAAGCAGGGGAACACTATGTGGCACAAACTTTGGGAATCTGCCTCCAGCTCCTCAAAATGACTCGTCTCCACTTCCCACCCGAGCACAAAACACTTGTGTTTCTCTCTGGTTGTGGGACCTTCTCTATGACATGGTTCAGTAGCAGTTGCACTTCTGGCTGTAGGATCTCTAATTGGTCATTTTTGTTTGCTTGGTGTTTTGGAGGTCTGTTTGGTGGCTTTTTTAGAACATCTGTACAGCATCCACGTTTTACATTATTTACAACTCACTTGTATGCGGTGATGGACTTCCACGTGTCCAGGAAGTCTTTTGTCCTAACCCGACATAGAGAAGGTCCCACAACCAGAGAAAAACAGAAGTTTCTATTCTGTTTACTTTCTAGTCACCAAGCAAGACTTAACCATGTGACCTATTCTAGATATGATATTTGTAAGCAGGTATAAAAAAACAAATATTTCAAATGACATTACAAGATGTTATTCCATTGTTAGTAGGGAGGAGACTACCTGGCAACAGTAGATCTCATAGACACATTTTCACATTCCCATACACCACTCACACAAACAATACCTGAGATTTATGATATGAGGAGAACATGACCAGTTAAAGGTACTGTCATTTGGCATCAAATCTGCACCCAGTGTGTACACAACATTTTGCTGTGGTGGCAGCACACCTAAGAAGGCACACAATCCATGTGTATTCTTACCTGGACAACTGGTTAGTAAGGGCACACAACTACCACCAGTTTTCAACAGAACTTCACAAGGGTTATAATACTGTTACACAGTTTAGGGTTCACTATGAATTGAGGAAAATCATCTTCCATCCCAGACACCATGAAGACTTTCCTGGGAGCGGACCTGGGCACAACCAAAGCAATAGGTTATACAACTGCAAAAAGGGTCCAAAGGGTCCAGACAATCCTGGGCAGGTTCGCCTTTACCAGACATCACAGGCTCTGACAGTGAGGACAGTCATGAGGCAATTAGGGATGATGGTATCTTATATCCACCTCATTCCAAAGACACACCTACACATATGCATACGTCAAACAACGGGGACTTGGGAAGATCTAGTGGCTGTAACTACCAAGGTAAGCAAAAAACATGAAATGGTGGAAAGCAGCCAATATGTTGAAGAGGAGACTATTTATAGAATCCCTTCAACAAGCCTTTATAACAGATGCATCACACATAGGATGGGCAGCATATATGGGTACACTCACGATAAGGGGTTTATGGTCAGCACAGGAGACTGTCAGACACATAAATTACCTGGAACTGTAAACCATATTCTAGCACTGAAAACCTTTCAGACCCAAATACAATACAAAACAGTTCAAATACTAACAGACAATACAACAGTGATGTTCTACCTCAACATACAGGGGACAGTGTCTCATCAACTTTCACGGCTGGCTCAGACCATCTGGAAATGGGCCTTCACAAAAAACATTTTGCTAAAAGCAAATCATGTCCCAGGTGTAGACAAAAAAGGCAGACAAACTAAGCAAAAGAACAAGCCGCTCTCAGGACTGGGAGCTAAAGCAGTCTATAGCAGAGACACTTTTCCAGCACTGGTGAAGGCCTCAAGTGGGCCTATTCACAAACAAAGGAAACAAAAATGCCAGTCCTTCGCATCCAGGCATTACCACCCACAGTGTCTGGGGAATGCTCTGTCGATCAGTTGGTATCGGATACTTGCATACGCTTTTCCCTCAATGCCATTGATTCTAACAATTCCTGATCAGTTCAGAGTGTTCAACAGAACTATGATCCTGATAGCATCAAAATGGTTAGACAACCTTGGTTCACACACTTTTTACAACTGTCAAACCAAGAGCGTATCTAGATCCCACTAAAAAAGGACACCGTAACCAGGCAACAGGGAATTGTATTTCACCCAAATCCTGGGATCTACAGAGGAGAGCGTCGTTCATGAAATAACAGCATTTTAGCACTTGTGCTTGCTCAAAGCAACATTAAGTATTATTAAAGAGGAAAAGAGACCATCTAAAAGGAAATTTTACACCTTCAGATGGAACAGACACCCAACATGTCATAGTCGGGTACCTCAACACCTCACTAAATGTAAACTATCGTACACTTCACAAATGCTACATTTATCAGCGATTGCATCTTGTGTACGAGGAATGCACTCAAAGCAAGTTTTCACTGTTCTTTCAATTAAAAGATGTATGGAAGGAGCTAAGCAACTGTTTCCTGCAGCAACAGTACCCACCCCTCAGTGGAACCTCTGCTTGGTACTAGCAGGGCTGAGAAAGGAACCCTTTAATCCCATGTACAAAGCCACACTAAAACACCTTACTTTAAAGAAGGCCTTCCTAGTGGCCATTACATCATTAAGGAGGGTGTGTGACTTGCAGGCACTCATGTTGCAACAACACTTCATATCAATGTACAAGGGCAAGGTAGTCATGAGAACTCACCCAAAATTCCTACCAAAATTCGTATCACCTTTTCTCATGAACCAAACTATCACACTAGCTCCCTTTCTCTAGAAACCATAAAACACAGCTGAGAGAGCCTTGCACACAGATGTCGAAGGGCAGTTATTTACTACATACAAGTTACCAAAGACATCATAAAGACCAATAAGTTCTTTATAGGACATTCTACAAAGGCCCTAGGGACAGCAGTAGCAAAGAATACTATTGCTAGATGGATTATTTAAACTATTGAAATGTGTTATTCACTAGCTAATTAGTTCTTAAGCCACAAGCCAAGAGTGTATTCGACAAGGACAAAAGAGGTACTATGGCATTTATGGTTAACGTGTCCATGCAGGAGATTTGCAGGGCAGAAACATGGTCCACGGAACATTCCTTAACCAAACACTACTGCATAGATTTAGACTCATGAAAGGTAAGATTACAGTCAATGTCAAACAAGGGCTCCACCTATGTTGATTCAAACATAGAAAAAGTTTATTCATAGCATATGATGGCTGCAGATACACATGCTATGCACACTCCTGCCATCTATTGTTGGCCCAGGTTTTGCAAGTTGTTGTTCTCGAGGAAGTCTTTTATGGTCGACATCGTGCGTTGTATCTCCTCCTCGAGGCATTGGGCATGTTCAACAGATCCTTTGGGAGATTATTTTTTTCTGCCATCGGGCTCGGTCGGACAGTGTGGAGCTCTGTAGTTTTTGACGCCCTTGTGGCCTACGGATGACCGAAGGATCCAGTGGATCGAAGAACGACAACGGAGTCTGACACACTGCTTCGGAAAATACAGGAACACGTACTAATTCAGTGAAAGCGCCCAACTTCCACATCGTCGCCATCCACACCAACTGAGATTGTTCATCTCCGGGTAATGGAGGCTAAAAAAGAGAGTTTATTCAGGAGGTGCCCTCGGTGTGGGGCCAAATACGCCTGTTCGGGAAACATCCTTTACCCCGCATGCGTTACAACGCATGCCATTACCCGCATTTTTTACACCACAAAATCTTTTACAATGCAGGGCTTTACACCACAAACTATTACAACGCATTCCCCAAAGTAATGCCCCGGTGGAGTTAGAATAGTAAATTGCGTTGTAACGGGGAATGCGTTGTAATGGATTGTGATGTAAAGCCCTGCGTTGTAAAAGATTTTGCGGTGTAAAAACTGCGGAGTAACGGAGTGAAAGTGTGCGTCGTAAAGTGTCCTATTCCGCCTGTTCAGACACCCACAAAGTCTATAACCTGTGCCTGTCACCAAAGCACAAGGAGCAGGACTACGCAGTGTGCAACCTTTTTAAAAACAAGAAGATATTGCGAAGCGAACAAGATCGACACCTAGCACATAATATGGTGATGGCGGCGGGCGGACTTCTGCCAAGAATCCCACTGCGAGGATGAGATAGACACCAAGATACCAGTCGGATGGAGTTATGTCATCGCCAGCCCTCCCCCCGCGTTACCTCTGATGAATCCAGTGGGGGAGCAGAGTTGGATGTGCAGGTTGAAGACAATACGCAGCAGACTCCGTCACCAAGGTCTGTGCTCAGAATGAAGACCACACCAAGGGCCGTGAATACGAATGACCCACCCCAGATAAGAAAGATTTTATTTAGACCTCCCCATCAATGCCATGGCTGACCACAGGTCTTGGGCTCTGGTCGACATTGAGAGAGAGCCTCAGAGCTGAGAAGGGACAAGAGAATTCTCGATCCCGATCGTGCAACAATTCCTACATAGAGGGATGGAGCTGACACAAGGCTGGCAACGGTGCCGATAGGATAACATTGGGATTACCTTATTACCTTTTAAAAGCGTAATTTCCAAATGGGAAGATGTAATTGGTTCAAATTTGGTGTCTTTGGAATCCTAAATTAAAATCCTAATTTATGGTGTAGTTGGATTTTAAATTACAATTCTGAAAATGCTACTTTTAGAAAGTTAGCTTTTTCTTGCCTTAGCCATTTGGTGCCTGCAGCCATTTGGTGCCTGCAGCCTGTCTCTGGTCACCTGACTGGGTGATGTTGGCAGTTGGGCTTTGTGTATTCCTCCTAGACAGCCACACAATGGGAGCTTAGGTGTGTCTCAATGGGCCATCTCTGGCAGGATCTGAGGGAGGAGCTGGGCACAGCCTTACTTACACCTGAATAGGCTGTGTCCTGTCCCCACACAAAGGGCTGCATACCCCTTATAGTTAGTCTGGAGCCAGCGCAGGGAAAGCAGGGGTCTTTGAAGTCTTCCCCACTTAAAAGGCACCATTGGGTATAAAGACTGGACCTAATATGGCACCACTTCAGTACACCCCTGGACCTGTGTATACTCTGCCAGGAAGAAGAACTGATGTGCTGCTGAAGGACTGTCACTCTGCTGGACTGCATTCTGCTGGACTCCTGCTCTATAGTGCTGATCTGCTGCCTACTGCTCTCTTGCCTGGGGAGAAGGACTGGACCTGCATCTCTTGACCCCAGAACCCAGAGTGACTCCAAGGACTAGCTGGCTGACCTCCTGATCTGAAGCCTCGGGGACATAACAGGCTTCCAACCCCTGCACCTGGAATCTGCCAACTGTGAGTCTAGCCAGCCAAGTGGTGCCACCCTAGTCCTGCACCCTTGGAAGTGGGCCTAAGGTGCTTGCCAGCGGAACTGATGCATCTCCTCTGCTGAGCAATGCATCCCCAAGCAGAACAGATGCATCTTCTCGGCTGAGCGGCACATCCCCGAGCAAACCCGATGCATCGCTGATGCGTGGATTGGACCCATCGCAAAAGACTTGCATCGTCGCCATAACCCGCATCTTGGGATCAACACATTGCCTTTGAAGCAGCTACTGTGCAGCGCTTTTCCCGGTGCAGGCCCTTGTATTCTTCGTCGATGGCAACCTTGATGATGACGACGCAACTCTGCATCACCGCTTCACAGCTCACCTCATCGGAATCGACACATCGCCTCAGCTGTGCATCGCATCCCTGAAACCAGACTTCACATCGCAAGCCCCGTTCATAGGATCCTCAACGTTGATGCAACAGGACCTCGCACTGCAGCCTCGCCGCATCTCGGAACCGACGCATGGCTTCAGCTGCATGACACATCTGCAAAGTGAATCCACACAATGTTCCGCAATCAGGATTAAAGGTACTACTTTAATCCTGCCTAACTGGGGCCCTGTAGTTGGCCCGCACTTCATCGCGTCGGCCTGAACTTGTGATTTTGTCCCGGTCTTGCCGGACCAGATATCCCCCATAGCGCTTTGTGCTTTTTGGTGCTATTTCTCACTATAAACTTTAAAAATCAATAACTCCACTTCTACTCATAGGATTTTTGTCATTTTAGTTTCGTTTTATTTATTAAAGTGTCCTCCACTTTTCTAAAGCTGGTGTGGGATCTTTTTGTGTGATGTTTGCACTGTTTTACTGTTTGAAGTGTTGCACAAATACTTTAAACATTGCCTCTGAGTTCAGCCTGACTACTCTGTGCCAGGCTACCAGAAGGGGAGCACAAGTTAATTTAGGGTTTTCCTGCCACATACCCTGATTAGGATTGTGGTTTCTGCTTTACCAGGGCTTACACCCTAGTGAACCAACAATCCAATTTCTAACAGTGCCTATATCATGCATTTCTGATTGACCTCCAGATTATATGGATAAGCACATGAAAATCTAAATCTTCTGTCTGCTCACAATACAAAGAAAATGCATACACAATTTTAACACATTGTGTGTTTCACACCAGCATGGCTGAGGACAGTGTTTTCAACCTCAGGTGAATATTGGAAGGGGTTTGGTGGAAATATTTGGTGGTACTGTACCAAGACTCATGAATTTTGGCCCCAGTTATGTCACAGATTTCAGGCCTTCCTCTAGACCTGTATCCACTGCTATTATTACTTGGCTAATCTGAGGAATACTGTCAATATCCTTAGGCAACCCATTTGGAAAACTGATGGCCCATATGTTCTTTGCTGCAAGCTTGTCCATTGCCTACTTTTGGAAACTGACCAATCTGCTCCAGAACGTTTATGGTGGACCAAGGTGTGGACAATTAATGACAAGGAGACGCTCACATCCATTGTACATACCAGAACAGAGAAATTGGAAAGTCTATGGCAACCCTTGACTTCATATGTGAAGGGGCAAATATCTGGAAATACAGCAAGAATTTTCATGCCATGTGTAGTCAATAGGTTTGGGCTGTGCTGGTTGTCTCTAACTTGGCTTGAATGTTTTAATGGTTAATCAAATTCTTAAACATGCTGTATTTTAAATAGCATAACTCGGCCTTGCTGTTAATTATAGCTATGCTTCAAAATGCTGTAGCTCTTTTCTATTATGTATTGTACTCCCTGACAGTTTATATATAAAAAAGGTAAATACATTTAAAAGAAACATTGAGATCCTTGTGATGGGCTATTTTTTCGCAATCACCACTACAAAATGATATGTGAAACTAAAACTGCGGAATACATCTGTGGGTTGAGCCAATTGTGAAAAGCAGTGAAGGATGAACATGCCTGATCTAAAAAACGAATCCCTCGAGGGACCTGACCTAAAGTCAATCTCTACGTATCTTTTGTTTTTAAGTGTTGTGGAAATCTACATACCTAAAAATGTCTTTAGTAAGAAGTACCCTAATCAAAGTGCAAAGAATGATCTCAGATGCATTCAAACAAGCACAGAGATGATCAGCTCATAACCCCAAATAAGGCTTGCACCGACATAACCACTAATATTGATGTCATTGAGTGTTTCACAAAACTGACCATTGAGCAAAATGCCAGAAAATTACATTAAAAATCTAAGGGTCTGATTTTGGGTGTTGGTGGTGTTTCTGCTGGACTGCTTCCATGGTGGTCCGAGGAAGACCACCAACCCGTCTGCAGTCACGCCCGCCCGATTACAACAGTAATCCAAGGCGGGCAGGGCGGCAGCAGAGGTGTCACGACGGTGGGAATGTTTGGCTCATAGGAGAGCCTAAAAAGCATCCCGCTGCCGTGACAGCGCCTTCAGCACGACCGTGCACGGTGTAACATGTCGTGCATGCCACACAGTGCATGCACAACTGTACACTTTTGGGGGGCACATCATGGACCCCTTTACATGCCTTTCCACCAAGCATTTTATGGCGGGGTCCTCGCCATAAAATGCTTGAAAGAAAGGCGGGTCGGAATCTATTCAGCTGTGCCGGCATCGCCACCGCCTCGATTCCTGCCTGCTTTACTCACCACCGCAGTATCCTGACGGCATGATCGGGCTGGAGGCCGGACACGATGGCGGCAGTATGACAGCCATCCACCGTTACTGCGGTTTCAGGACCGCCAACATCAAAATCAGGTCCTAAGTTTTCTTATACCTATAGCTATGGAGATTAGCACAACTAGAATCAGTCCGAAATGATAATGCATAGGTTTATACAACACCTTTTTTAGTATTATTTATACCAATGTTAGCTATAGCATACGCATAGAAGCAAAAATTGACAAGAGAATTAAAGGTACATATTTTATAATGATATGAAATCAATGCGATTTGTAATAATGTTTTGTCATTGACTATAAATAGGGCCATTGAAATTATGAGATTCTGCATAGGCAGCGTTTATCGCATAATGATTTATTTACGCACTTCCCATACAATCCACCATGGAGCCGTATAATTTGCAGATTTCGTTTGATGCATAGCTTGGAACTCCATTGCCACGTAATTCCAGTGGCACTGCCACGGTCCACAATCAGAACATGATCTAAATGTGATCAATAACTATATGTTCTCCATAAATTTACTGTGTCCCTACGGGGGTGTAACCCATGCGCCATCATATGCAGAGTTCATATAAGCTTGATAACCTCAGCTATTTTGCATAAAAAGACAAATTGGACAATGTCAAAGTAATCGGGTAAAACGTTCAGAAAGACAACTTGCTTGATAGGTCGGTTTGCGCCGTATTTAGTGCTTAACAGGGCTACCAAGTTATTTAAATGTTAACCTTTTTTAAAGAATGTTTGTAAGAGGAGTGTATTACTCAGGACTAAAAAGCTTTTACCAATTTCCTTAAATTACTGTAGCAACGTCCGTGGTTACCTTCTCTAGAATAGAGGACTGGTTTATTCGAAGTTACATACAGTCACATAATTTCTGGTGTACTGAGATTAAATAATCGCTTTTTAACATATGACTGATCTTCTGTATACAACTCAGGTGCCCCCATGCCAATAAACATTGTCCCAGTGGCTGGATATGGGAGAACAGCAGATGTGAGTGTGTCATACAGGAGTATCCCAAAAATAAGCCACAGGAAGGTAAGTCATTCTCAACATTCTTGGCATATCTTGTAATTGGCATAATCAATGATGGTGTGCTATAAATAGTGGCATCCATGCCAATAAGACCAACATTTTTAGAGCATCAGAAAATACACCCATGCTTTTTACAGAGTGAATTTTTTTTTTTTTCTTCAAATTCTTTTTATTGGGTTTTCCAAAACGAGAACAATAGTGAAAATGAAAGAAACAACAAGCTGACATGAAAGGAAGTTACAGATGAAATTATAAATGAAAATTACAAAACAATTACAAATGAAAATTACAAATGAAGTGACAAATGAAATTACGGATAGATTAAAGCAAAAGATGAGCCTTGTAACAGTTACGTTTATGTTAACTAACCATATAAGCCACATGATAGACATACATTTTGTCAGATATAAGTGTTTGTATAAAAAGCATCATCTAGGGTAGAATATCAAAACATCCTGTACAGTATTATAGTATTCATAAGAACATGTACTGTATACAATCTTTATGTCTACCTAGATTACCAAATCAACATGTTACCCTCATATCCCAACAATGTTACATCCTTGGTATTATATTAAAGACCTTATGAGGATAACGTGAAGCCTGTCCATTATGCTAGGGTCCCTGAGTGATGGAACAAATGAGAGGGTGCATGAACGTAAAATAGACCTATAGGAAGAAATGTCATATCTCAAGGAGTTTTATACTGATTGCCATCAAGAAGATCAATAAAATGTATGTGCCCCCTGTGATTTTATTTTTGTGTATTACGACCATATGGGCCATGCCCAATTCGAAAGAGGAGTTCGTTTGGCTCATGGTGGTTCATACTGAAAGGAAAAGGCATAAAGGGATTTCCATAGTTTTCTATGTGAAGGACGCCAGGGCGAGGAGTGTAGAGAGATATTATACACCCCTCTGAGAAAGGTCAACCACTCTTGCCACTTCCTGAAGGAGACTTATTTTGAATTCTTCTAGTTATTAAGAATTATTTTGCAGGCAAGTGTGAGCATTAGGTCCAACAGGAAACGGTCATTCTCATCTTTCAGCTTTGGGTCAAAGAATCCCAGTAGGATATAAGAGAATTCCCTGGGAAGATCTATATTGAATGTGTTATTTATACACTTGTATATTTTATCCCAGTATGTTTGCAAGATAGGGCAATGGAAGAGCAATGGGGCTAAATTACCTTCCTGTGTTTTGCAGTTCCAGCATGTTGGACTCAGACTGAGGTTGAGCTTAAAGATTCTTGCTTGTGTCCAATATGTTGTATTTATTAGCATGAATTTCGTTTGGGAAAGTACGGGAGAGATTTTATTTGAGAAAAGAGTTTTACGTATCTTATACCAGTCAAAGGAGATATTTCTAGTGTTAGGTTCAGACTCCCATTTTACCTCGTTACGCGAGTGAGATTTGTATGGGTTTGGAAGCAGTAGTTTGTAGATTTTAGACACAGTATGTCCTGATTTTAGGAGTTGGATTATCAGTGTAAGGATCGACGGGTTGATGGGTAGTATTGAGTGTGACGTGAGTTGTGCTTTAAGTTTCAAGAATTTGTAAAAATCTAAGGACTCTAGGGCAAATCGTGTTTGAAGGTTGGAGAGGGGAGTTTCCCTACTTAGAGGTCTTTGACTAGGTTTATGCCATTATTTGACCATTTTTGCCAGAATATCATTTCCCGGTCTATCTTTAGGCATGGGTTGTGCCATAGGGAAGCTAAGCTGGATTTGTTGATTTTCACAGCCGAAAATTGATCTAAGCGCAGTAGGGCTCTTCTCATATTTTTAATGATATATTTAGAATGAGGAATGATGGAGATGTTCATTGTTAGAAGAGCAGGCAAAGGGATGTCATTGATGAGTGATCTCTCTATGTCCACCCAAACTGGGAGATACTCGGGGTCGTTTACCAGCCAGTTAAATCCCTGCTTGCAAAGGTAAGCAGTTTGATAGTTCCTGAAGTTTGGAAGGCTCAAGCCCCCTTTTTCTTTGGCTAGTTGGAGTTTTTTAAGGGAAATTCTGGGTTTTCTTCCCTTGCCATAGGAAAGAGTTGAAGGTGTTGTATATCTTGGTTAAGAACTCGTTAGAAAGGGTCATGGGCAGCATGCTGGACTGGTAATTGACTAGTGGAGTGATCATCATTTTTAATGTTTCAGCCCTTTCCCACCAGGATAAAAATTTTGGCGACCAACCGTCTCACACGTGGTGATGTTTTTGAGAAGGACATTTTCGTTGGTCTGGAGGGTGGTAACTAGGTCCCTGGTGAAGTCCAAGCCTAGGTATTTGATGCAGTTTGGCTGCCAGGTGAGAGCCGAACTGCCAATTATTTCTTTATTGCCGATATTGTTGAGCAGCTTAACCTCGGTCTTGTCTTTGTTGAGCTTATACCCAGATATTGCGGAGAAATCCTCTATTGAGGACATTAGGGCAGGTATAGCGGAATCCGCCTTTTCCGAGATGACTAGTACATCATCTGCGTATGCAGTAATTTTAACCGTGTAATTATTTAACTGAATGCCTGAGATCTCTTTATTATTCCGCAGCTGATATAAGAACGGTTCTATCGCTAGTAGAAACAGGGAGGGTGAGAGTGGGCAGCCCTGTCTGGTTCCTTGTTCTAGGTTAAAGGATGTAGAGAGACTACCACCAGCTCTGACTTTGGCAGACGGATTAGAATACAAGGCCATTATCATGCGAATAAAGTTGTCGCCCAGGTTGAATTTCTTAAGTGTTGCTCTTAGGTAGGACCAGTCTATTTTGTCGAAAGCCTTTTCGGCATCCAGCGTGATTGCCACTGTGGGGGAGTCTGTTAGCTTGGCTTTCTCTAGAGCATGACATAAAATTCGTGTGTTATCACTGGAATGTCTATATTTTAGAAAACCCACTTGTGAGGGGTGAATGAGTTTGGAGATATACCTTTGAAGACGCTTAGCAAGGATCATGGCGTAAATTTTGCAGTCTAGGTTTATCAGAGATATAGGCCTATAGTTTTTAGGCTGAGAGGGATCCTTCCCATCTTTGGGTATCACTGCTATGATAGCCTCTGCAGGGGTACCACTTATTTGACCCAATTCAGTAAATTGATTGAACAGGTTTAGGAGAGGAGGAATCAGGGGAGTTGCGAATGTTTTATAAAATTTGGCATTTTACCCGTCAGGGCCAGGGGCTTTCCCCGTTTTAAGGTTTTTAATTGTGTCCATAATTTCGTCTGAGGTTATTGGGATGTTGATTCCTTCCTTGTCCTGTTCTGAGAGGGCGGATAAGTCACATTTACTTAAGTAGTTTTGGGCCTTAGAGGTGTTCGAGGCAGGGTTTTTACTATATAGTTTTTGGTAGAAAATCTTAAATATTTCTGCTATTTTGTCTGGGTCAGAGTGAGCGTCGCTGCTAGGATCTAGTAAAGTCTTGATCGTATTTTTCTGTAGTTTGAATTTCAAGTAGGAAGTTAGACTCTTCCCCGCCTTGTTGGATTCGCAGAGTCTAATACTCTTTTGTTTATTAATCCAAGCCCCTGCTGTGGTACTTACTAATTTATTAGACTTGTATTTCTTTTTCACTATTTCGTTCAAGATTGAGGTGTCCCTAGAGGCAATGTGTTTCCCTTCTAGTGATGAAATTTCGTTTTCAAGTTTTTGAAGGTTACTGTTGGCTTCCGTATTCATGGTGGATCCCATTTTGATGATCTCTCCCCTTAAAGTACTTTTTAATGCTTCCTACCTCATAAGGTCAGAAGTGTCTCCAATTTTATTTTCATTGAGGTAGTTATGAATCGCATCTTCAATGCTTTGCCTATTTGACTCTGAATCAATGACTTCATAGTTGAATCTCCATAAGGCTTGTTTCTTAAAAGGTGTCGGATCAGAGATGGATAAGCTGATGCAAAAGTGATCTGAGATTACTCTTGGCTCTATGGAAGTTTACTCTATTCTGCTTATGGCGTTGCCGGAAATAAGCAGATAGTCAATGCATGAGTAAGAGTTATGGGGAAATGAATAAAAGGTATACTCCCTTTCCGTGGGATTCTGTATTCTCCAAGTGTCGATCAAGTTAAATCGTTTACATAGGTTGCTAAGAGCTTTGTGTGATTTATTGGCACGAAAGGGGCAGTGTGAGTTTCTGTCTAAGGCTGGATCTAGTGGTAGATTGAAGTCTCCCGCGAGTATGTGTTTGGCAGTGTCTGGAATTGTTTTAATTTGTTTGGTAAGTTCTTCACAGAAAACGGGGTCGTCTTTGGTGGGTGCATATATGTTTGTAATATAGAATTCCGAGTTGTGTTTCGCCTAGCTTTGTTGTGACCCACCTACCCTGTGAGTCTGTAGTGCTTGACACAAGGTCAATGTTAGCTTTTTTAGCTACGAGGGTAAGGACCCCGTTTTTTTCCCGATTGCGTCCGAGCCTGCAACGTCATTGTTTGACTTATTTCTAAGTGAGTTAAATTGTTTGGAGTCAATTTTGGTTTCCTGCAACAGGATGATGTCACCTTTCTGTTTGTGTATGTAGTCCAGGATTTTCCTTCTCTTGACTGGATGATTGATGCCTTTGACATTCAGCGAAAGTATCTTAATGTTTTGTTGAGCCATAGTTATCGGTAGGGACTGAGATATAGGAGATTGAGTTTGTTCATAGTGTGAATTTCTCTTCGTAAGTGATTATTGTTGTGCAAATTATGGGTAATGAGTAACCCCTCATTGGCTAGGATCACTAAGGGTAACATGAGTATTGTCTTGAACTTAATGGACATTCTTCCTTTTGTAGGGCCATCTGTGTTGCTGAAGATTTTACATAAATTCAGGGCGCAGAAATAATAATAAGAACAGAAGAATAAGGCAACTAAGAAGAACAAAGCAAGTGCATAGGAAAACATAAGATCATAAACCCTCCCCCACCCCCATCCCACATACCCTCCCTCCCAACCCACAGAGTAGTGAACTGGCATGGTGACAGGGGAAGAATCCCTCTCCCATGAAAAACAAGTTCGAATTATCTAGTCGTTTGAGACTATCTTTGAGCTAAAGGCATGTACAACAATAATTTTGAACAAGCCCTCTGTTATAAACATAATGACAATTAGGTTGACAAGATGGGAAAAACGAACTGCTACATGAAGGTGCATGGTGTTATGTAACCGTTTACTCTGGCAGTATGAAGTATGAAGGATATCCTTGTTTAACTATTCCTCTGTCTTTATCTTTGATATAAAAGGCGTGTTCAAGTTTCGAAGTATGAAGTATGAAGAATGAAGCATGAAGTATGAGGGCCAACCTTGTTTAACTAGTCCCTCGACATAAGCGCATAAGCACAATGACAATGACAATTAGGTTAACAAGACTGGAGAAGCATGTTACTATGTAACCTATTCCTCTAACAGTATGAAGTATGAAAGCTAACATTGCTTAGCTCGCCCTCGCCCTATGTCATAAACAGGAGTGACAATGACAAAGAATGACAATTAGCCTTTAACGGTAGTATGTGTTGTCCCTAACAAAACGGGAAAAGCGATCTTACAACGTTAGACTTCAGGTCGACATATCAGGACATATCAGGACATATCCGAACATTATCAAAACCTCATCGGAATACTATCAAAACAATTTCAGAACGTGAAGAGCATAAAGCTAAGTGAACGTGAAAGATCATAAAGTTAAGTGACCTTTTCTGTACAGATCTGGAGGTTGTATAACAATTTCCTTTAGCAGACTTCAGGTCGACATATCAGTGCATTATCAGAACATCGACGGAATAATATCATAACAATTTCATACCATTATCTGAACAGTAATGTATATCAGTGTACACCCCCTGAGCGGTTAAGCATTTTTTTAGTAGGATTTTAGGATTTATGAGTAAGTCTTTGAGGTTTTAGTGAATAAGACTCCAACGTGGATAGCTGCACGTCTCCACCATGGATAGCTGCGCGCCTCTCATGCGCCGCTCATTCCTTGTTAGTAGTCTGAATTAGAGACTGCTCAAATGTAACTGGATTTCGTCGGAGGATTTCGTTGGTTAGGAAAGGATTTTGTCCCGTAGATTAGATCAGAACAAATAAAGTTCCCTAGGCTCTTGAGATACACTTTTTCAAAGATTCAATGATATCTGGTCAATAAAGTAATTACCCTAGGTTCTTGAGATAGTGGAGCCAGGCAATGAGGTGTCATGAGTGCTTCTTCCTTTTCATCGATGAATGTTTTCAGTGATAAGTGGTCAGTAAACAAATGTGGAATCCCTTGAACTAGGACGCGCTATTTTGCTGGTCCTGCAAATGAGAACTGATAGTTTTTGGCTTTTAATCTGGGTCGAAGTGCCAGGAAACCTTTTTTTGTGTCAACAGTTTCTTTACAGTAGTCCTGTGAGATAAAGATTTTGTTGTTTTTCCATAGGATGTGGTTATTTTTTCTCATGAAGGATAGGATCAGCTCTACATGTTGGTAGCGGAGAGGTTTGCATACTATTGGCCTCGGTGACATTTGGTTCGGGTGTATTCTTGATGGTACCCTGTGCGCTCTATCAAACTCCAAGGGCATACTAAAAGACCGGTTTGTGGCTTGTGTGAACCACTTCTCCAAGAATGAGATGCATGATCCGAACGACTCTTCTTCTCCTTCTCGAATTCCGAATATCTGAAGGTTCCCTCGTCTATTCCTGTCTTCCAAATCCGACAGTCGTTTAGTGAGCGAATCTGTGGTGATGGTTAGCTTTTGGAGGGATTCACTCATCTTGGTATCCGCATCTTCCAGTTGGCTGATTCTACTTTCTGTTTCTGTGATTCTGGTGTTGGTGCCTCTGATGTCTTGTCGGATAGCGGAAATCTCGGTTTGCACCCTATCTGTGTTTTCCTTCGTAGATTTGACAAGCTCGTGGACATCAGCTAGTTTATTCAGGATGGATTCCATAGTGGAGTTGATATCTTGTTTACTCTTTGTGGGTGAGTCCGGATTCGGCGGGTCGGCCTTGACTCTTTTGAGGCTTGTCTTATTATCTTTGTCTGTCATTTTTATGCTAGAACCGTACTTCTTCAGGGTTCCAGTGAGATCTCTGGCTCTGGTTCTGAGCAGGTCAGATTTGCCTTTTCAATGGCACAGTGGTACAGTATTAACGGTAATGGTAACGGCACAATGGACAGACCAGTGATCAGGTCACTGCAGTACCATGTAAGATTAAAGCGTGTTGGCGCAAGGAGTTGGCTTGGTCTGAATGCTAGCGTCTAATGTGGAGCTGGCTCAGGCAAATGGTTAGGTACATGGTTAGGCCTAGGAGGCAGAGACTCCGTGTTAGCGACAGTGATTCAGCAGATACAGTAGATCTGCGGCTTTCTATAGTAGATTTTACTAGATCAACAGGACAACAGGACCATGGAGTAGAGGCACAGAGTATTCCAGTATTCCAGTGTATTTCAGTTGTTTTTGTATTGAATGTATTTCCGTTATTCAGTTGTTCAATGTGAGATCGGCAATGCTCGTAATAGGACACACAGGGCACCCAGGCTCACTTCACATTCCTGAGTTGCTCCTTCACCTGTTCACTTTTTTAACAAAGTGTAAATCAGTGGCTTCCTGTTGTCTCCACAGCTGTATGTTGTTTTATTTCATGCTCTCATTGTTTTATCAAGGCATACTTTAAGGCATTTTTTTATTTTTTATTCATTTGCTTATCTCTCTACAGTCTCACATCAATCTCTTCACTTGAAAGTCTTTTCCAGTTTAAATAACCTGGGTTAAGAGTGCACAGCACATTTTTGGACTAGTATGGCGCTGGGGACCGTTTTTCTAGAAGCTTCCTAGAAGGTGCTCACTCCCGCCATGTTAAAGTCAGGCATGGGGGTCAGGCACTCTCAGATAGGCCAGCGATTGTGATCACGATCCACATTCACACTGCTGGTAATTATAAGCAGAGTAGAGGTGCTGCCAGAGTTGGATTGCCAGGATTTCTGGCTAGCAGATCAGCAAATCATTTTGTAAAAGGTCCACACATTGGCCGCCATGTTAGGGACAGTGCACTGAGGCAATGCAGAGGAGCAGCCTGAACTCGCTAGGGATGTTGGCTTAAATATGAGGATCACAGGCTGGTCACAATGAAATCAGCAAAGAAGCTTGCGTGAGGCAGACATTATGGCCACCATGTTTGGGACAGGTACTACGAGCGCGGGGCACCACATGCGCTTATCCTTGCTCAATTACTCAATTACTCGCGTATGACTGCACATTCGCCCGCATTCGTCCGTCCCACCTGTGATTATTGGGTTCAATGGAGACTTCAATGGAGATCCTGCCTGAATACTGGACCAGGACTCGTATCGCTGGCCCCTCCAGAGGCACGTCACGTGGCGGTAAGGTCGGGAGAGTCCGGGGCGCTGATCAGCCGGCGCACTGGACCTCAGCTGGATATGGTGGTGTCATTCGAGTCCCCACAGCATGGGCAGAGTTTCCGTTCACGAACTGCCCTTTGATTGTGGCAGTAAACGCGGTTTTAGAAGCAAAACGTTTTCATGGGAGGAGGTGCAGGTGCAAGCCGCCATCTTCTCCGAGCTCCAAACCACGCCCCCTACAGAGTCGAAATTATTACCATAAACACATTATCACAATCAATCACAGTCACTCACTCTACCTGGCAGACACTTTGGTGCTGCTGCCTGAGCCAACATAAACAACAAAGATGAAAAATAACCAGTTAGGACAGTTTAGTTAGGAGAAGTTTCCGGGCCTCCTACAGGAAATTCTGAAGGAAAAGTTCAAGATTTTTGGGTAGCATGCACACTGCACACCAATAGACAATAATAGGAATTAGCAGAAAATAGAAATGCTTGTAAATATGGAAATAGACATTAACTTGTTACTATTCTGGCATAATGTCAAGTGGCATATAGGTGAGCATGTGTCTGGAGTCCAGGTGCACAGGAGGCAGTGGTTCCACTTGTTAGTTGGTGCTTTCTAACTTCCTAAGACAAAATTTAGAGGCCTCTTTTTTAGGTGTTTTATAAGGATTGCTGATAATACCGGTGTATCTGTGATAACTGCATGGGGTACCAGGGTTTGGGAAAAGAGTATTGTTGGATGGACAGAAAGCAGTGGGTTTGTCAAGTCTGTTTAATAAGTTGAACAGCTTCAAGGATGCATAGAGACAGTTCTTTTTGTGCCCAGTGATGAAGCAGGCCAAGCCCATGTAAAGAGTGAATAAATGAGTGAGGTTACCACCATAAGTAAGAGATCTCCTTCCCTGCCCCAGCTGTATACCCTGCACAGTGCGAACGTAATGTCGGTCATTGGGAGGGACTGATATCTAGATGTAAGATCTCAGTAGGGCGTAGGAGGGGTTATGCAGATGAGGCATCTCTTAGGGATATTTCTTCAGAAAACAGGCCTCAGGAGTGAATTTGTTGCTCGTAAAGTAGGATGTATCTGGGTAGGCTGTTGATAAGGAAGGCACAGTAGAATTACCCTGGGAGGTGCAACACCAGATGTATTCGATTGTCGATTAAATGCACAATGTTATTCCATGCCAATTTGATATGCTAAATGACTAGAGTATTTAAGAATTGTATGTTACTGACTGATATTTATGGCTATCATTTCTGTTCTTTTGCTGTGTTGTTTTTGTCTGGGTCAAGCAACTCCACTGACAATGTGCTGGCCCGTTAGGGATGTCTGACAGGACAGCCATCTCTCATAAGCCCAGATTGCACGTTGCACCCTACTGCATGGGATACAAACTGCCTGCTCTTCTTCTTCAAAGGTACCATTAAAGATGTGAAGCCATCAGAATAATTTGCAGAGAGTTTGTCATTTTTCACGTGTTCTTGGGTTAGGAAGGCTCAGGCCATGTCAACACTAGACCTAATGCAACACCTTTTATGAAGTTTCCACAGTACTTGGATAACCCCAAAACCAGGGGCGTAGGTACCATTGGTGCAGAAGGGGCAGTGGCACTGGGGCCCACAGCCATGAGCAGCCCATTGAACCATGATAACTGCTGTATTTCACTACCCCACCAGCAGTAAAAGGGGCCTGCTTGCACCAGGGCCCATGGTATTCCTGCTACTCTAATGCCCCAAACCGGAGCATTTTAAGCATGCCTTTAATGCTGGGAATTTCCTATAAATGCACAGAGGGTCAGATGGAGCGGAACTGGAGAAATACAAAAAGATTTAATTTGTACTTAAGGTGATCACCAGGAAAGGATATTCCACAGCCGATACCTAATGCTGAAAGGGGCATTCTCTAGGTCTAAGTCAGTGTGTATGTTAAATCTCTTAACATAGTAACCAAGCAAACTGGAGTTCTCCCAAAAATATTCACATTTAAGTGTGCTGGCCTTGCATGCTATCAGGATCAGGATTTGCCAATCATCCGGTTCAGATGTTCCGAGGGAAAATACATGATAACTTTATTCGGTTGGACAGTGACCTAACGTTCAACTGCCACTAAAGTTCCTTGCCCAAGTGAATTTGTCCAGGTCTTCTTGAGAGCCACATGGCCCACAGTACAGCCACCCACGGAAGTAGAAATTCATCTGAAACTGTAGAGAACGGTCTTGCCCAGAAGGAGATTATCATAGCTGGCTGCGCCTCAGGACTCCAGGATTCAAGAATGGACAGTATTTGCTAATGATGAGAAGATGTTGTTTGTAGACGGGTTATAGGTCTGATGAGCTTTACTAACAAGTCCCCAGCAATTACTATGTCTGATGTCTCTCTCAAAAAAATCCTGTTATGTATTATGGAATTTTCTGTGAGTGCTACAGAACTCCGCAATCTCTAAAGGACAAGTTATTACAGTGTCAAGCAGACTACAGCTTTCATTCAGGTGAACAACGTCTGCTTGACATAGGGCCATCTTAAAGGCTTCAGTAGAGCTGAAGCAATAAAGCTACTTTCCAGGATGGCCATGGTGCCGCTGCTTAATTGATTGAAGCACCCCAAAAGTAATCAAGGACTTGGCAATGAATCATTAGTTGGAGACAAGAACCCTGTTTTACACTCAATGATGTTGGTGGTGGTAAAGAGCTCAAGCACTGATGTATGCAAATTTATGGAAAAACAAAAACTAAGAATCCCCATTGGAGAAAACCAAATCATGGAAAACCAATTTTAAGGAAAGACAATAAAAAAAATAGAAAATTATAGGAAAGATTTTAAAGGAAAGATCATTTTAAGGTGAAGCCCAAAATGATATTAAAATTGGATTTAGGGGTAGTGAAGTGTGTTTGGGTTCTGGGATGGGTAATGAGGGGATTTAGAGGTGAGAGATCAGTGAAGTTCAGGTGTAGAAAGGGGTTATTAGGAATCGGGGATGGATGGAGTGTGAGAGTATTTTAGCACTCAGGAATGTTAGGAGTTTAGGCGTGCTGAGCACTTTTTACGGTTCACAGATGAGTGGAGATTATGGATGGTGAAGAATATTTAGGGTTTCAGGGAAGGGTGGAGTGTAAGGGTGTTGAGGCGTTTTTAGGGTTCATGAATGGGCGGAGTTTAGGGCTGGTAAGGGGTTTTTAAGTTTCTATGGTGGATAGAGTCTAGGAGTGGTGAGGGTTTTTTAGGGTTCAGTCTTGGCAGAATTTAGGGGTGATGAGGGATTTTAGGGGTTGGGTTTTGGGCAGGGTTTAAGGGCAGAAAGAGTTTTAGGGTTCAGAATGGGTGGTAATGGATGCTAAGGGTTCAGGGATGGGTGTAATTTAGGCATGATGAGGGGCTTTTAGGGGCAAAAATGGATAATGTTTAGAGTTTTAAAGGGTCAGGGATGGATGGTGTTTAAAGGAGGTGAAGAGTCAGTGAATTAAAAGCATCTGAAGTAACTGACAACGTAAAAGATACAAAACTGAAATAATGCTCCCTGAAGTAAAGCACTGAAATAAATACCCTAGACAAAAATGTTTCTGAAAGTAAGACGTGCAGTGTTTACACCTTAAGAAATAAGAATGCACAAGTCAATTTTTGAAATAAAGACATTTTATGAGTTGGTTTCTATGAAATGGTAAATACCATTCATCCAGTAAGTTTCTATTAAAATCTTTAGGTGAAATGGTTTCTCGGTAATGATATTCCATGAAATCGTTTTTCTATGAAATCATGTGCAACCCTCCAGCACTCACAAGTAATGCTCATACTGAACACATATTAAGATAATATACAGAGGATACTCCTTCAAGCTGTTTTGTATCACCCAGAAGGCAATACATGGCAAAAGACTGCTTACACCAAATTTGGTAGTAAGCTATATCTTGGTCCAGAAAGAGTGCTTTTTGTGATTTGGTGTAAATTTGTTCAAATGTTTTTGAGAAATTAAGGTTTCAAAACTTTGTATATCTGGACGGTTGGGTTCACAGGAGGCTTATGAGAGTCCTGTGATCACGCAGCTTCAAATAATAGAGCGATCTGATTGGCCGAGGGATTTTTTTCCCCATTGTCACCTCGCTCCCACAGTAGCGAAAAGCTCTCATAAACTCCCAAGGGAGCTCATGCACTGATCTTAGGACCTGGGGGCTTAGTCGTCACCTCCTGAAAATAAAAGAAAATAGGTTATAAGTTGGCAGAGTAAGGGGACACAGACCCATGGAACTTGTGGAGGGATCCCAGGGGGAACCAAATGGTGCCAAATTTAGAAAAGTAAGATTTTTTTGGTTTCCATGGTTCCGCTGGTATCCCTCGGGAACCAACGTGGCCCTCTGAACGCCCACCATGCTCTGTCTCGCGAGACTCTTGTGTGATCAGAAAAATGTGTTTAAAAGGGGGTGGGGACTGAGTGTCTGCAGTGAGTTTGCCCCAAAAGGCGAAGGCCGTGTGCTGTGGAGGGTTGGCTGTTCACAGGAAGTCAGGCCCTCACCTTGTCCTGCTTATGATCTCACATATTTCAACACTCATGACCTGTTTTGTGACATCATTCATAACATTACTAATTACAAATGATTTGACATCATTAATGACAACACTATGCCTGGCAGTGGGGTGATTTATAGGTACTTCAAATGCCTATAACTGTTGAATTTTATTCTTCTTTTAGTTTAAAAAGTTATGTTTAGACTGACATTTTCACCTAACTATAACGTCACTTTAACCTTTGGTTTTTCAGTGATTTTCTAAGATTTTGGTTAGTAAGATATTATCACCATACCTAACTATGAAGTCACTACAACTTAATGGGGTTATATTTTAATTCCCTAACTCCATTATTTTCTATGGGAGCATGTTGCAGTACCAGTGCTTGGCCATGGGTGGGGCTGGACTTTCTATATTTTTTTTAATAGTAACTTACATTCAGTTTGTGTGGATAGTCAAAAGTAGTTAACTTACTCAAAAGTGTAAATTACTCAAAAAGTGTAAGTTACCTTTTTGAATCAGGCCCAATGTGTCTTCATGGCACAGACGTTAATAATGTCACTCCTTACTTCTTAATGAATGAGGATGTGAATAGTGTAAATGCTTTGCCAATGATGCCCCCTCATAAGGTCATTGGTAAAAATGCTTGATTGAAACAAGGACTAAACCAATGAGTCATAATAAATAATGAGTTCGTAGGACTGTACGACTGCAGCCCAGTAACATGTTTCACAAATTTATGACTACAATATCCAAATTGGGTACACAGGCGAAAATAAAGTTTCACATTGTTCTCGTAATGCCGGTGCGCCTGAGAGCAAGTACACTGTAGGCGCTTCCTACAAGTAGACCACCAAATCAGATTTACATACAAACTGACATTTGTGCCAAACTTGGAATTATGCTTTGAGTGCTAATAGTGCACCTTGTAGATTTTTGTACGCACAGTTTACACCAGGTATAGCCATGGGTGTTGATTCACTAGAATGCCAGGGGTGGCAAAAGTGACATCACATACCCTTTGACCTTAATGACATCACAGGAAGTGACATCATATGACCCTTGACCCTAACATACATACTCACACTCTCTTACACCCATTCCTATTTATTCTCTCTCACTTGCATTCACTGGAAATCTCACTTATAAATGCTGACACTTTGGTCTAGGTTTACTAAAGTTTGGCACCATGTCTGCATCACTTGTGTGATGTAAAGAAGGCACTAAGTGATAGGGTAGGATTTACTATCCAACACAAATGCAGATTTGAGTTGGATATACCCCAAAGTACAGCAAAATTGTGCAATGCGCTTTGCGTTATTTTTTGTTAAATGGGCATTCTATGGGTGGTGCATGGGTGTTCTCATGGCAACCACCCATTAGTTTTGATGCAAATCCCTATCTACAAACATTGGTAGGGAGGAATTTGTGCCAAAATCTTATGACTCCTCGAGGCAGGCATAACAAGGAGAAATGTTTTAATTTCTCCTCATTTTTCCTACTTTGCATATGTGCTGCATTGTACAGCACACATACAAAGTGAGGAAAGCCTTAATGCACTGTTCTTGAACTGGAAGAGACATCTTCCAGTACAAAACCTATAGTTCAAAGAACGCACATACTCTTGCACTATGGCACTATGGAGTGTGCATTGGCATGTGGCTGCCAAAAGTGCACCAACGCACAGGGAGAGAAACCATGCACCATATCTTAATAGACATGGTGTATTTGTTCTTTCTCCCTTTGGCGCAAGGCAGCCCAGCATCTTCGGTACAGCATTGCCTTGGGTTAAAGAATAGTAAATCTGGGCCTCAATCCCACACCATCTCATTCACAACATGTCACTGACTGTTACTCACTTTTACTCACATCCACATGCTTACACATACAGACACATGATCACACATACACACGCCTTCTCTCACATAAAAACACTCTCAGCCGCAAGCACGCACATAAAATATATTTTAAAACATTTTTATTTAACACAGCTGCCACCAAAGGTCCAGTTCAAGCTAAGTGTGCTCCAATTTTTATTACACTAATAGTTAATAATGGATTATTATTCACTATTAGTATAATGAAAAATGAGTTGAAAATATGGAGTGCAGAGCCTCTCTACTGTTCTGGGCACTGATTTTGCCACCTCTGAGGCCAGGGGTCGCAAAGGCAGTGCCAGGGGTCACAAAGGGCAAGCCAAGGGTCGCAGCTGCAATACCTGGCAACCCCTTAATGACGTCCAATGGTATATTCTTGTACAAGTAATCTCATTGTGCATGCAAATAGCACATATTTCCGATGTTGTGACACTGTGGCACAGGCCACACATTAGCCCACATTCCCGGGTCCACGACTCAGAACTGCGTACCTAATAAATACCACACATTGAGGTACCGGGCTATATCAGCTGTGCGATTACAACATGGGGCTGCAATGAACCGGGAATGAGCCCCTTAGAGCTTTGAAGTGTCGACCACCACTTAGGTAAGGTGTGTCTGTGGCTATCAGGCCCATTGATCTAAATGAGCCCTCAAACTGAGGAAAAAGATCAAATTTGAGATTGTTACATGACAAAATACACCAAACATGACATACTTTCTGAGAACTATTCTTGATCAGAATTGTGTGAAAGATAGTTGTGTTCTTCATGTTGTGTCTATGCCAACAGCCACTGAATAATTGTGGTCCCGCTCCTATGGAACGTTGGAGGACAGTACGAGGGATCTGTATAACAAGACGTAAGATGTGAAACAGTTGATTAATGGGAGGTTTTTACATTGCAGAGTTGCCTCTCTGTGGTCCACACATGGAGTTTGAGGATTCCTGCCAATGTGTCTGCAAGCGAACCTGTTCCAGGCATCACGTTTTAAATCCACAGAACTGCACCTGCGAATGTAAGGAGAACCTTGAGAGCTGCTTCATCAAACAAAAAATATTTCACCCAGATACCTGCAGGTGAGTGTTCAAACCTACCTTGAGGGTCAGTCTGTTACTAAAAGATCTGTTTTAAAGGTGTTGCCCCATGCCTTTGGGGTCCCTCCATGGAAGTAGTTCATTAAAATCATACAATGACCAAATTACACTCTTTAATGGTTGCGTTCAGGAGCAATGTTTATAAGATCTGTTTTAGGTATAAACAATATTTGCAGCAGCCTCTGGCCTGGTCCCGGGCACTTTAAATGGTGAAGGATGTATCCCGTAATCCTAGGTTTTGCTTCACACAATTCAATTATGTGCATCACGCCCACCTCTCCCTCAACATATCAAGCGCATGATCCTTGAGGCAGTAAGGGCATGCATGAATGTGTGATTGCGCATGAATCTGTAACGGAGCACTAACGGGCTCCTTGTTTTTAATTTTACCTTTTTACTTGTGCTATCATTGTTTCATCTTTCTTCCAGAGTCTGACAACAGGGGTCTCTCCTCCATTCTCCTCCCATGGGGCATGTAGGGTATTTTCCAAGGGTAAGAAATGTGAGAAATTCTCACATGAGATATTTCCATATCCTAGTGTGTTCACAGTTGAATGACACGTGTTACACACATTTAGCCACCACGTAAATTTATATGTGAATTGGTTTTGAATGTTTCCTTTTTGACCGATCATCTTGTATGTTATCCTCACGGTACTCTTGTATATATCTCTGTTTTACAGGCTTGATGAGAGTCCTTTTCTCTGGTGGAGTGTGACAAAGGTCATCCCACCAAGTGGTACCTTCTCACCACTAATTTTGGTAAGAACGGAGCCCTTTCTAGGTCCTGATGAATGCCACGGACCCTTTTGGGCCAACGGGCAGAAACATGTTGACCACTTTTACCAAGGTGAGGGGACAATAATTTCCCCATGCTCACCGTCCACATTATTTTAATACCATATAGCTGCCTCTTCTATTAAATTTAATTTGGTAACTGTAATGGTTTTTAAAACTCCACTCACTTATCACGGGCCCCCACTTAGTTTTAGAAGTGCCTCCCTGTCTTCAGGTGAAGGCCCGCCCTCTACCAAACCAGGTTTCTAGAGGGCGAGGACTGCCGATGATAAAGCATGACACCTGGTGGTGTGTGAGGACAGTCCTTCACTTTTTGTGAGATGCCAGCACTCATGATTTAGGTTTAGAGTACCTTCGGTCACTGTGTTAGGAGCAGCTTCATTTGTGCTAAACTGTCCCCTAAGTGCCATTGATGTAAATTACTAAACGCTGGGTTTTACCATATCGTGTGGGCTGTCCGGCGCTATTCCTGGTCTGGCAAACAGTTACTGTCAGGGTGGCTGAACTTGCAGCAGTGCACAATCTTGCACCTACACCTGCATCCTGCCTGCTGGGGATACGCCCGGGCGAAAGGCGATATACATCTTCACAGATTCATCGATCTTGCCTTTGTTTTATTTAAAAGACAGGTGGCAATGGAGTGGAAGATGCTTGCCCCTCCTGATCTCCAGTGTTGGCTGACCACACTGCTAACGTAGACACGAGCGGAGGCCAACACCCTCAAGTTGCTTTGCATGAAGGGAGCGTCACGTACTGGTGGGGAATGTTGGGAGACCTCTCTGCTTAATGTTGAACCAAAAAACTATGCACGTCCACCTTAAATCACATCAGCACACTCCCACATCACACCTACATGATAACGGATATGATGGCTGTCCCCGGAAGAAATTCAGGGGATGTGGAGGCCTGTAGGAACTACACCAGCAACCACCTGTGACCCCACCCTGTCAATGTCACCATAAAGCCTAATCCCCACCGCTTTGCGCCACCGCAACCAACTCCTACACATGGGTCTCCTTTCCAACACCGACTGACTACCTCTCCTGTTCGAGCGACACCCCCGCAGGATGTGCCACATTGGGGAAAGGTTCTCCCTGGCCAACCTTCCTCACAAGATACGATATACCCCTACACTTGGCAGAGTCCAAAGTTTTTCATGTAATAATGAAATGTTTATGTGTTTGCTTATAATATTTTGCAACGAGCAGCACGGTGACAACTGCAATGTCAGAACATACTGAGATTCTGTATGTGACAAGTTGTAATGTCTCACTGTGCTTAGATCTACAATTGATGATACTGTTATACCATGACTAAAAACTTAATAAAACACATTTAAAAAAAGTATAAACAATAATATACTGCTCTCCATTGTGCCGGCTGTATGTTCCCATATGCCAGCCAAAATATTAACCTTCAGAAATATTGTATCCTCTATATTACCTACCACTAAACTATCAAGGTAAGCATATATAGATAAGAATCCGTTTATGACAGTAAGTATATTTAGATACATTTCATTTTCTTAACTCCATATCTACTTACCTTAACAATTGGTGATAATCGATACTGTGGAAGAGGTATTTTTGTAGGTCAATATTTTGACCAAGACAGAGTAACTCCACTACAGTTACACATTTATTTATTTATTTATTTATGCAATGGTATATAGCACAGACATTACGCAAAGGTGGCAGAGTGCCCTACAAGAAAAAAATAGATCGTTACCTTAGGACTAGCATTATATGGTTATGTAAAGTCCTCACTGTAAAACATGCCGTTATATAAGGTCAGTATCACCAAGTAAAGAGCGAGGATTAAATGGAACACGTCCTTTTCCCCCAAAGTAATCAGTTTCAACAATGGAGACGGGCCCTCTCAAACTCACTCCATCCAAAAGCAATCATACTAAAAAAACATTAGGTTTTTAAGAAGAACCTGTTGGACTTGGCCCTTTGTGCAGGGTCACCCCTAAAACTTTTTGCCTTTTTCTCTGACATGGTGTTGGTGGTTTTAGGCCTCTGGGCACTTTAGCACTGTGGTCCAGTGTAAAGTGCGTGCGCTCTCTGTGTACATTTGGTAGGTTGGCCTGCCCTCCCATAGGAATGCATTGGGGATTCCCTGATAAAGTGTGTCAGTGATAATTCCTGGGATGGGAGGAGCAGCGTGGTCGAGTTTAGTATGTATGAAATTGTAAGAATAAATGCTGCGCAATGGTGTGCGCAGATTTATGATGACTGGTTGAGAAATGCCACTTTTAGAAGTTGGCATTTCTGTGTGCTATGTGTCTGCCTGCCTGATGTGAATTGCATGTCTGGCTTGTGAGTGACAGGGGCTGGGAGGTGTGTGTGGCTCCAGGAGGGACAGGGTGAGTCAGCGCTAGGCTGAATGGGACATCTGCCCTGGGAGTAGTGGGAGGAGTAATCCTCTGACCCTGAATAGGACTGTGCCCAGCCTGCACAATGCTGGCTCCGCCCCTGTGGTGTGTCTGATCACCTAGCCCCCACCTGACAAAGGGGAAGAGGAGCTTGGAAAACAAAGTGCTCCAAATCCCCCTGAACCAGTTGCATCTGGTTCCCCCAAACCCTACACTGCAGAACAAAGGAGAAAGGAGTATAAATGTAGGGGCTGTGACCCCATGTTTTTGGTGCTGTGCTGGTGCTGTTCTTGACTTGCGGGCCGCTCCAACGTTGGGGGCGATTATTTCTCAGAGTCCCTGATGGGCGGGGGGCGCGTCTGGGCATATTGTCGATGCCCGCCCTCTGTGGCCACATTGTTGTTAGGGCCCACGCGGGGGTCTAGAGGGCCCAAGGGGCCCTGTGCTTCTCCTGCATGGCTATGTTTTCACAGTTGCCCCGCTTGACAGTGGGCAACTGCACCGATGGGGGCAGTGGTTGATTCAGAGAGCCCCAGTGGGGCCCCGAGGGCACAGTCGTGCCAGGGCCCATTTACATTCTTCCCAGCTGCGCCGCACCAGCGCGGGCAGCTGCAACGTTTGGCATATTTGGTTGGAGAGTCCCAGTCGGGCTCTCTGGGCACAGTCGGTGCCAGTGCCTAATTTGCTTCATCACAGCTGCACGGCAATTCGCGTCAGCTGCAACGTTTAGGCCATCAGTTCTTTGGGGGGCATTATTGAATGAGACAGGAGTGGTGAGATACACTCCTCTGCCCCAGCGCAATTGCGCACTTATGGATTCTGCTTCATTGGCAGCCGCCCTGACATTATGGACATAGGGCATTTGAGCCCTCTGAGAGGGCCAGTTGGCCAAGGGGTCAGTTAGGTTGATAGGGCGCCAGGCCCTAATGTGATTTATGTGGTGCGCAGGAAATGTGATTCATGTACTGTGATTTTTCGCACCCTGATTTATGCCTCTAATGTGGTTTATGTATGAGGTTATTTGCATACTGTGGTTTATGCTTGTGAGGTTATTCTCTACTATGGTTTATGCCCCTAATGTGAGTTATGCTTAGGAGGTTATGGTCTAATATGTTTAGGCTTATGAGGTTGGCGTATAATGTATTTTGCGCCTGATGTGATACTGTGCATAATATGGTTTATGGTTTATGTTGCAGGATAATGCTGAGTACAGTGTTTGCCAGTAATTACTGGTTGTGTTCTACGTTTGTTATATGTTCTACATTTACTATCTTTACTAAGTGTTGGTTCTGACAGTGGCCCAATTGGCCCTGTCAGGTGTATATAATCCCCTGTAAATATTGCCTAGTGCCAGTTGGCACAGTGTATATTGTGTGATTACTATTCTAATGTGTTTATGACAATACAAAGGCTATTTTTGATATAACCTTGTGTGAAGTTCCTTTTGTGGTGTGCCTAGTATGTTGTTGCTGTGTGTGTGTTGCGCAAACGCTTTACACATTGCTGCCGGGATAGGCCTGACTGCTCGTGCCAAGCTACCAAGGGGTGAGCAGGGGTTATCTTCGGCGTGTAACTCCCTTGCCCTGACTAGAGTGGTGGTCTCTGCCTGGCTTTGGCGCAAGCCTTAGCCAACCAGAGATCCCATTTCTAACATTGGTGGTCAGCGGTGAGGTTAGGACTTGCGTTTGCGCAGTACCACAGCGACAACTGGTTGCACTACAAGCTCTGTATTTTAGATAGTCACATGTTTGGGGATTATTGTTTCTGAGTTTGTTTTACGTATCATTTCATTGAAATGTGTTTTATTGTTGCACTATGAGTTGGGGGTCCTGCCAAGGACAGAAACCAGAGAAACTGGAGTTTTGTACTGCCCTTGTGCAGACTGCTATTTCTTGGGTTGGCCTGAAGCTGAAGGAGTTGACTGCCCTTGTGCCATCGTGCTATTTCTTGGGTTGGCCTGAAGCTAAAGGAGTTGTACTGCCCCTGTGCTGTCTGCTATTTCTAGGGTTGGCCTACAGTGGTAACTTAATTGGCATGGAGTAACTAGCTTGGGAGGGTAGATTATCCCCTAAGTGCAGTTTTAGTTTTCTGGATTCCCCAGTAAGGGTGGGATCCAGTGGTGGCAGCAATATGAAGTCCAGTGCAGGAAGTCCCATTCCCAGGTCCCAGAGTATGGTACCTGGTTCCCAGTTAAGAGGGGAACAGGTTGAGATTCAGGGGCAGTAAGATACTGTCTCACCAGTCTTGGGGGTGGAGGGGGTGTGTATGTGGATGAGTGTTCTGGTGCACTGGACGTTTTGGGTGATTGGTTAGCACAGTAAATGGTGTTAAAGGGCTCTTCAATCTGTTTTGTCAGAGAGAACCTGCCCCGTAATTGTTTTCCGGAGTCGCGCCAACACCTGTTGGAGTGTGTGAGTTCTTTGATTCTAGGGAGCTTGCATTGGGGAGTGATCCTAGAGGAATGGTGCAGGTATCTCCCAACCCGTGCGGCGGAGATGGTTCAGAGTAGCCCAGCTAGGTGCCCTTATAGTGAGGAGGTTGTAGGGACTCACATCCTGTCTCGCAGGAGAAGGAGTGAGATTGGGCTGTGTCCCGAAGTGCCCGCACCTCAGTCTCCAGTACTGGATGGTTCCTAGAGGGAACACCAGGTAGGGTGCCTAGTCTGTCCTGTTGGACCGTTCTTTGAGGGGGATCTCCCCGTGTTAGGTGAGCTGGGAGTGTCTGTAATCAGGCCTCCATCAGTTCTGGTGTCTGGCAGTGCCACTCCTAAGTGGAGGGTGTAGAAGTCCAGATTGAGGGGTGAGAGGGGGAAAGAGCCCCCAGTGGAAGAACCATTGGGTCAGGGGCTAGCCAGAAGGGCTGAGTCACCAGTGATTGACCATGGTGATGCCACTTCTGTCCTGGGGCATCTTCACGCACTGTCAGATGGACAGGAGGTCGTGAGCTCTGTGCCAGGCAGACTGTCACACGACACATTAGTTATGTGTCACCCTCGGGGGGGGTATATGTACTCCCCAGGAAGTCCTGGTTCGCCGGGCAATTGTCCAACCAAAGGTTACGTCCCTGGGTTGGGAGGCCAGGTTCAGGTGTTTGCTGACCTGGAGGGAAGCAACTGTAATCAGTGTCCTAACCGGGTTGTCTTCTAGGGGTACCACTCCAGTTGGGAGGGTATAGGGCTCTGGAAGGGGGTGCAGAGGAGGGAGTCCTCGCCTCTGACCCCGGTGCAGCCGGAGAGTTTAGATACCAGGTGGTAGACCAGTTGATGGAGAGAGGTCCTGAACTGGTGGGAGAGTTGTGTTCTGGGGGTGCTTCTCCTGGGAGAGTGCGGAACCCCAGAAGGGAGGTAGGGTGAGGAGACGCTTCACCCGTGACCTCTGGTCAGCCTGAGGGTGCGGACCCTAGGTTGGAGGATCAGTGGCAGTTTGGAACTACACTGAGAGGAGGAGTGGAGAATGGCTATTATGTGCCAGGGGTTACTGCCCCCACTCTGTGGATTGGCAAGGACCAGTGACATCTGGATGGCCTAGGGCCTGGTCCTGGCCGTGGACAACTAGGGAGTACCCGTGGGGTAGCCTAGTTGGGCCTAAGAGTTTTTTTCAGAGGGAACCACATGGGTTCAGAGTGGCGTAGAACCGGAGGGTGTCCCTGTAGTTGCGGGCCCGCGTCCGTGTTCTATCGCCCGAAGCAGGGAAGCTCATCAAGGTAGTGATTGGTCTACCCTGCGTTTTGGCTATAAGGGTGTTGTGTTGGACTTGGCCCTTTGTGCAGGGTCACCCCTAAAACTTTTTGCCTTTTTCTCTGACATGGTGTTGGTGGTTTTAGGCCTCTGGGCACTTTAGCACTGTGGTCCAGTGTAAAGTGCGTGCGCTCTCTGTGTACATTTGGTAAGGTTGGCCTGCCCTCCCATAGGAATGCATTGGGGATTCCCTGATAAAGTGTGTCAGTGATAATTCCTGGGATGGGAGGAGCAGCGTGGTCGAGTTTAGAATGTATGAAATTGTAAGAATAAATGCTGCGCAATGGTGTGCGCAGATTTATGATGACTGGTTGAGAAATGCCACTTTTAGAAGACTTTTAGAAGTTGGCATTTCTGTGTACTATGTGTCTGCCTGCCTGATGTGAATTGCATGTCTGGCTTGTGAGTGACAGGGGCTGGGAGGTGTGTGTGGCTCCAGGAGGGACAGGGTGAGTCAGCGCTAGGCTGAATGGGACAACTGCCCTGGGAGTAGTGGGAGGAGTAACCCCCTGACCCTGAATAGGACTGTGCCCAGCCTGCACAATGCTGGCTCTGCCCCATGTGGTGTGTCTGATCACCTAGCCCCCACCTGACAAAGGGGAAGAGGAGCTTGGAAAACAAAGTGCTCCAAATCCCCCTGAACCAGTTGCATCTGGTTCCCCAAACCCTACACTGCAGAACAAAGGAGAAAGGAGTATAAATGTAGGGGCTGTGACCCCATGTTTTTGATGCTGTGCTGGTGCTGTTGTTGACTTGCTGGGGCGTGCTGTTGCTGGGGGCCCAGGAGGAACTGCCACAAGGGCTTGCCTCCCTGCTGGAGGGCCCTGTGGGCTGGCCTCCCTGGGCCCAGCTATGCCCCATGGACCCAAGGACTTTATTTTTGCTTCCAGCGCCTCGTGAGCGCTGCATTTTCATTTTGTCCCCAAAAGAGGAGCGCGTGGGCTTCGCAGCACGGAGCTGCAGCCCTGGCAGAGGGAATCCCGACGTGGGGATTCTCCCGCATTTGGTGCCTTTGCTGCGGGAGCCCACCCCGCATTGTGGTGCTTAGCGGGAGCCTACCCCGCTTTATGGATATTTACAATGGCTGGTGCCCACCCCGCATGATGGTGCCTTTTGCGGGTGCCCACCCCGCATTGTTTATTTAATGGCGAGCGGGTGCCCACCCCGCCTTGCCGCGAAGAGGTGAAGCGGCTGCCGGCCCGACCAGGAAGCCAGGCGGCCTTGCCTGACTCTGGGCGGGGCCACTGAGGGAAGTGGCCGCAGCTGCCAATCGCAGCGCGACAAAGACCCGGAAGCCGGAAGGGAGGAGAGGTGCTGCGGTGGACCAGCGGGGCTCCCGTGGTGAGGAGAGAGCCCAGCGTACTCGGAGGGAAGCCGTGGTGACAGCCTGCCGTGTGCGGGGCTCCCAGATACTGGAGAGAGCCCTGCGTGCTGCCAATGCTGCCGAGCCTGCCCCCGAGAGCCCGGAGGAGTCCTGCAAGAGAGCCTGCAGACCCGGTGAGTGGGGGCTCATTTGGCACCATGTACAGTGCCTATTGCCTGAGCAGTCCCGCCGTTGCGGGCCGCTCCAACGTTGGGGCGATTATTTCTCAGAGTCCCTGTTAGAAATGGGATCTCTAGTTGGCAAGGGCTTGCACCTTTGTCCAAGTAGGGACCCTTCTTCCTAGTCAGGGTAAGGGTTGTTACACTCGTGAAGTAACCCCTGCTCACCCTCGTGGTAGCTTGGCACGAGCAGTCGGGCTTAATTCAGAGGCAGTGTGTAAAGCATTTGCACATAACCAACAGTAATACAGTGTAAGCACTACAAACGGACACCACACCAGTTTAGAAAAATAACCAATATTTTATATACTCAAGACAAGACCAATTACGACAAAAATCCACAATACTATACTTTACGAATGAATACTTGATACGGTAACTTCTTCTTTGCAGGAATAGCACAAAAGCAAAGTTCGTACTAGTCGGTAGCTCCGTCCGAGCCTACCGTGATGCTGAAAACCACAGAGTCTAACAGTTCCAGCCGACCGCGTCGATACGGGCCAGCAGAGTCATGAACAGACTCGGTCACAGTACCTTTTCTCGTTGTGGCTGGTACGGAGTGTACGAGACGGTCGGCGTTCGTCGCGGTTGCGGTGCAAGACGGAGCGATGCAAGGTGCGGTGTCCCTCGATGCGGTGCAGGCAGCGGCTCGATGAGCGTCGGGCAGACGGAGTCGGTGAGTCCAAGGCGTGCGATGCAGGGTGAGACGATGCTCGATGCGGTGCTGACAGGTTGCGATGCAGGCGACCTAGCCGGAGTGCGGGAGCTGGCGTCGGACAGCGGTGCGAGTCGGAGCGGTGCGTCGCAGACGTGCGAGCGGTGCCCCCAAATGCGGTGCGGTCACGACTCTTGAGCCAGTTGCAGCGACCTCGTCGGTCGGGTCCGGTTGGTTCAGTGAAGCGATGCGATGCGATGCGAACTGCGGTGCCCACAGGTCACGGTGCAAGCAGCGGCTCGATGTTGGCGGCGTCGGACGTCGCCCACGGTGAGACAAGGGTTGCGATGCGGGGCGATGCGGTCTGCGGTGCAAACAGGTCACCGGCCAGGGATGGATTCGGTTGACGGAGTCGGTTGCAGTTCCCTTCCTATGTGGCAACTGAAACAGCGTTCCAGAAGCGGTACCCAGAGGCTTGTGAAGTCTTTGCAGTCCCTGAGACTTCTTAACAGGAGGCCAGCTCAGTTTCTGGCCCTTGGAGATACTCAGCACAAGTTTGGAGAAAGTTCAGTCCAGTCCTTTCACTGCCCAAGACAGAAGCAGCAACTGCAGGCCAACCCAACAAAGCAACAACACAGCAAAGGGGCAGTACTCCTCCTGGCAGCTCTTCCAGCTCTTCGTCTTGGCAGGTTCCTTGATTCCAGCGAGATCTAAATTCATGGGGTCAGGGCCCCAATATTTATATCCCAAATTCCTTTGTTCTCTGAAGGCAGAGAGGCCTTTGCCTAGTCCAAACCAGTTCTGGAGCACTTTGTTGACAAGTCTCCGTCCCTTCTTTCAGTGAGTAGGCCAGGGACATCAGACGCACCACAGGAGGTGGAGCCAGCATTGTGGAGGGAAGGCACTGTCCTATTCAGGGCCCAGGTGCGACCCCTCCCACCCATCTACATGTAGATCTTGCTATTCAGCCCTGTGCTGACTCACCCTGTCTCCCGGCATCCCCCAGCCCCTGTCACTCACACTCCAGACAAGGAATACACAATCTCGCAGAGGCAGGCTTGGATGGTTAGACAAGAAAATACCCACTTTCTAAAAGTGGTATTTTCAAACACAGAAATGTTAAAACCAACCTTACTAAAAGCTGCATTTTATCATTCTGAGTTCAGGCATACTAAACTCGAATTTCTACCATGTTCCCGGGGTCAGTTAGGATTATAAGCTGTAATAATCAAAACTGCCCGTTCTGGCCTAGGGGGAACAGGTAGCCTTGCAATAGTGAAAAACGAACTAGGCTGTAATTCACTATCAGGACATGCCGCACACACCAGGGCATGTCCTACCTTTCGCGTACAACGCACCCTGCCCACAGGGGTACCTTGGGCCTACCTTAGGGGTGACTAACATGTAGCAAAGGGAAGGTTTAGGGACTTGCAAGTGTGTGCACTTGCCAAGTCGACATGGCAGCCCCAGGCTGCGCACAGGCTCTGCGATGGCAGGCCCGAGTTACACTTTACGGGCTGTTTGCGTGGGTGGCACAATCCAGTGCTGCAGCCCACCAACAGCATTTGGTCTATAGGCCCTGGCACTCGCAGTGCACTTTACAAGGGACTGACACATAAACCAAATAGGCCAATCATGGAAACACCAATCCATAACACATTTTATACAGGAGCACTTGCACTTTCCCACTGGACCGCAGTGAGGAAAGTGCGCAGAATCATCACACCAGCAAAAACAGAGTCAAAACCGGGAGGTCAGAAAGCAAAAAGTCAGGGGAAACACGCCAAAAGATGCCAAGTCTAACAGTCCCTGATGGGAGGGGGCGCGCGTCGGGGCATATTGTCGATGCCCGCCCTCTGTGGCCACATTGTTGTTAGGACCCCCGCGGGGTCTAGAGGGCCCAGGGGGGCCCGTGCTTCTCCTGCATGGCTATGTTTTCACAGTTGCCCCGCTTGACAGTGGGCAACTGCACCGATGGGGGCAGTGGTTGATTCAGAGAGCCCCAGTGGGGCCCCGAGGGCACAGTCGTGCCAGGGCCCATTTACGTTCTTCCCAGCTGCGCCGCACCAGCGCGGGCAGCTGCAACGTTTGGCATATTTGGTTGGAGAGTCCCAGTCGGGCTCTCAGGGCACAGTCAGTGCCAGTGCCTAATTTGCTTCATTACAGCTGCACGGCAATTAGCGTCAGCTGCAACGTTTAGGCAATCAGTTCTTTTGGGGGCATTATTGAATGAGACAGGAGTGGTGAGATACACTCCTCTGCCCAGCGCAATTGCGCACTTATGGATTCTGCTGCATTGGCAGCCGCCCTGACATTATGGACATAGGGTATTTAAGCCCTCTGAGAAGGCCAGTTGGCCAGTTAGGTTGATAGGGCGCCAGGCCCTAATGTGATTTATGTGGTGCGCAGGAAATGTGATTCATGTACTGTGATTTTTCGCACCCTGATTTATGCCTCTAATGTGGTTTATGTATGAGGTTATTTGCATACTGTGGTTTATGCTTGTGAGGTTATTCTCTACTATGGTTTATGCCCCTAATGTGAGTTATGCTTAGGAGGTTATGGTCTAATATGTTTAGGCTTATGAGGTTGGCGTATAATGTATTTTGCGCCTGTTGTGATACTGTGCATTATATGGTTTATGTTGCAGGATAATGCTGAGTACAGTGTTTGCCAGTAATTTCTGGTTGTGTTCTACGTTTGTTATATGTTCTACATTTACTATCTTTACTAAGTGTTGGTTCTGACAGTGGCCCAATTGGCCTTGTCAGGTGTATATAATCCCCTGTAAATATTGCCTAGTGCCAGTTGGCACAGTGTATATTGTGTGATTACTATTCTAATGTGTTTATGACAATACAAAGGCTATTTTTGATATAACCTTGTGTGGAGTTCCTTTTGTGGTGTGCCTAGTATGTTGTTGCTGTGTGTGTGTTGCGCAAATGCTTTACACATTGCCTCCGGGATAGGCCTGACTGCTCGTGCCAAGCTACCAAGGGGGTGAGCAGGGGTTATCTTCGGCGTGTAACTCCCTTGCCCTGACTAGAGTGGTGGTCTCTGCCTGGCTTTGGCGCAAGCCTTGGCCAACCAGAGATCCCATTTCTAACAGAACCCTGACCCACAAACCTAGTTGGTGGCTTGCATCATCTTTGGGTTCCCACCTAGGGTGCCGAAAGCATCCTAAGTGTGCTACAACGCCTGATTGCAGCGGAGCGAGTTTTTGTTGTTGTGAAAGTCAGTGAAAAAGGCGAATTTTAAAATTGTCTCCAGGATCCCCCTCCTAACCAGGAGGAATTTTAATAGCGGGGTCCTTGGGCAAGGTTAAAAACGAAATGTGGATGTCTAAGAGATACAATTGATCAGATACATCCTTTGGTTGGTCTACATGTTTCAGCCAATATCATATAGATTCCAAGGCTTTCTTCAGGACCAGAAGTGAAAAGGCCATAAATATACGGCCTCAGTGCAGTGAAAGTAGACACAGTAAGGTGTACCCTCTATTTCAAGGGCGAGCCAGTCACTTACGGGTTTTAACCAGTACGCTGCATCTGTAAGAGAAAATGGTACAATAGTTACCATAGCATAAAAGTAATCGAATGCAGTGTGTGGTATAGTACTCCCACTTCGTGTCACCTACACCTTAAAATATTCATGCAAAAAGAAATTGTATTCCTGCATGGCACCCGCGTAGGACTAGTCGTCAAGGGTATCTGATAACTTGTGCCTCTTGCGTGTTAACAATCAAAACCGTGAAAAATGCACCAAATTCATTAATTTCGGTATAAGTATTTCTCATTAAGCATACTTAGGTAAAGTATATGTAATAAATCAATGTTTGTACCAGCAAAGGTACTTTACAGTGTATGGATCACGAGGGTCACAACTCTCTTGTGAGTCTTTCCCCTCCTTCAAATCTCATTATATGTGATCACGAAGTTATTTGTTAAAAGTTAAAAAACAACTTCAGGCAGAGAATTGTGTAAATAGTTCGTAATGTGAGTGCTCTTCTAGAACAATGAATGTAATTTAAGATAAGGAAAAAAGTCTTACATGAAGTGTAATAAACTTATGTGACATGGATCCCGGCGGGGGCAGTGCTTGTAGTTACACACTAGAGACATAAATGAAGGTTGTCTCGTCAGTGCCTTTTTGTAACAGAAAAGAAAAGTGTCACAGGACTTCGTGCTCCCCCGACCCCACTTACTTCATCAAGGTCAACCGCCCGTGTCGGTTACCTATTGCGGCCCAGATACGAGATCCCAGAGATGATCTCGTTCTGGCATCTCCTGCCTAAATATTCCTCGTGGGCCGTGACCAGACTTCTCGTCATGTGCACACGTACGCGTAAGGACGTCGGAAGGGCTCTTCCCTATTGGGAGAGCCCGACCGGCCCCTAAGGTTGTTAACGCTTACGTCAGAAGGTCTTTCAGCGATCACGCTTGTGCTATTTTCTTCTCAAGCGCTGTTTTTTGCATGTTGGAGTCATATGGATACGATTGTTTCTGTAAGAAAAGATGTTTATTTAATGGCACCATATGGGAATGCACAGACAGTGCAGTACTAATAAAACAAGTTTAAACTTCCCGTTCGCGTAAGGACGTCAGAGGGGCTCTCCCTATTGGTGGAGCCAGACCATATAGGGACCACAATTAGCATCCTACAAGTGCTACTTTGTTAAAAATATACTTGTTTTCCCCCTTGGAAAATAATATTTCTTGTAAAACCAGATCCTTCAAAACTAGGCTATTAAACCTCCATTTGTGTGAGCATACATTCAGATTTTTTTTTCCACCATGGAGCGCAGAGGTGCCTGTTGAGTTGCAGAAAGCAACACAGAGAGAAGATGACCGCCAGGACCAAATAACAATAAGATTGGTGGTAGGAATAAAAGTTGCATGAGACAAACATTCAGATTTTGTGTTTCCGGGATGTTAAACAACTTTCCAACTGACTTAAATACTTATTGTTAGAAGGTGGTTCTGACCATCTGAGCCATCCGGATTTTTCGCTTTTTGAACACCTAATTGTTGAGCTTTTACTGTGGGAGAGCCTCATAAGTTGGGACTCACCCACAGTGAACTCATGATGAAAGAGACTGCATGTGGATTTTACCGGTGTCCCCCTGGTGAGAGTAAGGGGCACCGGGCTGGTTACATGCAGACACGTGTACATGCGTGTGCACACGTGTAGGGGCTGCACGGGGGAGATTCCTAGTGTGCGCAGCTCAGGAGCAGGTACAGATAGAATGGTGTGGCAGGAATTATGCAGAGCTGGGTGGTGACATGGAATGGGCTTTATACAATGGGAAGAAACATGCAAGGGAAAGTCAGTGTGCTTTACTGTTTTCACTGAAGGACCACTCCGTTATTCTCCTATGAGGAAGGGGATCACATGGGATAGTTTCACTTCCCTAGGGCCTACAAATTCCAGACATGCACTAAAGTCCACTGTAACGTAGGTGAGAAGAAGTATTCTGCTGGGTCCAAAGCCATATCTGTACTGCTTTTGGGTCATCCAGAAATGTCATATTCCTCTGACTCAGCTCATAACCAGAGCCTGGCTGGGTGTGACCCTGCCAGGCTGGATTAATGACCTTCCTCCCCAAACTGAAGCATCCGAGGCCTAGCCCTTCACGGCAAGCATTCCAAGGGCAAAGGTCTCCTCTCCAAAAGAGAGAGAAGGTGGGTGGGTGGAGCTACAGGTTATCCATCAGCACCTGTCACCTGGTGCCAGGCACCAAGCTGCTCTGGAGAGAAGGCAGCAAGGGGGGAAGGGGCTTTTCAGAGACCATGTGGTATGAGACCCCTGGACGATGCCATTTTGAACTATCCCAGAGGCCTGGGCAGGAAGGAGGGAGCAGGGGCAGAGAGGTGATGTGTCGCTGCATGATAGGGCAAGCAGAGCCTTCTTGCCAGCCTCCTCCAAATTTTTTAAAAAGGTCTTGCACAGGAAGAGGAGCTCTCTCTTGGGTGTGGTCGACTGAGGAAGACTGGTGCTGGAGCCTGGCGCCATGGGAAGTTGGAAGGAAGAACCTCCAAACTGTCCCAGGACCCTGACTTGCGCCAAAAGGGGAGTCCAGGACCAGTGAGCAGAAGCCTGGGCCTCTGCCCAAGGAGAGGAGAGGCCCAGGGGGAGAGCCAGGAGACAGGCTGGCGCAGGGAACCAGTGAAGACAGCTCCCTGCTGAGTTCACCCTCCTTGAGACCAGGAGGGTGAAGGAAAGTGCTCCCAATGGCTGGGGCGCACCACCAGGAGCAAGAAGAGGCCAAAATGGTGCATATCAGTCCCCTTGTGGCTGAGATATGCCCCCCAGAAGGTAGGCGACCTTTGACATCTGGCCTGGCCTGACCAACGACGAAGCGCGTGGGGCTCCGCCGCCGGTCTTAAATGGGCCCTCGGGGTGTGTCAGGTCCCGGGGGCTGCTCCCGCAAGAAGTTAAGTCGGGGAGCGCGTGAAACTGCCCAAGCGGGGTGCCAGGAGCCCACCCTGGGCCCCAACGAAAATGGAGACCGGGGAGGGCTGTCGCGCCCCCCGGGGAATGGTGAGAGGGGCCCGGGATCCCAACTTCGGGCCCCGAATCGCCGAAGCGAAGTCAGGGAGCGCCGTCCCTCTCCCCGTGAAGATGCCCGGGGCCCGGGATCCCAACTCCGGGCCCCAAATTGCCGAAGCCAAGACGCTGCTTCCCGTTAAGTTGCCCTGGGGCCCGGGATCCCAACCCCGGGCCCCGATGCGGACCAGGACGACGGGGGAGTGCCGCCGCACTCCCCCGTGGAAGGAGAAAGGCAGGGGGGGTGCCGTCGCACCCCCCCCCCCGAGGTCCCACCGGAGGCAGCCGCCGCGGCAGCACACGAGAGTGCTGGCCAGCCGGGGAGGGCAGCTGGGGGTGGGCTCCCCGGGCTGCCCTCCAACGATCCGGCCAGGCGGGGTGCCCGGGTGGGACCGGGCCCCCGAGAAGGGGAGAGAGGCAGACGGAGCAGCCGGGGGTGGGCTCCCCAAGCTGCAATAACTCACCTGGGGGTCCGGGTGAGACCGTGCCCCCCCGAGGATCTGGAGCGGCGTGAGGCCACCAACGATGGTGGCGCGGCTCTCCCCAAGCAGCAGGGGAGCCGCTACTATGTTATGCGCGGGCCGGAGCAAATCGCCCCATAATGCCTTGCAGGCCCGGACCGGCCTGCAAGGAAAAGCGGATTGTTCTCTGTGAGTGGTGACCCCAGGAGGACGGGGTCACCCCTAAGGGGATGCCAAGGTGCAGAGGGAGCTGCAGGAGCGACGCAGTCTCCCCCAGCACGAAGATGTAAAGTCCCCCCCCTAAGTCTCTGGGGACTCCATAGAAATAACCCCTCAAGGGCTCAGCCAGCAGTCAACAGCATCCTGGGGCTGGAACTTTTTTCTACAGCTGGGGGTGCATTAGGGACTGCACCAAGGTATGAAGGGCTAAGCTGGGGATGTTTGGAGAAGGGCATCCCTGGAGGTAAAGAGGTCTAATTGCATGAGAAGTGCATTTACCAATGTTATTTATTTTGAGGGACTGGAAGTCACGTGTATTGTGAAGTCATAAGCAATGTGGGGTTATGTTGCTGGACCTTCCTGCTAGGGTGTCTGGCTGTATATGCTTAATCCTGTGGTTATAACTGTAATGCCTTTTAGGGGCTTTAATTGCAGTGCATTATAACTGTTATCAGCCATGATAAGTACTGTCATTCTAAGTGATGCGCAAACATGTAATCTTGCTACTGCGTTAGGTGAAGAACAACCCAGACTGTTAGCCAGTAAGATGTAGAGGTGTATACTGTATGGTCAGGATGAGATGCTCAGTCAGGGTTATGTGTCACCATGGCTGGTTTGCCCATTTTAAATGCTTGTTGAGATAAAGGGGGTGGGTCGCCACTGGGAAGGTGCCAGTGGGCAAGGCCCTCGCTCCAGGTTATGTTCAACCCACTGCATGAGGGGGCAAGATGATGTGCATACATGGGAGTGGTGGTACTAGACCCCACCCCCCCTTCGGGAGGGGTGGGAATGTTATGCAATGTCACAAAGTAATTCCAACAGCTTATGTAAATTGGTGCATAGTATTGAGTAGTGTGTGTGTTTAATAATTGTACTCTTCCTTTTATAAAGCAAAGTACAGACTGGACAATCAATTATTGAGTGTTATTTCTGTGTACTGGTAAATGGCGATTACTAGCCCACACCACCACCCTTGATTAAGCCTTAGACTGCTCTGCAACGCTACCCTCGGAGACTCAAGCGCTACAATGGGGTGTTTGGTTCCCAGTGAAGGACAAATGTAGTCATGTTATTTGTGCAGGCCTCAAACTTATCAACACTTATCAATGGACAGACGTTTACATTTTAGAAGAACATATATTGGCAAAGCCAATAGGTCTGGGTAATTTTCAGTGAACGTGTGCAATGGCTACATTTTTGAATGAGTGAATGCATGGATAGGTGAATGAATGTGCATGGATAAACTAATGGGTGAGTGGCCGGTTGCATAGATAAATGAATGCATGGACGAGTAAGTGCATTGATTGGCATATGAGGGCATGCATGAATGGAAAACTAGGTGAATACGTTTGTGGCTAGATAAAATAGTTAGTGAGAAATGAGTCCATGGATGGATGAATTGTTAAAAAGAGTTCTTATTTTACAAGTTTAACAGGCATCTATCATATGATTGTGCTATCCCTTTGGACAGAGGCAAATGCTTCTTTTCAGAACAGAAATAAGAAGTTCTCAGCATTCGTTATCAATGTGTTTTTTCGGGAACTCAATTCTCCATTTGATAGAGGAAATACAATGTTCTGCATTGAATTTGATTGCTGTAGGAGAGGACTACAGCAAATGTATGGTCGTTGGAAGGGTGATATTTTGATTTCCACTTCACTGAAGACGTCCTGGGAATCCTGACAAAAAGCCGTTATAGTTATGGCAAAGGTCTCTAATTTTCTATGCAATATGCCATTATGGTTTGACTTCCAGGACTAAAAATGCCCACATTTATTGAATGGACTGTTGTCAGTCAAACAATACCTGGCTTGGTAGTTTGGGCTGGGCTGGACTGTTCCGATTGTAGCAGGGTCAAGACTGATTTGCATATAGCTGGGTCCAAACTGAGGTGATATGGTGTGCAAAATAACAATGGACTGTGTAGTTACCAGTGGATGAGATTAATTCAAGCACTCCATCCATCACATTTTGTATACTTCATTATGTCACTTTAAGTGGGGCGGGTATGCCCAGACTTGGGTCCCGTGCACACTGTGTCACTGGAACCAAGCTATACCCGGCTGATGAACCCATAAGAATGACGAAACTGGTCCTGGGTTGCTTGTGTTCCAGTTCAGGGAGGACCTGGCTTGCCACTTCAGGCTGGACAGTTCTGATTGGAGCAGCTATACCTGGCTAATGAGCCCATAAGAAGGGCAAAACCGGTCCTGGGTTGCCAAATTGAAATTCCAACATAAAGGGTTATCTCACAAAGACAATTTAAGAGTTTCTGAGGTGTCCAAATGTTTTGTGAGCTAGAGAGGGGTGATCTTATGTTTAAGTTGGAGGATCAAATGTCCCAATTTGGTTAGTGTTGTGGGTTTGTGTTCTCATTTTGCCATATTAATTGGATTCAAAGTTTTTCTTTTAGGTTTCAGTTAAGTATACATCTTGGAGACTATGTGACCACTTTTCATGAAGCTGTGGATTACTTGCACAAGAGAAGGTTCTTTGTTTAAGCTTGGTAGTTTATTTAGACAGGTTTTTAGTGTAAGAAATTTGTAGAAATCTATATTTTTTAGTTGATAGTGCTCCTGTAAACTGGAAAATGGCTGTGGGTCCTTGGGAGAATCACAGTGTTTAATGAAGAGAATTCCTTGTTAGGTCCAGTCATCCCAATGAAGGATGGTTCTTTCTATCTTTAACTTTTTGTTATGCAAAAACACGATAAGTTTGAGTTACAAAGCCAACGAGCTCCACAGATGGATCACCGACTGCGCAAATACACTCGTCCCCCTCCAGAACTCCGACAGACAACGCACCACGAAATCCACCTGGTTCACCACCAACCTCCGAGAATCCAAGCGCACGTGCCGATGACTTGAGAAAGCTTGGAGGACCAGCAAAACCTCGGAAGCACGCACCGCCTATAAGACCACCATGACAGAACACCACCAACTCATCAGAACCAAGAAGAAGAACTTCATCCAGGACAGAATCCTCTCCAACTCCCGCAACTCTAAGGAACTCTTCAGCATCATACAAGAATTCACCAAACCCCCCATCGAATCCTCCGACGTCCCTCCCTCCCAGGACCTCTGCAACAAACTCGGCTCCTACTTCCATCACAAGATCAGGACTCTCTACGACAACTTCGACGAACAGAACCAAGGCACTGACACTATACCCACCATCAACAACGCCACCCAGCCTACTAACAACGCTTGGACTCCTGTCACCACAGAAGACACCGACGGCTGGAAACGCGCAGAAGTCAAGCCCCCTAAAGAAGCCCTCCGCAGACCCAACGGACCTCAAGAACTACAGACCCATCTCTCCTCCCTTCGCAGCCAAAGTCACTGAGAAGATCGTCAACAACCAGCTCACGAACTTCATCGAATCCAACTCGATCCTCGACACTTCCCAAACTGGATTCCGCAGCAACCACAGCACCGAGACCGACCTCCTAGCCGCCACGGACAACATCCGCACCCTCCTCGACCAAGGCCACACACCTGCCCTCATCGTACTAGACCTCTCAGTAGCCTTCAACACCGTCTTCCACCGCACACTAACCGCCAGACTCCACGACGCCGGCATACAGGGTACTGCCCTAAACTGGATCTGCTCCTTCCTCACCGGCCGAACTCAAAGAATCAGATTCCTGCCCTTCCTCTCTGAACCTATGAGATCTGCTGCAGAGTACCCCAAGGATCCTCACTCAGCCCAATGCTCTTCAATATCAACATGGCCCCCTCGCTACCATCGTCAGAAAACACGGACTCAGCATAGTATCCTACGCCAACGACACCCAGCTCATCCTCTCCCTCACCAAGGAACCCGACATCACCAGACACAGTTTCCAGGAAGAAATGAAAGCTGTCGCATCCTGGATGAGCAGCAGCTGCCTGAAGCTCAATTTGGAAAAGACGGAAGTCCTCGTCCTCGGATCCACCCCCTCCGCATGGGACAACACCTGGTGGCCCACTGCCCTCGGCAACACTCCCACACCCACGGACCACAGCCGCAACCTTGGCATCATACTCAACTCCTCCCTCACCATGAACCGACGAGTCAACGCCGTATCTTCCACGTGCTTCAACACCCTCTGCAAGACCTTCGAATAGTACCCCCCTGAATCCAGAAAGACCATCACCCACGCACTCATAACCAGCAGACTGGGCTACGGGAACGCCCTCTATGCCGGAATCAACAGACCTCTACTCCTCAAACTCCAGACCATCCAGAACACCGCAGCCAGACTTGTCCTCTGCATCCCACGACAAGACCATATCACATAGCACCTACGAGACCTCCACTGGCTCCCCGTCGAAAAGATTGACTTTCAAGCTGCTCACTCACGCCTACAAATCCATCCACAACACCGGACCGCATTACCTCAACGAAAGAATCTCCTTCTACACACCCAAGAGAAACATCCGCTCCACCGACCTTGCCCTGGCTGAAATCCCACGCATCCGCAGAGCCAGAAAGGGAGTAAGAGCCTTCTCCTACATCGCAGCCAAGACCTGGAACGAACTCCCCCTCAGCATCAGACGAACCCCCACACTGCAAGCATTCAGGAAGAGCCTCAAGACCTGCCCTTCAGATGAGACGGAGCTGCTCGAATCCCCCCTTCTCCCCCAGTGCCTTGAGACTCTCGCGGGTGAGTAGTGCACTTCACAAATCCCTGATTGATTAATTGATTGATTGATTGATTGAATTTTAAGAAGTTAGTTTATTCTTAGGGGAGTGTTCTTGGTATTGTTTAGGGTATATTTTGAATGTGATAAATGTATTTTGTTCATGGATGAGTAGGATATTGCACTGAAGTTTTTTTAGTAAGGCACAGTCGTTTGAAAGCCAAATAGGACAGTAATGTTCCTCATGTCTAAAGCATCTAATACCTTGGCTAAATGACAATGTTGTTTGGTAGTTTCTGAAGTTGGGTAATTAAACTCTTTCCTGATGTTTTGGCAGCCTTAGTTTATTTAAATTTATCCTTGGACATTTACCCTACCATAAAATGTGTTAATGGCTATATTTAGCTTAGATAGAAAGTCATCAGAGAGAGATAATGAGTAAACGCTACGCTTATGTAAGGAAGTTACCAATATCTTGATGGTTTCTCTTCTTCCCTACCATGATAAGAGTTTTGAAGACCAACTATCTAATAGGTCGAAGATTGTCTTTAATTTATTTGATTCATTGTGTTTGATAGTATCCAAAATGCCTTCTGTGAATTTGATTTCCAAATATTTTATGGCTTTGGTCTGCCAGCAGAGGCCAGAGTTACCCTTCATTGAAAAAATAATTAAGCAATTTGACTCTTATTTGTCTCTATTTATTGTGTATCCAGAGATAAGGGTACATGAGTCAATAGTTTCCATGAATGCTTCAATGAAGGGAGCAACTTTATCCATGATGATCAGGACATTATCTGCATATGCTGCTAACTTAACTGCAACATCTTTAAAGGTGACATCCAATATTTTTCCATTTATCTTGGTATTGTGCAATAGAGGTTGTAAGGCTGGGAGAACAGTTGATGATAAGGGGCATCCTTGTCTCATGCACTGGTGTAGCTGGAAGTAATTAAAAATAATACCTCCTGTTCTAACTCTTGCTGTGGGTTGGGCATAGAGAGACATCACCATGTTGATGAAATTATCAGCAAACTGAAATTGTGGAAGAACCGCTTCAAGGTAAGGTAATGCAATTCTATCAAATGCCTTCTCTACATCTAATGTAATTGCCTCTGTTGAGGAAGGAGTAAGGCGAGCCTTGTCTATTACATAGCATAAGAGTCTAGGGTTGTCACAAAAAAACACTTGTGAGGAACTTATCAGTCTTTGGATTATATCTTCTATTCTGTTTGAGAGAATGTTTGCATAGATTTTACAGTCAGTATTTATTAAAGATAAACAGGTACATGCATCAATGTAGGCTTTTGCGATTCCTTAATTGCGATTATTAAGGAATCGCAATTAAGAATTGCAAAAGCCTATGCATGTAGGAATCGCTATAAAATTAGCGATTCCCAAACATTCCTTAATTGCGACTCGTAAATTGCGAGTCGCAATTAAGGAATGCCTTCCCATTCATTCCTATAGGCCTACAAGCCCATAGGAATGAATGGGAGATTACATGCGCAATTTGCGAGTACCAATAGGTACTCGCAAATTGCACATGCTATTCAAGGGTGTCAAAAGGACACCCTGTTGCACCCCTGTAATTGATCTGTGCACACATGTTGCGCACACACATGCCCCAAAGGCATGTGTGTGTGTAACCTACAACTTTGAAAAATGCACTTTAGTGCATTTTTCAAAGTTTTTGCAAATTACCATGAAGTACAAATTGATGGTAATTTGCGCCCCCTATTAGCAAAATCGCAATTTGCGATTCCATCATGCATTGCATTTAAGGAATCGCAATTTGCAATTCTTTAAATGCAATCGCAATTTAAGAAATCTCAATCATTTGCGATTTCTTAAATTGCGAGGGGCTGACAGGTTGATGCATCGCAGAAGCCCTTTTTGCGGGCGCAAACGGCCGATTTTTGCGAATCGCACCGTTTGCGCTCGCAAAAATGGTTGATGCATGTGCCTGAAAGTTCTGTAATTCTTTGCTAATGATAGGTCCTTACCCTCTTTAGAGATAACTGCAATTGTTGCTTCAGCTAGTGTGCCACTAACCGTCCCTGATGATCCAAAATGGTGAAATAATTATTGTAAGGGTTTGGCAATAGTCAATTTTAAAGGATTTATAAAATTGGGCCAAAAATGCTTCCAAGCCAGGAGCTTTGCCATTTTTTAAGTATTTTATTTTCTTAGATATTTCATCTAATGTGATTGGCGTATTTATTTTAGATCTCTCTTCTTCAGAGAGCATTGGGAGATTAAGTTTAAAGAGGTATTGTTCACAATCATTAATGTTAATTTTTCCACAAGGAGAGTATAGATCCTTATAAAAATCCTTGACTATATTTGCTATTTTGTTAGGGTTAGTGTGGGTGATGCCATGTTTATCTTTTAGAGCTGAAATGTCATGTTTATTTTGTTTGAATGTTAGATACGAGGCTAACAATTTCCCAGTCTTGTTTGCTTCGCCTAGTTTTAAGCCATTTCATTTTTTGTACATCCGCTCTAGAGTTTGGATTTTCTTGCATTCGTATTTCTTGTTTGAGATTATAGCCAGTAGTAAGTTATCTCTCGAATTAATGTGGAGAGTTTCCATCTCTTTGATTTCAGTATGAAGTTTTTAAGAGTAGCATTGGTATTTTTATTTGCTTTGGTTCTGATATTAATGGGTACATCTCTGATAATGCATTTGAGAACTTCCCATCTCATTAACAATGAGTGTTCGGGATGTCGGGATTAGAGTTTTCATTAGAGTAGTTCTCAATGGTCATATGACTTGTTTTAAAGTTTTCTGGATCAGATAGAATTACATCATTTAGCCTCCACACAGCTACGGCCAGCCATATGGGTGGAGTGGCCGTTCCCGCACCTTTACCCTGACAAGCTGTCTGTCCAGGCTGAACAAAGGTCAGCCTGACAGACACTCTTCTTGTTCAGGTCAGGTAGCCAGGAGCTAGACATGTGCTAAATGCACAAGCTTCTGGCTGCCTGAGCTGAACTTTGCCAGGTTGAGGATTTCACAGCCCTGTGGGTGTGACCTCCTCAGCCTGGCAAAAGCGCTCACGAGGCCCTTCTCTTCTTGATGAGGGGATGGTCACTAATTGCCTCGGACCTGGGTGCTTCAGTTTTAAGCCCTAAATTGCCCAGGGCCAAGTGTCAATCAGTGACACGTTGTTACAGAGTGGGGTAGGATCAGCCCCATCCCACTCTGTGATGAGTGAGGGACTGCTGCCTTCCCAACCCTCCTGGGACCTCCAAGGTTCCCTCGCGGAGAGCTGCAGTGAAGGTAAGTTTGATGTTTGTTGATGTTTTGTGAATGCATGCGTATATGTATGAATGTATTTATGCGAATTTGTGAGTAAGTGTTGTGAATGTGTGAATGCATGGGTGTGAGTGTGTATGTGTGCCTGTGGCCCCGGCCCTTGTCCCTGCTAAAATGACTGGACTCAACAGCCTCCATATTTTATTATCTGGTTTTGATAGTATGCCTGATAGGGATAAGGTAACACATGAGTGATCACAAATGATCCTGGGTTAATTTAAGTTTGATTGATATTGTGTGTGAATTTCCCAGAGATTAGAATGCAGTCAATCCTTAAATAAGAATTAGGTGGAGTTGTGCAAATTAAGGCTCTGGCTTAGCTCTACAAGGTTTGTTTTCACACCCACGGGAGTCACGCGTGAACTTAGTTCAATGCACTAGCGATTAAATGTGAAAAAACAGGTTGCTGTAGCCCCACACAACCCCACTCAATAAATACATGATGTAGTGTCTGTGCTTTCTAGGTTATTAACAGTCCCTAAACAGGGATTCAGCAATACAGTGGTAATTTGAAAACCCAATTTGTTCTTTATAATATCACACACAAGAACTGCACTAAGAAAATACGCTTTATGCTTAAAAGTTATTGTTTTAACAGGCCCATCTTGTTGCTTAGCACATTAAAAATAACCTCACAGAATATTAATAAAACAGTACCAATGCATGTTGTGAACAAAAAACAATATGAACATTTCTACCACAGTAAAAAAGCAACGAGAGAACGGAGGAGCGTAACTTTGCATTTAGTGTTTCTTAGGGAGAATCAACGCACTGCTTACAGCAAGATGCTGTAATTATCAGTAGCCGGGAGAAGGTGTTCCCTCTAAAGGAAAACATGCATCACCTTCGGCGCCTCTCCTCTCGGACTTGACACAGTATTAGCTTTCAATGCAAAATGGGATGCTGATGCATTGCGGCAGTGTGGCAGTCTCTGTCAAGATCTTCTGGGAGTATCTTGTGCGATAATCTGGGGCGAAGGACTTCTCCTGCCAAGTGGTCACTTGATAGGCCTTTTATATTATTGCTTATCTGATATGGGAATTTCTGACATAACCTAGGAATGTCTAACATAACCGGTGTGCATCATTTTGCTAGTCTTAGATGCTTCCTTATAAACAAATAAGGTAAAAACACGTCAATTCAGAATACATTGTTTGTTATTCTCACCAAACCCTGAAATAGAGATAACCAGGCACTTGTCCCAAACTGATGTTGCATCAGGTGTCTTATTGTGGTCATTGTCTGCGCATCAGGTGTCTTACCAATGTCAGTGTCTTAATGACTTGACACTTTCACCGGTTCTTGGAATGATAAATACAAACGATATCTGCGTCAAAGGCGGGCATGTTAATGATTAGCCAAAAATAGAGAAAATAGAGTCTCGGCAAGCTCAAAATCGAGTCTGGCCATAGGGACTTTACGTAAGCGGTGTTGAATAAAAGGTGTAATCTTTTATATCCAGATGTTGGAGCTTCCAAGTGTCTTTCAAGTTAAATTTGTTGCATGGGTTGATTGTGTTGTGCACTTTAAGAGGTTGATATTTACATATAGAGTTCCTATCAGTAATATAATCCGTGGGTAGCTTAAAGCCTTCACTTATTACGATTTACACATGATCTGGAATAGTTGTTAGTTTGGTTGATAGGTTGCACCATTAGTTGCATATACATTAACAACATAGAATGCTGTATTATCCTTGCTTAGTTTTGAGAATACCCATCTCCCCTCACTATCTGAAATGCTACCAACTAGAGTGATGTTTGACTATTAGATATTAGTGTAATGACCCCATCCCTTTTAGTAATAGCTGAACAACAAGCAACTTCGCTTACCTATTTATTTTTTGAAGAATTTGCTTCTTTTTACGAACCTTACACAACTTTTATGCCACACTTTGAAGAGAACATTATATCGTGTATGCGTTGTTAGTATAAACTTTTGAGAAACAAATTTAAGTGATTTCGCTGTCCAGGTCCTCTTTCAAGTTATACACATTTTGAAATAGAAGGCATTGTAAGTAAAATACAAAAATGCTTCAGATTTTCACAAGCAAAATAGAAAAAATTTGAGTTAAATAAAACAAAATCGTATCAAGACTAAGGGTTACGTTCATCGCAAGAAGAAAATGCATACAGCGCCATATTCTCCAATCGCCCACCCACACTCCCCCTGAACAACCGTAGACTAGGAATGGTGATGGGAGGTTAGTCACCCGTCCCTGTGGAATTAATTCTGTATGGTAGATATATTAACGGTTATAAACATTGTTTTCTACTGGTAATTATATTGTGTAACACATAAACCTATAAAGCAATTAAGTTGAGCAACTAACAATAAACTTTGATTAGTATACTTGCCCATAACTATCTTTACTTGTGGTGAGTATCTCGGTTATATATTAGTTGTTTTAGCATAGTTCTGTATATCTTTACCTGTAAGAGGTATCGATTGAGCCCGGAAGAAGTACAGGCTTAATGCACTATAGAAAGGGTCAACAATTGCCCGTTAGGTCCTGTGTAAATGGGAATAAGGTGTTAGTAGGTCATTAACAAGTTGAGGTGCGCGTTCAAATCTAACTCAGTTAAGGGAAGTTTGGTTAGTATGAATTAAGTAGGGGAGCCTTGTTGCAGAGGCTAGCATTTTTAGTCTTCTCTTTATTACATATTGTGAAACATTAGTGAATGTTTCAGGGTAACGTTCGATTTCTCTATGAGACAATTAGGATTTAAAATGACTTGAAACTGCTTTGTGATTTGAGGTATACATCTTGTTTTCAGTGTTTTCATACAAGAATACATTCAAGTCTCTGTGGTCCACGAATATGTGTGGTTTTCCATTATAGATTACGCAAAATATTGCTGGGCCTGCAAAGGGGAATTGTAAGTGCATCGCTTTCAGCATTGTTTAAAAGTCTACTTTTGAGCAGTGCTTAATTTGTAAAATATTAAGTGCCAGGGCTCTGACCAGGAGGCCACTGCAGCTTGCACCACCCATCACCCTTGTCATTGCTGCCAAAACAACTACTAACCATCTCTCAGATTATTCCAGGTCCCCAAAGCTAAAGGACTGGCTGTGGAGGCAGGTATTAGCAATTTTTTTATGTATATTGTTTTCCTAAACAACTGTTATACTGCTCATCTCTAAATTACATGAGCAGCGCCACCATGTGGCAGACTGCCCTAAGTGTGGTATTGACAATTAGGTGCCGGTGCCAAGCACCGGAAACCAATTAAGTGCCGGTGCTCAGCACCGGAAAGCACCGGCTCAAATTAAGCACTGCTTTTGAGGGGTCTGGTTTTACCAGATACACCCTTTTGAAGGTATGGAAAAGTTTGTTTTTAACAAAAACAAGTAGCACTTTCGACACCAACTAGTATATGTGTGGTTTTCCACTATAGATTGTGTAAACTTTTGCTGGGCCTGCAAAGGAAAATTGTAAATTCACTGCTTTAAGCCTTTTTAAAAGCCTACTTTTGAGGGGTCTGGGTTCACCAGATACACCCTTTTCCAAGAGTGTGGGAAAAGTTTGCTTTTAACAAAAACAGTTAGAGCTTTTCGACTCCAACTAGATGGAAGGATGTATACTGCTTGTGAATCTAGAAGTTAGTTAGAAGAAGCTATAACTTGTGGCCTAAAGTTACTTAACGGCACGAGTTATAGTTTCTTCATAGAAGTATGACTATAAGTATAACTATAACTGCTGAATTTCTATGGTTTTGTGTGGGTAAAATGTCAACCTAGCTATAACGTCCCTGTAACCTTTGTTTTTTTTCAATGAATGTCTATGTTTTTTTAACATAAAGTAATGTAAAATTACCCTATGGTAATACAACCACTGATGCGGATTGGCCTCAAGGCCTGGCCTGTGGACCCCTCCTGCATGCACGGAACCCCAGGCTGCACACGGCCTCTGGCTGTGCGCTGTGGGGGTACGGTGTGCGAGTGGGCACATTTTTTTTTTTTGCATTGGGTTTTGGATCTGCAGCTCCATTGTGGATTTACACTGGGTGTCGTGCTGTGTACCGTGGTGGATCCCCTGATCGGCCCCAAGTTAAAAAAGGTGATTTTTTTTCCCATGAGTGGTCCCTCAGAGACCCCTCCATATGTCCCATTGGATCAGGACACCTCTATCCTGACCCCTTATGTGTGTTTTTAATTACTTTATCCCGGGGGGGGCAGCCAAGAATCAAAATGGTAGCCGCAACTGTCCTTTCAGGTTGCAGCCAGCCAATCAGGGCCTTGCTTTTCACCCGGATCCTTGTGAGTACCCGCGAATCCACGTCCCTCGATATCTAAATTATTCTTCCCTTAAAATCTTCGAAAATGCTGAACAGATTTACCCCAATTCACAAAAAGCACAATCTGTGGATGGGGATCTAGATTTCTCACAAATTTGGTGCTATTCTGTTCAGCGGTTTGGGCTGGAGATGTGTCTAAAACTTGCAAAATTCCAATAGGCATTGCATGGGGGGAAAATTATTTTGGGACCCCCCTTTTCTCTGCCCCTGCTTGACAAATTGCCCTGAAACTTTGCTCACAGCAGCTGAACTAATTTGCGCACTAGTTTTGAAATTTTTTCGAAGATTCGGCAAACGCGCCAACGTAATTCCACTGAAAAAAATGTTAAAGTAACATTATAGCTAGGTGAATTTGCCTCTTAAACCAGCCAATTTTAAATTATTTTATAATTATCAAAGCAAACTGTAACTTGCGCCCCCGCCGTGCACAGCTAATTTCTATAACTTAAGTACTGCTGAGTGTAAGCTTTTGCAACATGCTTAGCCTCTTAGTGGGGCTTGCATATGAGGAGGGTGTGTGCTGCATAGGACAAAGGCTGTGCATAGTAGAGGATTCACCATCAAACAGGGTTTGAGAGTCTGTAAGTAGTGGGTTCTCTGTGAAACATTGTGCACACAGCCACAGCTGTACATAACAGGGGCTTGGCAACCTAATAAGGTTTGTGTGTCTGGAGGGAGTGGTCTCGCTTGAAGAGTTGTGCACATGATGGAGGCTGTCCATGGTAGGTGCTTACCCACCTAATGGGGGTTGGCTGTCTGGAGCGCTCTCCTTGAAGACTCTGCGTAGTTGAGGCTTGACAGCCTAATGGGACTTGCAGGCTTGGAGGGAGTGGGCTCTCAATGAAGAGCTCTGCTTAGGACGAAGGCTATACATAGTAGTAGTTTGACCATGTTATGGGGCTTGGATGTCTGGATGGAGTCTGCTCCTTGTGAATAGTTTTGCACAGGGTGAAGGCTGTGTGAAGTAGGAGTTTGGGCACCCAATGGGGCTTGGGTGTCTGGAGGTAATGGACTCTCCATGAAAATATGTGCACATTGCAAAGAGGTGCGTAATGGTGATTGGCACCTTAATGGGAAATGTGCGCTTAGAGGCAGTGGACTACAGTTTAATTATGTTAAATAAGCACATGTTTATTTAATTTATGGTTCACATGATTCTGTGCCATTCCCTACTTTTATTTACACATTTCAAAGGCAGTATTCGTTTGAACAGTAAATTGAACAGCTATATGGTGGATGATGTAATCAATAATGTCATTTGAAATATCATGGGTGGTGTCATCAATGATGGCATTGAACATGAGTAATGTAACATGAAGGTTATAAGCAGTGCATGGCAGGGGCACAAGTTATAGTTAGCTCAGATAAATATAACTGGTGAATTTTAATGTTTTTTCAGTTTAAAATGATTTGTTTTAGGTTTCATTTTCACCTAAATTTGACATTACTTTAACCTTTGTTTTTTCAGTGAATTTCCAAGGCTTTTTTAACATAAAGTAAGATATTATTACTTTACTAACTAAAACATCTCTTTAACGTTCGTTTTTTTCAGTGAATTTCTAGGTTGTTTTTAACTCAAAGTATGATCTTACTGCCATACCTAACTATAATGTCACTGGCCTGTGCCGGACAATCCCTGCACCCAACCCACCGTGGGCGGACAACCACCCCCTCGCCTTGTACACGGCCAGGCAGTGACAGCACTCATCACAATATAAAGGGGTGTCATTGTAAAGAATGCAATATATAAAAGTCATCAGTGATGTCATCAATTATGTCATTTAACGTGTCATGAATGATGTAATATGTGAGGTCCTAAGCAATGCCCTGCAAGGGCACACATTATAGCTAGTTCACTGAACGATCGCTGAAAAAATTCTGTTTTTATTTTTGTTTTCAAATGTTAGTTTGTAACTCCTTTCAACACCTAACAATAACATCACTTTAACCTTTGGTTTTTGAGTGAATTTCAGTTTTTTTTAAAGAAAAGAAAGATATTCGTACCATACCTAATTATTAAGTCCCTTTAACTTTAGTTTTGTTTGGTGAATTTCTCAGTTCTTTTTTTCATATTCAGCCAACACTGCAACTGTGCAAGGCCTTGGGCACGGCAGTGGATGGTTAGCGTAGGCCCTTCTAGTGGGTTGCCAACCCACAGCATCCTCTATCCACTCTCCTGCCCCCTATGGTCAGCTTTCTGCCCCTGCCCATGTCGGCATGCTCTGAAGTATCAGCTTGCTGTCCCTGCCCGTGCACCCCTTACGCATGCCTTCTGGTCTACATTTGCATGCCGCTGCCCCTCTCGTCTGCCCTCTGTGGTCATTTTGCTGACCCTGCAATGCCGGTCTGACCACTGTGTTCAGCATGCTGCCCCTGCTCCCTCCCCTCCTGCCCTCCATCCTTCATGTGCATGTCCTGAGCCCGCCTTCCTTACCTTCGGCGTCCATTGTGCTGCCCCTGCCCACGCCAGCCTACCATCCATTGTCAGCTTGCTGTCCCAACTTCTGCCCACTCCCACCTGCCCTCCATTCACAGTCTACATGCCCCTGTCCCCTTCTGCCTGCACTTTATGATTGGCTTGCTGTCCCTGCCCCACTCCCGCCTTTCCCCTGCCCTCTGTTGTCCGCGTGTGTGCCCCTGGCTCCTTCCTCCTGCATTGTGTGATCCATTGTGCTGCCACTGCCCGCCTTGCCTTTTCTGCTTGTTGCGCCTGCCCTTTGATGTCCATATGCATGCCCCTGCCACTTCTTTCCTGCCCTCCACTGTCCATTGTGATTCCAAAGTGCCTGTCTGTTCTGTTTTCTGCCCCTGCCCTACTCCCCACTGGCCTTTGTTGTCCAATTGGGTGCCTCCACCCCCTCACTTCTGCCCTCCACAGTCTGTTGTGCTGCTATTGCCCCTGCCGCCTGCCCTTTAGGTCAGTGTGCTGGCCCTGCCAACTTCAACCCTGCCCTTCGTTGTCAGTGAGCATGCCCTTGCCCCCTCCCTTCTGCCCTCCATGGTTTGTTGTCCTGCCACTAACATTGCTGCCTGCCCTGCCTGGTCATCTTGCACCCCTTCTCCTGCCCACCTTTGCTTGTGTGCGTGTCCCTGCACCCTCCGTCTTGCCCTCCATGTTCCGTTATGCTGCCCCTGCCCTTGCTACCTGCTTTTCTTCATTTTAGCTTTCTACAGACCTAACCATAATTACTATGACCAAATGAACGCTCTCATTTTGATCATTCCTAAAGGAAATACTTTAGATGTTAAAGCTTTGAATCCATCAAGTTGGCTTCAGGTGTGCCACACTTTTGTGACTGTATTGTTACTTTTTTCCCATTCGTTGCTCGGAAATGTACTTTGTGTTATTAAAGGAATTGACTTTAAAACTACTGCTATACATAATAACCTAAAGACGGAAATGCATAATCCTCTCTTCTGATCCTGACAAAGAATTAATTGACAGGCTGCTGCTGGTGTTGAATGTGCATGTTTCAGTCTGCATGACAGAACGTTTTACTGATATGGATGAGAAAGATATTTGAGAACTCATAGAAAATGTGTTCTCATTGTAGCTTTAAGTATTACAGCTTTGAATCAATGAAGATGGTGTAATTTGTGCCATACATACAAATGTTAGCACTCTAGTTTGTATTAAAATACAGTGGTAAAGCTGCAGTTGATCATTAGGGAGTTAACTGGCATGGTGCTGCTGGTGTTGAAAGTATGTTTCACTCCGCTTGTCAAAATGTTTAACTAAAATGGATGAGGAAGATATTTGAAAAACTCATAGAACATGTGCCCTCATTTTTGCTTTCTAGAGCACTAACCAATAGGACAAAACAAAACCCCTCAATTTGATTATTTCTGAAAAAAATATTTTAACTTTTACATCTTTGAATCCATCAAGATGGCAGGTGTGCCACACTTCTGTCATACATGCGAATGTTAGCGCTCTAGTTGTTTATTAGAGCACTTTGGGAGGCTACAGTAGAACACAGTAGAAAAAACTGACGGATGTGCATGTAACCCTGCATGTTGGGCCAAATGTTGGCACCACACAGGAAATACATTAAACAAATTCCAGTTCTTGTCTCAACCCAGAAGGTTTAGAACCGATAACGGATAATCAACTGGTAGAGTCTCCGCCTCTTACTGTTCCATCACAACCTGGACCAGTTAATATGATGCTCCTTCAAGGTCCTCAAAGGGCTCAAGTACCACTGGAATTACTGGAGGTCTTCTTTTGACTTTCTGACCTATCTGAGGCCAGTGGTTCAACAATATCTTTAGGGTCAGAATGTAGAGGGCAGGTAAGCTTTTCAGGACAACCTAAGCACAGCTGCCCACCTGGCAATCAGGTACCAAAGTAATTAAGGAAAAGGCTATGGCTGCCTCAAACAAAATGGTACAACCTCTGTCGACCTTGAGCCTTGTTAGTCTAAGGAGGAGGAGTTATTGTGCGAATTAAAGAGGGTTGAGTTCACCCCTACCAATGCTCAGATTTCTGATTATAACCAGTCCACTTCACGGCTCACCCTGCAACGCATTCCTGCCTCGCAGGATATCCCCTCTATCCCCTCTCAGGCATTGATTTCTTTGAGAAATGGGGGTTCTTCAAACAAAGTCAACTTGACTGATGATCTGGCTAACAAGCCAACCTTATCCTCCATATATGAGTTACTCCAAAGGGAAGAGTACAAAAAGACTCTTTAGCCCTGAAAATATCTCATCTTCAAACTCAGGCGTTTCTTCAGAAAATGTCTAAAAATATGGACATCATCCATAGTTGCCTGAACAACATTGAGTCCCGCTCTGTTGTTATGAGCGAATTGGCTCAAGCTGGTCACTGTCGAGTTGGGTCTCATAAAAACATGCAAAAAGTATTGCTTCCAAGATGGAGGATATAGAGAACTGTATGAGACGGAATAGTTTAAGTGTACTTGGAATACCAGAAGGCAACGAGGATGATGTTACTAGAGCCGATATTGTTCACCTTTTTAGACAATCATTGACCCACTTCAGTGACTGGGATATGGACTGCCTTATTCAAATAGCTCACATATTTCCTTTTGCAAGCCCAACAAAGGTATAGCCACAATGTATCCTCACACCATTCTCATCTATGTGGGGAACTTTATATTTAGACAGCTCCCCTATTACATACTGTGGGGTGGATTTTTTTTTGTCAGATCTGACTTATACCATGAGACAGTATAGCACCAATGGTGGTTGCATGAGCACATATCTGCCCTGCAGAAGACTGGTGCTACAGTCTCACATTTGAAGCCTGCAAATTTACAGATCAACTAAGAGAGTCAGAACGTTTTGTCAGGATATGGTTAATGTACAAGACTTGCTCAAACAACAGCAACGCAATAATACTGCAGTTGCAAATCAGTTGGATGATAGAGGAACCTAAATAATGCTGATGCATTAAGGAGGCATACTAAATCAACAGTGTATTGAATTCGGTGTTGGCCATGCTCCAGACAGCTGGTTGTTTTTGTTAATAAGTTAAGAAACAATATCATATGTACTATATGTTTGTAGATATTAAGCAGGATCTCTATATATTCACATTTCTTCTTTCTTCCTTTTTTGTTTTTATTGTTTTTTACTTTCTTTTCTACTCTTCTCTGACAAAGATTTGTTTTGTTTAAAAATTCTTTCTTGTCACTGGGTGTCCCTTCAGCGTTGGTTGCGAGAGGCACTCATTGCAATTAGTACTATGGGCTTTCCACAAAAGTCACGTGGGTCATTATTATCAGGAATTTGGACAGGAATGGGGGTTATGAGGGTGTGGTTGCTGGCGTAAGGTTCTTAAGGGTAGGAAGGGGGAGTGGGAGGCCATGTGAGGGTGGTGCGGTTCGGGGTGCACATAATGTATTTGTAAAAAAGGAAAAAATAGGAACATTGCAAGCTATTCAGGTATACATAGCATCATACACACAAGCAATGTAATACTTAATGATTAAATTGCAATTTAACAGTAATAGATGTGCACATGTAATGCTGGAACATAAATGATATGAGATCTCATATTCATTAGGGAAGAATTGCATACACTCAAACTTAAAATTCTCTGTCTCCAGGAGATGCATCCTACTATGCAAGAGTCCTATAAACTCCAAAACTAGGGTTATGAAATCTTAGTGGCATCTGGTTACACACCCCACAACATGGTGTTGCCCTTTTTGCTCGAAGGGGAGAATGGGCTACGACAGAGGTAAAGATTGATAATTCTGGCTGATGGTCAATGGCCAGGATTAAAAAGGGAGGGGCTCAAGTCACTATTTGTTCAGTCTATGCTCCTGAAACAGAGATCCATCTGTTTTTAATATCTTACCTGGCATGTTACATCTGTAGGTGAATCCTATTCTCCTTTGTGCTGATTTCATCCTAGTCATTCAACCTGGCCTTGATTCCACATCAATGGTAGATGCTAGACATAGACATATGAGAAAATCACGAATGTCGCTCAAGCAAATTACAGAATCACACGCCAAAGTGGATGTTTACCAAGCTTGCCGCTCATATGAGCATGGTTTACATTTTTCTCTATGCCTCATTGTGCGCCTTCTCGGATTGATATGTTTTTTGCTAGCTTTGCAATTATGCCATATTTAGAAATAAAACTCAACATGAGCATTTTATTGGACAATAATGCCTTATAACTTTATATTAAGTCTAGTTATTTTCAAAATCTGGCTGTCCCTCCCTGTTGGACTTATGATCATAAACTGCTTTTGGATACCATGTATATTAATACCATGAAGCACTCCTTCAAAGAATTTGTCGACATTAATTTAGGCTCAGCAACCATTACTGTACTTTCAAAGCTTTTGTACACTCCTACTTTTGCCATTAAATAGGGGAGGGCTGAAAGAGCTAAAGAGGCTCACTCACACTCCAGTCTTCTACAATTAGAAGTAGACTTATGATCTAGTTTTGGTAGACAACCTCAATCTTTTAATACTAGATTCATTTTTGAACAACTGAACGTTCTTCAAATGTTGCTGAAAAGGAGATCTTGGGACAGAGCCATTCAAAAGCTACAGGCACACATGAGCTCTTATTTTGAGAGTAGTGAAGTAATTAGGTGTCTTCGACCATTCCAGATAAAGGATAAAAGTAGTAGGAATGCATTACAGAGAATTAGGAATTCGACAAGGGTTGGTGGTCTCTGGTGAATCCGATATAGGGGTGTATTCCATCAGTTCTGTTCCAATCTGCATGCAGAAGCTTCATGGCTTCTCAAGAGCAGATTGGCAACTATCCAAAAATGTTTTGACTGCTAGAGTTAATGACCCTGCAGCTAGAGGTTCCTGATCCACAGACAACCTGCCGTGAGATATCCAAGGCAATTTTTAAGTTGGCGGTGGATAAACCTGCAGGTCCTGATTTAATTCCTATGGAATTGAGGCCTTTTCTAAAATTCTAATTCTTCCACATTTAATATTTCTGTGCCACCATCTTGGGGCAAAACCTATATATCTAAATTTCTCAAGAAAAATTAGGATGCTCAAGAATGCGACTCTTATTGGCCAATCTCGCTGATTATCACAGATTCAAAAACGTATATCAGATTATTGTCTAACTGTCTCTCAGCAGTTATCACTGGCCTGATAGATCCTATGCAACATGGATTTATCCCCTCAAGGCCCACCATTTCTCATGTTATTACAGCAATGTTGACCCTTGAGGTTGCAAGTATCCTACGAAAACCCTCTGGGATGATCCGTTGGATTTAAAAAAGGCATTCAACAGAGTTTTCTGGCAGCCCTTATGGTCCGCTATTACCCTTATGGGCTTTCATTCTATTTTTGAGTTGAGTCACTTCGCTATATACCTTGCCGACTGCTCGAATTGTCTATATAGGTGGCTTATCCAACATTATTCCCTTTAGTCATGGAACTATGCAAGCCGCCCCAGTCTCCACAGCTTTTGATCTTCATTTAGAGCCATATAATCAGCCACATATATCTGCACAAAACTCCTTATGTTGAGGAAATACTGGCTTAAACCCCCATTCAGTGTTCTGAACCTATAATACTGCAGGGGAAATGTGTCTAAGAGGTGAATCATGACTCCTAACAACACGTATTCTCAAATATATGAAGCGTGCAAATGAAGAATTGTGCAGGGTGGCCCGTGTGGGCCATCAAGGTGACCAGGCAGCTCCAACAGCTAGACTTCATTGTGTTGGTTTGGGTTTTACTTTTCCAATCCAAACTGACCTCATCGAATAAACATATAAGGTATATATGACCCCAATTAGCCGCAGCAGGCTTGGAGCACACATTTCCCCTCTTTCGGAAGTGTGCAGCTATTGGTGTTTTTATAATGTTTTTATACTGATGCAATTGACTAAAGTATATTTGATCAAAATGACTGAGGTGCCTTTTGCTGCCATAAATAAGGTACCCATGAACCCATTGTGTATTTTAAAAGTTGAAAACAATAATTGGTCTTAAGTTTCTCTCCTTTTATTGCATTCTAATTTAATGAATTGTAATGATTTTAATTAATCATACATTAAATGATTCATGATCCTTTTGATCCATATATTCAAGCCCTAAAGAAACTGACTGTCCTTCCTTGACTGCATTCACATAAGCTTGAAATTACATTATAAGCATATGCTGGTGAGATTGCAATTCTGTCTTCATCTCCTACTATGAGTCTACTGGCAGTTGAGCAGTAGGTGGTGAAATTCAGTAGTGTGTCTGGCTATAAAGCCAATATTCAAAACAAAGAGAGTTAACAACTTACCCCCAGAAATACCAGACTCTTGGTTTGTCAAGTCGGCAACTAACATATCTGAGAGTTCAAGTATCCATAAATATGGAGTATACTATTTGTGTCAACTATGATACTCTGTATGCAGAATCACTTGAGACTTTTCGTAAATGGGATAGACTCCATCTGCGGCTATTCGGCAGGTTTAATATTATCAAGATGGTCATCTTGCCTCGATACCTCTACCTTTTAGGTAACCCCACTTTGTCTTCTGAAAGCATTTTTTTTAAAGTGGAAGCGAGCTGGCAAAAATGTATTTTGCTGCATAAGAAACCACACTTCAACTTCCCTGCAACTTCAGTGGTATGTCACTTCCATCCCTGTGGCACTATAACATCTTTTCTTTTGTTTTTAGACTTTTGGCTGTCATGGGGAGAGATGCATGGCCCTTGGGTGATGCGGTTTCAAATTATCGAGGTAGTGGTTATGTTGCTATACAACCCAAAGGTCTTATTGTCACAGCTTACTATAACCCTTCTAGATTTAAAACACTAATGGTATTTCATAAAACATGGCAGAACATAAG